>JACRUU010000033.1:640000-922500 GCA_030449085.1 Kryptopterus vitreolus | reverse complement strand
TTGTTTGACCACAGATAATTAAGTGTTACATCAGTATTAAATGTCTGAAAATAAACCAGCACAGAAAGAGTAAGAGACAGACAGACAGACAGACAGACAGACAGACAGACAGACAGACAGACAGACAGATAGATAGATAGATAGATAGAGAGTTAGATAGTATCTATTCTTAATGTCAGACCAAATATGTTTTAAAGGCATACAAAATTGGACAACACACTGTGCTCTTGGTTATTATTACACATATGTTCGTCTCCCTCTCCCTACACACAATATCTTCACTGTCAGATAGAAGAGTATCAGGGACCAAATGAGGTCCATTTCTTTGCTGATGGTCCTGGTGCTAGCGAGGTCAGGCTGAATGTAGGAGTGAATGTGTTTACCTGCATGTTTTTATAGCTATATGCTTAATGGCCTATGAATGTCTCCATGGATACACAAGAGATAGAGAGAGATGGAGAGAGAGGAGAGAGAGAGTTAGAGAGAAAGAGGAAGTATGGACCGAGATGGGCCAGGTCAGAAGAGCCAGGGGGTCAACAGGGGGCCTAACATGATAGACAGACAGACAGACAGACAGACAGACAGACAGACAGACAGACAGATAGATAGATAGATAGATAGATAGATAGATAGATAGATAGATAGATAGATAGATAGATAGATAGATAGATAGATAGATAGATAGAAAGAAAGAAGAATATGGTTATGCAATACAATTAAGGTGAACATCACAAATTTATACGTAGGTGTATGTGCTCGACTGAGGCAGAAATGCATGCTGTAGGTGCCTGGACATGGAAGGGAGAAGTAGCTTAATGCAATAAAGCATGTTGTATTGACATCTCTGTTGTGTCTATTGATTCCCCATTATGTCTCTAACAAACCCTGGTGGACATTTTGTCATTCACAATCACGTTAGCACTGTGACTTGCCAACACTCCTGCACAAATCCGATCTATACATATACACAGACACACAAACAGACACATACACGCACATGAACACACACACACACACACACTCTCTCTCTCTCTCTCTCTCTCTCTCTCTCTCTCTCTAAAATAGCTAAGCCTGCATGTGCTCTTTAATCAATAGTAGTTGGAGGTTAAATACACCTCATGCAGCATCCGACTGAAAATTTACATCGACGTGAACTCAGTACACAAACAAGCGCAGACCTCCTAATGTACTGTGCACAAGGTGTGTTATTCACCTTCATACCTACTCATACTGTTCTAGCCAGAGAACGTGAAACCCCTGTGTGTAGGAAAACAGCTCATAGCTTAGAGCAGAAGCTTGAAACAGGGATATTGTATATAAATCCGAGTAAAGGGTCAGAAGTGCATCAGTGAACACCCAGTCTATATCAAGTTATTCCTCTTCTCTGTTTCTGTATTTATTTTAGAATCTGGCTTACATTGTACATACCTGCATAATGTCAAGACCAAGGAAACAAGAATCACAATTGTTGCTAGTCGAATGCTGGAACACCTTCAGAAGTTTATGAAATATATCCTCTATCTAGTTGTCACTCTCTAGCCAGTCTCTAACAAATTCAATTTGTAACAACACAATAAAATCTCATAAATAAGAACATCTTATGCAGTGGGCATGAAAACCGTTCAAGGCTAAAAAAAAAACGGGGCTGATTTGTGAACTTTGAACTACTTGTGGATTTTTAAGCACTACATATAATTTTGAACTATATGTGAATTTACGATATTTAATTGTTCTTTTTAAAACAACAGCTACAATTATTTTGTCATAAGTATATATATATATATATATATATATAGTATATATATACAACACAACACCACACACACACACACACACATACACACACACACACACACACACACACACACACACAAATGCGAGATGATCCATGATGAATAATGAGTGTGAATAATAGTGCAAAATAATAATTGATCCCAGTCTGAGATATTCTTGTCTGTAAAAGACATAAGTGTCGACAAGCAAGGTGTCAAACATACTTACACACATGCACACACACACACACACACACACACACACACACACACACACACACACACTTCCTTGTACAAAAGTAAATTTACTATTATTGTTATTATTATTATTATTTTCACATAGCTTCTGAATAGTGTTTTTTTTCTTGACACCTATATTTTAGCCGCTGGCTCTAAACCACCTGAATAATATCTAACACTCTACACTGCCACATCACAATAAAGAGACCTCTTTTTGTACAGAGCACACAACTGTATCAAAAAATGTCTCAGTATCTGGAGACAGGCCAGATTAGTGTGTTAATAATTTTTGAGGGGAGTAACATTCAGATGGACTCCTTTTCCATGTTGCCATGGCCACAGTTATTGTCTTCTTTTTTGCTTGTTTTTTAATAACAGTGTTATTAACGAAGTGATTGCTCATGGTTAAGCTGTCAGACTGATCAGAAGGTCGTGAGTTCAGATCCAAGCACCTCCAAGCTGCCATTAAGCCCTTGACCAAGGCCCCTCAGTGGTATAAATAATTGGTAGTCGGCCTGGATAAGTCCGTCTGCCAAATGCCATAAATGTAAATGTAAAATTGTCACTTTCTCGGAGATCGACCTCCAGTCAATCACCTACACAGCTGCACAACCACACAAAGATGATAAAGACACACTGGATAAAAGAAATAAGAATAAAAAGTAAATGGGAAGAAAGGCGAATGACAGACAAGTCAGTCCGTTTTATTCCTCCAAAGAACCAAAATCAACGTTTGCAAATAAGTAAATAAATAAATACTAATAAGTAAACACACATTATAATTCTATTCTATAGTATTCTGTTAAATATTCTATAGATTCTATATATTCTATAAATAGATTTAAATGGTCTCTTACCATTTAAATCTATTACGCAGTGAATAATTATCCGTGTTCACAAGACTGATAAAGGTAGTGGTGTGAATTTTTACTTTATCAGAAAAAAAGAAATCTGTGAAAAAAGAATAATATTTCACCCTTATGTTGTGATAAATCTGGGTATTTTGTTTGTTAGGTTTCTCCAAATTTCGCTTTTAACAAAACTCTTTTTAGGGGGACTCCGTGGGATTCCTCTCAGCGACGTGCTTGTAATTCTCACATGTCCGCGTCTCGCGTTCACGCAGGTGCCTTTATTGATCCCAAATGGGTCGATAAATTAGACTGAATATTCCCGAACGGGTTAAGACGCGCGCCAGAGATAAGAAGAAGAGAAAATAAAAGAGGGGATTCCTCGCCGGGGCAGCGAGTGAGAAGAGCCGAAATGAAGGAAGAGAGTACGGGGTCTCTCCTAACAAGATAAATAAACGAGAAGAAGAAAGAAAAAACGGGCGAGTGCGGAATGTAGAGTGTAAACAGCAAAGTCGTTTGTGTTTGTAAGGTTGGTGTGTGTGCGTTTGTGTGCGTGTGAGAGAGAGAGAGACAGAATGAGAAAAGCTTTACCGTGTGTGGAGCGCAGATGCAGCGGAGCTTTGAGTCGCCAGAGGTCGGGAGCAGCTCTCTGCAGCACTAACGGCACCGGCAGGGGAACGAACATGATCCGCCGCCGCGCGTGGCTTCACACCTTCTCGCCTTCACACCTCCTTCTTCCGTCTTCGCTCCTTCTTCTTGTTCTTCTTCTTTTTCTCCTCCTCCTCCTCCTCCTCTTCTTCTTTGGTTGCTTTTGTCGGTGTTACTTTTTTGGAACATCGACGAGTTTGGCGCGCACACTTCAGTCACTCGCATTTACTTTTCGGCATCGTGCTTTTAACGCGTTTTTCGTTTGGTGTGTATGTTTGTAAAAATAAATAGAGAGTGAGAGAGGGAATGCATAAAACGTAACTAATATGGAGCAGCTAGGATCATTGTGCTATAGAAGGTAGTGAGTGGAGCATGCACCGATATATCGACTCGCAGCACGCACACAAACACTGTCAGTCCCGGCTCTGCCCTGCATCTCCTTCAGCACCGGTGTGCGGGGAAAAAACGGACCGCGGCCGCCGCTCTACTCGGAGTCAGCACAAACGTTTCATTACTTGCACTCGGCCAAAAAAAGCGTCAGATGAGATTTCCGGGCGATCTGTTTTAGTTTCCCTCTGCACGTTTGTACATACACACATGAACGTAGACACACGCGTACACACACTCCCGCGCTCAGGTCAGCATTATCATTCAGAAAAAAATGCACCGTTATTCTGCGTTTAAAGCGGTGCAGAGGGAAAGCCGCGTCCCCCAGTTCCTAAATTTCTCATGCTTTCACCTCTCTCTCTCTCTCTCTCTCTCTCTCTCTATTAAGCGAGCATCAAACTCAAGAAGGAACACGGTACCCGATTCCCGCAGAGGTCGATCTGGTGCTACCCCGCATCCGTCTCTGTGTGCGTATCTTTGAATGTGCGCCGTGATTTTGGACAAGGCCGCCAGTTCGCTCTGTTACCTCCCAGCAGTCTGTAAAGCGCTCTGACACGACCGTCTCTCTCTCTCTCTCTCTCTCTCTCTCGCGTTCCTCCCTTCCACCCTTTCCCTTGTTACTAAGGCTATACAAGGGAGCCTATCTGTCTTCTATATTGATCTCTTGATTCTGTTTTATTATGAAGACCCCTATGATTTGCTAATCGAGCGTGTTCATTATGCACGCATGTGGGTGTGACAGAATTGGGGGACTTGTAGTGTGCGCCACAAAAGTTGCACAGGTGAAATGTGAAAGAGCTCGTGTGTGTGTGTGTGTTTGTGTGTCTCCCACCCCACCCCCCTCTCTCCTTCACCCACCAAAACTCCGTTCACCAATTTACAATCTACACCGCACACTTACACTCCAGATTATTGCCGGAATAGATTTTTAAAATAGAAAAATCTATACACTAAACATCACAATCAATACAGGAAAATCACAGCGTAGAGCTCCATCCTCCCAAATTCTCCCTCTCCCTTTCCCTCTCTCTCTCTCTCTCTCTCTCTCTCTCTCCTGCGGTTGTTTTTAATGAGATATCGATCAGTTATGAGTCCCTTCTCATAAAAAAGGCTGGTACTGTTAATGACGAGATGTAAACGATTTATTCAGGACAAACGCCTGCAGCGTGCTGACACTGTTATAGCAACAGGAATAAGCAGGTGATTATTATAATCAAATGCTCTTTATGCACATTTCCTTTTAAATCCAAATGGACATACTGGGGTTTTGGGTTTTTTTGCCCCCAAACCCACTAAAAATGACCCCCCACGCACACTCACACATACACACACCCGCCTCCCTCTGTTTGACAGACAACATCCTTGTGTCCAGCGCGCAGGAGGCAAAAGAAAAAAAAGGAAATATAGAGAAACGACTATAGTTGTCCATCCCGAACCCCCCTCGGTGGTAGGGGCAGCCCCCCTCCATCCAAACTCCTTCCAGACAAAAGCAATTATTTCTTGTATAGTGTGTTTTGCGCCTATCGCGGAGAGAGGGGGAATTAAGGTAGGCTGAAGATAGAGTTGGGCCATATACCTCTTCGTCCAGCTCACATACACAAACACACGACACAAAACTATGCCATATCAGACTACGCCACACCATACTACACCACCATATCATACCACACCACACCATACCAAGCCAAACCATACCACACTACAAAACACTCCCCCACTCTACACCACACTGCACCGTAGGATACTACACCATGTAGCACATCAAATAAACACCTGACATTTTGTAGCATACCAGGCCCAACTTGCTGCTCACCACCGAGAAGAGAAACAGCTACAAAACACAATAATATGGAGCAGAATTTATTTTTATTATTTTTCTTTTAGCAGACATGTACAGCTACTCTTAATGATAAAATAAGAGCAGGTTTATTCTGGTCAAATCTAAACAAAACAAAAGAGACAAATTATAATAATAATAATAACAATAATTACAATAATAATCATATATAAAAATTTTTTTTAAAAAAAAAAAAAAAACCCAATGTGTGTGTGGTGGTGTGTGTGTGTGTGTGTGTGTCTGTGTGTGTGTGAGGTAGAGGGAGAGTTGTTAAATAGTACTGTCACATTGATAAACGAGTTAAATTAAATTCTCTCTCATCAATAACAAGGTTCCGCAATCAATAGCAGCTTACAATTATATCACTGCCCACACTCACACGACATGCAACACTATACCAGTGCCACAAAAAAACACCACCACACACACACACACACCCACACACACACACACACACACACACACACACACACACACACAGTCTCTGGTTGTGGTCTAATGATCAGTGCTGACACATTGTCAATAAGCAGCTCAACCTCTGCCAATAGCTCTAATAAACCCCAATTAAAAAATTTTTTTTCCCCCCATTTTGGTATTATGTTAGCTGTGGGTTCGATACCAGGGCTCGACTGTTTCATATCGGTTGCAGTTAATTCTCGGTGTTGATGGTGTTGTATGTCCATCACGCGCATAATTTTTCTATATAATCAGGAGAACTATTTTGAAATTATAATTCTTTATAATACTACTGTATGAAATATCATAAGTGATCATTCTAGATATTTGATTTGCTGTAAGTTTACATTTCTGACAGGGTACTGGATTAAATAATTGCCATTGATTAGGATATTTGTACTGTTTCTATGCTTTAACATAGGACGAATTTGCTGAGGGTCTGTGCAGCATGTTGATCTGTAACCCAGCCAAATCCAGTTGAAAAAGGAACTGTAGCTGTAGCTTGATGCAAAGAGCATCATGGGTTTCATCAGTGTGTGTGTGTGTGTGTGTTTTTTTTTATGACATACTATTGTACTCATGTTTGAATGAATCCTAGAGGGGTATTAAATTTACACTTAAAAATACCTCATTAATGTAATTAGTATATTGCAGTAGCACATTTTAAACAAACATGATAGGAGAAGCAAGGGGGATTAATTGATTAAATAATAGAGTAGAATACCGTAGACGACAAAAGTAAGCCAGTTTTTAGATAGAAACAAGTGCAGAAGACATAAATTTTTTAACACACAAAATACAAACACAACACGGCAAACACACACACACACACACACACCGCCCCCACCACACAAAAGAAGTGAGGGTGAACGAATACTTTTATAGCAATGATTTGTTATTTAAAATCACATAATCAAGGAGTTTTTTCATGTTTCCCCGTGCCTCAGAGTTTTTGTCCGGTTCTCTGGTTCCTCCCGGTCCAAAAACCTGCACGGTAGGTTGATTGGCACCTTGGAAAAATTGTCCCCAGTGTATGAATGTGTGGTGTGTGTGTGTGTGTGATGGGTTGGCATTGCATCCATGGTGTATCCTGCCTTAAGCCCATAGACACCAGAGATAGGCACAGACTCCCGTGACGCGAGTGAAATCGGATAAAACGGTAAAAGATGAATGAATGAATGAACGTTAGGTATGTAGCCAGCTTGTAGATAACAGATAGATAAATAGTTTCAGCTAGTAATTCTTTGTAACCCTGGAGTGTCTGCTGCTTTCATCAGTGCCATTTATTGAACACATCCTTCACATTCGATTCCTCCTTGTTGATCAATCCAAACAGGTTTCATCTAATACCCTTAAATGATTTTTCCCCTTTTTTTCCCCCCCCCCCCTCCCCCCTGATTCTTCCCAAGTCGTTCTTTGTTTTGGGTTTGTGTGAGAGAGAGAACGAATATAGTGTCCAGTGGTGATTTAAACCAGCTCACTAAAATGTAGAAATCAATGCACTTAGCACCAGGAAATCAATGAGCTCTAATCGGGAGCCAATGCAAAAGTCAAAACAATTAAGAGAGAAAAAATGTTTAACAGCGTCCTCGCTATTGCTTACACCGAGAAAGCAAGGGAGTACAGACAGAGGGAGAGAGGAAAAGAGAGAGTGAGAGAGAAGAGAGGCAGTGAGAAGACAAGCAAGAGAAGGTGAGTTGTAGCAAAGATATGATTACAGTGGGGATCAGGGAGCCAGAAGAAAGCACGGAGGAAGAAAGAAGGAAAGCTGACAGGATTGGAGAAAGAGAAGACAAACAGGAAGAGGTTTTTGTGTCCAAGCATGGAAACAGCTGAAAAATAAATAAATAAAAATCAAGGGAAAGTCAATATCATATTTGGGGTCATTTGTGCTACTTGCCAATCGCCAGGACTGTGTTGTGAGTGTGTGGTATGTATATGTATATGTGTGTGCGTGTGTGTCACAAAAATACAGTAGAGCGATATGGGTTAGGAACACCTGAGCAAGCAGACAACTGGAATGGATACTGTGTCCTTGGTCTCCAAAAACACAGGAAATTGGAAGAAGGTCAGAGACAGGTATGCACGGGTCAACGCCATGGTCAATCAATACCTGAACCCTTGAGCAACCTTTTTTCTCCCTGAGGATAAGGAAGGAAATCAATAGCGGACACTCTATAACTCCTGACTCGCCTGTGGATTAGTGAAGTGCCACTAATCATGACTTACTGAATGTACACTGTGGTCATTAACATATTGATATGACATATTCTGCTCTGACTCCTCTCACACACACACACACCCCCCACCCCACAACACACACACACTCACACACATTGTGTTGAAATTGACCAGTAATTCAGAGCACATGCAGAGCTAATGGATTTCGAAATGTGTTTCCATTCTCACTAGTGGAATTCAGATAATGAATGGACATGTAGACGTTTAGAAAATATCCGATGATACAATGACATGATAAAAATAAATAGTCACAGTAGATAACATAAGACATGAAAGCAAGCTCGGGAGATGGAAAAGGGTGAGGTAGATTCCGTGTGGCATGAGAGGACAAGCAGAGGGAGTGTGGAAGAGTGATAAGGGCGAGAGAAGACAGAGAGAGAAAGGGAAGGGAAGGGGCAAGAGTAGGAAAGTAGGGGGATATAGAGGGTATATCATTATGTCTACAAAAGCAGAAGAGGTAGGGGGGGCTTGGATATTTAGGATTAAGAAAGATGCATTAGAGTGCAAGGAGATTAAGTTGGGGAAAATAAAAAGAAAGAGAGGAAAAAAGAGATATATGTTTGGAGGAAAGTGCACACGATCAAATCAGATATTTTCGAGAACGGCCGTGTCAAGCCAGTAACAAACATTTCTTTAATAATTTGGTCATTGCCAATGTACAAATAAAATGGAGACAAGAACTTAAAAGTACAAGGCACTAATTCTTAGCATACCTTAAGAAATTAAGAAATACATTGACTGAAGACAGAGTGGGGTCCAAGTGTGTTTTGTGTGGTGTGTGTGTGTGTGTGTGTGTGTGTGTGTGTGTGTGTGTGTGTGTGTGTGTGTGTGTGTGTGTGTGTGTGTGTGTGTGTGTGTGTGTGAAATTGGGGAAAAGAAATGAAAGAATACTAAGATACTAGCATAAATGAGAGAGAATAAGAGAGAGAGAGAGAGATCTGTCTTTCTTCAATTAATTTCAAGTCAGCTTTATTTAATCAATGCATTAATTTAAGGAGAGAGTGCCTAGAGGTTTATCCAGTGACAACAATGAAAAGAGTTCGTACAAGGAAGAAATCTTGAGAGAAGCCAGACTTCGAAGGGAACCTGCCTGCATATTTACAGTTTATAACATATGAGGCTTGCTTTTCAGTTTCCTGTTCACTGATGGGTACTTAAATGAAGTGCTATTATTTTCTACAGGCTTGCTTTTAAAAATGGACATAGTCTAAAATCAGTTTTAGTAAGAGAGTAATAATGAAAAAGATTGTCCTTTATTGGTGTAAATTTGTCCTTAATGAGCAAGCCAGTGGCGACTGAGCAAAGGAAAACCTCCCTGATCCCAGATCTATCCTTATTGGTCTTGAGAAGTTCAATTTGCTTCTAATTATTATGGTTGCTCTACTTCACCATTGTTTTTTTCATGCCTTGGTTTTGTTTTCAATAAAATAAAGTTGTAAATTCACCTTATTGATTAATTTTTTAAATTATTTTTATTGATAATATTTTATGTTGTTCTTAATTTATAGTATAGTTTTTTGGCAGATTTTACACAATGAGTCTTTTGTTTTTCACCACCTCTCCATTACCTTTTTTTTTGGTTTGGCATGCAAAGTAACAAACAGCTGACCAGAGAATGGAGAGAAAGAGATTAAGAGAGAGAAAGAGACTACAATTCACACTGGAAAAGCAGAATAAGCAGAAGCAGAGCTTCTCTATGTTTCTTACATTCACAGTCTTCTCCCCCGGCCGTGTGACCACAGGGTCAGTCACAGATAAATGAGGTCATTCGTCTGGGATGGAGCTGACCTTTAACCCCCTGCCTTGATCTCTAGCCTGCTTTCCAAGGACCTGGCTGGTCAAGTAGTGCTGTCTGCATTCATTCTGTTCATATGGATACATGTGTGTGTGTGTGTGTGTGTGTGTGTGTGTGTGTGAGAGAGAGAGAGAGAGAGAGAGAGAGCCTGTGTGCCTCTGTGCACAACATTTACCCCAAAACACTTAAAAATATCTAAGGTCTTCATAAATTCATGAGACCAGTGGTATAAAAAAGTAAAAAGAGCAGTAGTATAAAGATTGGCAGTGTAGAAACCAACAGTGGGGAGACTGGCAGATTCGAAGCCAGCAGTGTAAGGAATGGCAGGGTCAAGATAGGCAGTATAAAACTGGCAATACAAAGACATGCAGTGAAATGAACGGCATTATAGAGGCAGGTCATGTAAAGACCTGTAGTATAGAGACAAGCAGCGTAAAGACCAGCAGTACCAAGACTTGCAGTGTAAATACTGGTAGTATTGAGGGTGGCAGTGTAAAGACTACACTATTAAGACAGGCAATGAAAAGACGGTACTATCGAGTCCAGCCATATAGAGACAGGCAGTATGATTTCAGACTATTGTAACAGGCTTTGTAGAGACCAGACTATTGAGACAGGCAGTGTAAAGACCAGTAGCACTGATTTAGGCTGTGTGAAGACCAGTAGTATTAAGACAGGCAGTGTAAAGACCAATAGCATCAAGGTAGCCAGTCTAAATACTGTTAGTATAGAGATTGACAGTAGTGTAGAGACAGGCTACCTATGCACTGGCAGTGTAGAGACTGGCAGTGTAAAGGCCAATTGCGTATTTACAATTAATGCATGGACTAGTAGTATACAAGCTAACAGAGGAGAGTGTAAAAGGTGTCATTGTAGAGAGCTTGAGTGAAGCTATCATCTGGATCATATCACTGGTAAAAAAACAAACAAACCGATCTATATCTATATATATATTAGATATATATATATATCTCCTCTCTCTCTCTATATAAAATTAAAATTAAAGTATACGCCTGACATACATATAATACACACACACACACACACACACAACACAGTCTTCTCTTTTTCTCTCTCTCTCTCTCACACCACACACCACACGCACACACAACCGAATATCTAAACTTATTGTATACGATGTTCTTCAGCGAACGACATGAAAATATTATTTAACTATTCCGTAAAATGTAAATAAAATAAAGACCTTTTCGTTTGATTTTCCGCCATACTGAACTGTACCGAAAATTAGGAGTGTAATGTGCTAATTTAATCTGTGGAAAAACAACCAAATAAATAAATAAATAAATAAACAATTAAATATTTTCTTTATTTATTTAGCTACTGAATGACAAAATTCTTTTCACAAACATTTTTGTGTAGAATCGGTGTAAACGGGTGGCACCCCTCAACATGCGCTTGAAAGCAGAGTTTAATAATACAAATCTACAGTGTGTAATTGTGGAGTGTTTTTCGGTATAAATATACATGTAACGGAAACGGAAAGTTTAATAGCAAACAGAAATATAGAAATTCTGAGTTCTGAGCTATCTCTAATAGTCTAACCTTGAAATAATGCACAATTCAGAACAGTAAATTGCCGGGAGAAAATTCACATGTTTTTCATGTATTATTATGCATTAATATTATGCATACTTCTTATTTTTCTTCTTCTTCCTCCTCTTCTTCTTCTTTTTTCATCTTCTTTTATTTTAATAATAATAATAATAATAATAATTATTATTATTATTATTACTAACTTTTACTGAAATCTAACTGTTCTTTTGCTGTATTATTATTATTATTATTATCGCTATTATTATTATTATTATTATTATTATTATTATTATTATTATTATTCATACATAACAACATGTCATTAAGCATATGCAAATTAATATGGAAATTAAATATTGTTGCATATGCTAATATTACATTATAATTTGTAACTTTTTATATATTACACTGGAATCCAATAATGTCACAAATTTGCATATATTTGTTTTTACTGAATTTTCAAATAAATGTAAAAACTTGTCATATAAAACAAAACGACCATCATGCCCGAAGGAGTAGTAGGATTAATGAATTAATTCATTTGCATATTGTTTCTATGCATTTGTAAATGAATATTTTGCGCAAATGCTTCGTTTGCATATTTTTCCTCCAACAATACCTTAAAAAAGGTGTTCCCCTTTGAATAAATTTCATGAGTATATAATAATGTTGACTTTTATTCTCATTAACAATTAATTTAAATTAATATTGCAGTTGTGGAAAAAAATTCATTCCAATGAAGTGCATAAATATTTATCCTGATTATACTTTCATAATTTATGACCGACGTCATGCAAAAAAAAAATCTATCAATTAAAACAAAATTTGAAACGTGCTTAACCTGAATTCGTAATTAACCTCTAGGAAAATTGTAATCCGTTCAACAAACAAATTTCCAAACGAAATATCGTTCACTGGAAATGTATTCCCGTTTTATCCTCAATCACTAACGTGCTCGTAAATGCGCTTTTCAAATTTGCACAGATTTCATTTTGAAAGTATGTAAAATACAAACGAATTGATTTAATTAATTTACTCCAAAATAAAAAGTACTGTCCAAATAATAAAGTAAATAAAAAAGGAAAATGAAATACAATGATAGACGTAAATAAAAAAATAGTCAAATATGCAAGCCGAATTTTATGTAAAAAAGTAAACAGCTGTCCTAGCCATTCCTGCATCTTAAAAGCCATGCAATACAACTACAATAGATGACAAGTAAAAATATTATTTAAACTCTGTTAACATAAAAAGATTAAAAAAAAATCTAAACAATAATATCGTGCGACGAGATGTTTAATAGGTCATGTGCGGCTCTAATAACCTTCTAATTTTTATTTCCTGTATTTTCATTCAGGCAGCATCACCCCAACACACAAACAAACATCTCCTAATCAACTTCCTACAAATTTATCCTACATTTCACTTTTCACACGGTCTTATTACTGACCCCCCGGCAAATTCTACAGGAAGCGGAAAATAAAGCAAATTAAATAGAATATTTTAAACCACGGTCAGTCACAGGTATATATATATATATCTATATATATATCTATATATATATATATATAGATATATGCTATATATAGCAAGACGCAAGGGGTATATATATATAGTATATATATATATATCTGATATATATATCTGAGTTTAAACTGCTCATATGTTTTGTCTGATCTCCAGAAAGGGAGACTTAAAACATACGAACAACTAGACAAAAATAATTCAAAAGGGCATGAAACGCGCCAGTATATGCCAATCTACACAATTACTATAATTAGAGTAATTTTGAGGGAGATATATATATATCTATAAGTTATATATATAGATATATATATATATATATATCTATATATTAAAGAGAGAGAGAGAGAAGGGTAAAGGTAAGGGTGGAGACCTCTTGACTGCAGAACCTCTTATGAATGAAACAACACCTTATCTAGTGGTTACAGAGGAGAGAGAGAAAGAGAGAAACAGAGATGGTGTGTGTAAAAGTTATTTCAGAGGATGATGAACTTGATTTAAAAAATAAAAGCGTAATATAGACCTGAAATTCTAATCAACATTGTAGAAAAGACCCAAAAGCAAATGTACATCATTAACCCAGGAGTGACTTTCAAACACTTTTCATTTTCCCTTCTCTCTCTCTCTCTCTCTCTCTCTCTCTCTCTCTCTGTCTCTCTCTCTCTCTTTCTTCTGTCTTCTCTTATGTTCAGCATCTTTGCTGTTTCCATGGTGATGACTAGCTGCTTAGGTGAACCGTGAGGGGTAGGGGGGTGTGGGGTTCATGAGGGTGTGTGTACTAATGGTGCAGGCAGTCGTGGGGAGATTGTGGGTTATGGCCAGTGACATATTAGGAATTATGTATAAAAATAAGATCAGACCTAATGTCATTCTAGTGACATGACATTTGCCCAATAATGGCCCTTGAGCAAGACTCCTTTTGTACTTGGAATTAACTTCTCGATGTCCTACAAAGTAGGCTACGGTTTATTACAAATTACCAATTATTAACTTAAATCATAATCAAATTCATTTTTTCAAAATAGGTGTAAGAGCATGATGCATCACTTTTAGTACAGGTAACTGTACACCTGCTTACTCATTCATTAATCTAATCAGCAAAATGATTTATTTTGCATCTACACACACACACACACACAACACACACACACACGTGTGTATAAGTAGATCCAGGTAGAAAGGGAACAAGCCTAAAACACTTGTGTTGTAGTGCGCTGAAATAATGGTGTGAGGCATATGTGTTAAGGAAAAATAATGTGAAGCTGTAGTATGGTATACAAAGCATAGGGAAAAAGCTAATAATTTAACCAAGAAGCTTTACTCTAAAACAAAAACAAACAAACAAAAACAAAAACCCACAAACAAACAAAAAATGAGCTAAATACTTTATATAAACATAAAGTGTACCTTATGCCACAATATGTGTACAACAGAATATTTGGAGTCTGCGGGTGTGTGTGTGTGTGTGTGTGTGTGTGTGTGTATGTGTTATTTAAGATCAAGATTATAGTGCTACATGAAATGTGTAATTCCAGAATCAAAAATTCAAAATTATACTTGATATTAATATAATTTTTAAAAACTGTATTTAATCATATTCCTGTAGTAATCACGTATTACCCACCAAAATAAAAGCAACTGATAATTATTTCCTAATGCTATATGAATTTCAATCAAGATAAAAAAACATTTCTAAATTTAAAAACGTTTCTAAATATTATGTGCGGTATTTATCAAAACACTTACGATTTTACAAGCTCTGTTTTCTGTATACAACAAGTTCTATGACTAAATAAATAAATAAAATAATAAAAATTACATTTGTTTGATTCAACCGCCTTCCTTTGTTCCACGATTGAGGTGCTTTACCACCATCTGCTGGCCACAGATCTAATTTGCAGTATATCAAGACTTACTTTCTCTCACGCACTACTCTACTTTACACCGTAAATATTCAAACAAGTTATGGATGATTCCATAAAATTAAACTATCAGTATAAGGGTAATCTATATAATGGTGTCTTGCAGCATATTAGAGTGTTCCATTTTATCAGTTTCTGATCATACATGTGTACTCATACATAACTCCTCCACATTTTTACATTTAAATTTATACCTATTGGTAGATGCACTTATCCATAATGAATTACAGTTATCTCAGTTATACAGCCAAGCAACTGAGAGTTAAGGGCCCTGCTCAAGGCAATTGGCAAATTGGTGGTGCTGGGATTTGAATCTGCAGCAAAATCTTATCATCAAGCATCATCTGTGCTCATACATCACTAAACATATGTTTCACGTTCATGTTTCAACTTTATTTGTCATATGTAGAGATGTCAGTGAGCGTTTTCTTTTCAACGAAATTCATAAGTGACATTCAAGGCAAACTAAAGCAATGTGAAATATTAAACATAAGAATAGTAATATGAGAGTAGAAAGATATATAAAAAAGTTATAAGTATATTGAAGATACCATGAGAATGTCTATATTATATATTTGGTGTGCAAAGAAAATGTCAATCCTTATAGAGGAGTACTCACACATCACTCCTCATACATTATTTCTTACACATCACTCCTTACACATTACTCTCCATACATCACTGCTAGCATAGCTCTACTCATACATCAATTCACATACAACATATCTCACCCATCTCTACTCATATATTACTGTTCATACATCACTTCACACACAATACTCTGCACACATTACAATGAATACATCGCTAATTGACAAATGACTAATGTCAATCCTTACACAAAACTTCTCACACTTGACTCTAGAGCATTCCACATGCATCACTACACTAAACTACACATTACTCCTCGTACATAACCTCTTATACATCACTCCCCACACAATTCTCCTGGCTTTAATTCACACGCACACCACTTCTTATACACCAAACCTCATACATCACTTTGCACAGATCACTTTTAATTGATTTCTCTTTTATATCAACCAGTATCTGTTTACTGCCTTTTGTGTAAGAAATTTAATCAGTTATACACTGGAGATATTTGGAGCATGAATACCCTGAATACCTTCACACTATAGGGAGTAAAAATGTCTCTCTTTCCAATGCTAACATTTATCTTATAAATAATAATACCCAAAAAATAAAACCCAGAGCTACTGTCAGTGAATGTTTGAAAAGTAAAGACTTTTTTTTAATTAAAAGTTGGGGTTCACATGTTTCATTAATCGTTCTGAGCGCATGTGTTTTTATGATGGTAAATGTCAAATGTATGTTTCTTGACAGTACCACATGCGCACACACACACACACA
This sequence comes from Kryptopterus vitreolus, assembly GCA_030449085.1. Classification (NCBI taxonomy): domain Eukaryota; kingdom Metazoa; phylum Chordata; class Actinopteri; order Siluriformes; family Siluridae; genus Kryptopterus; species Kryptopterus vitreolus. The sequence continues at coordinate 905,905 of JACRUU010000033.1, read as the reverse complement.
CACACACACACACACACACACACACACACACACACCCACACCACACACAAAAAACAATCGTGTATTCACAATTACTCACCCAAAGATTATTGGCCCCTCCCCCACCATGTGACCTTGGCGACCTAGGCACCATGGCAACCCTGTGACCCATCCTCTAGTTGCCTAGGAGACGACCTTGGAGCACATCTGACCACAGACCCCCCCCTCCTTTTCCCCTCTGCCAAGAGAAGGCAAGCGATCGATATTCTATCACACAGAACAGTGGAGCGAGAGGGAGAGAGAGAAATCTCCGGGGTGCAGAGAGATTAACAGGCGGGGGGGACAGCTGACAAAGGGAGTGGTGTGTGCATTTGTGTGTTTGTGTGTGTTTGTGTGTGTGTGTTGGCAAATGTCTATGTGGATGTGTGTGTGTATTACTCATTGATGAGGGAGCAACATTTCTGCTGTGGAAGGTTGGCTTAAAGGCATGTTGGTAATTTTGTTTAAAGTTCTGTATATAGTGTGTGTGTGTGTGTTTGTGTGTTTCAAATATCTATGTGTATGTGTGTGTCCACATGTGAAGCTGATTGCCGCTCTGTTCATCAGAAAAATGGTGTATTACTCACAGCATTTTTCATCCTAGTATTCCACACTAACCTAACTGCCACACACACACACACACACACACACACACAACACACACACACACACACAACACACACACACACACACACACACACAGGACACATAATAGTATATATATATATATATATATATATATATATATATATATATATAGTATATATATATATATATATATATCTTACATCATCATTTATCCCCTCTTACAAAAGCTAAAATCACACACAGGTTAATCACATCACCCAGATCTACCCGTTCAAATCAATCTACCCGTTCACTATGAGAGCAGGCTGCAAGATGCGCTTATAGTAGTCACTAAAAACCATAAAATGTCATCAAAGAACCTATATCGGGCTCTGGCTACTGTTAATGTGAAAGTGCATGCCTCTACAATCATAAAGAAAGTACACAAGTTTAACTTTCATGTGCAGTTAAAGGAAACCATTGCTCTCAAATGAAAATACGAAGGCCAGACTGAAGTTTGCCAGAGAGAATGTAAACACAGAGCAGAATTTCTGGAATATTGTTAATTGGACAGATGAGCCTAAAAGTGGATTATTTAGACACCGGAACAGAGGACATTTTTGTGTAAACAAAATAGAGAATTCCAAAAAAAATAAACTGCTGCAGTACATGGCAAACTCACCATCATAAAACACACCTTGAATTGTGCCATGTATCAGGGGGTGCTTGAGAAAAATGTGAGACTAACTATAAAAAATAAATAAAGTTGACATGGACTAAAACAAACTGGTAAATCCAAAATTATTTGGCCCAAAAAATGAAAGTTCTGGAATGGCTTAGTCAAAACCCAGATTTTCATTTCATCGAGATGACGTGTACTGAAACAGGCTGTACATCTGAAGCACGTGTGTGCGTGGCAAACTCACAGAAGGAGCTCAAAGAAAGTATTTTGTTCAAAGTGGGTAACACTAGCTATTAGGGGGTAGGGTGTCCTATCTCTTTCCTCTTTTTCTAGGTATAATACCCATACTAATATAATTTGTTAATGAGCAAAGCAATAGAAATTTGTGTTGTTTGCCTGCAATGAAATAACTTTATTTTCCATAGAAAAATGCAAATAAATATATTTATTTATTTATTTATAGGGAGCACGGTGGTTTAGTGGTTAGCACGTTCGCCTCACACCTCCAGGTGTCGTCTCGGCCATGTGTGTATGGAGTTACATGTTCTCCCCGTGCCTCAGGGGGTTTTTCTCCGGGTTTTCCGGGTTTCCCCCCGTTCCAAAAACATGCAGGGTAGGTTGATTAGCACCTTGGAAAATTGTTCCTAGTGTATGAATATGTGTGTGATTGTGAGAGTGTGTGTGTGTGTGTGCCTTGCGATAGGTTTCCATTCCATCCAGGATGTATCATGCCTTAATGCCAATGGACGCCTGAGAGGCACAGCCTTCCCTTGACCGAGGGAAGATCAGATAATGCAGTAGAAGATGAATGAATGAATGAATGAATGAATGAATGATATATATATATATATATATATATAGTATATATATCATATATATATTATATATATATATATAGATATATGCTGTAGACATATATATCATGCAGAAGTAGACATAATTTTGCAATATTACCATGTTTTGTCACATTACAACTACAGACTTAAATGTAATATTATATGATTTTATTTGACTGACCAACACAAAGTATTGCATAATTGTGAAGTGCAAAAAAAATAATTCTTGGTGTTATTTTTTATAAATAATCCATCTACCATCGCATCAACTCTGAACAGTCCCTGCTCAGCTGTGTAACTCTCCAACTCATCCAGAGTTAGCATGGGACATTCCAGCTGCGGTAGGTTAGCAGTTGTGCAGTACTCTTTCCATTTTTCAGATGATGGATTGAAAAGGTTCTGTGAGATGTTCAAAGCTTGGAATATGTTTTTGTAAACTAACCCTGAAACCCTGCTTTAAACTTCAACACAACTTTATCCCGTGACCTGACAAGTGTGTTCTTTAGTCTTCATGATGCAGTTTACTGACTAATATTGTCTTACAAACCTCTGAGACCTTCACAGAACACCTGTAATCATAAAGATTAATCACTAATCAATCTAATCACTAATAAGATGAGTTCTGAATTGATTTTCAGATTTTTCACTAGATTTTCAGATTTTTACATTATTTTTTTCAGATTGTTAATAAACAACTCTTTAACACCATATATTAATATATATATATACGAAGAGATATATATATATATATATATAGTATATATATATGTATCATATGTGTGTGTGTGTGTGTGTGGTGTGTGTGTGTGTGTGTTGTGTGTGTGTGTGTGTGTTGTGTGTGTGTGTGTGTGTTGTGTGTGTGTGTGTGTGTGCTGTGTGTGTGTGTGTGTGTGTGTGCATAAAGCGATTCCAAAGATGAATATCAAATATGAATATACTTATCAAGATTTGTGAGGATTTCTCAAAAAATATACTAAATATATAATATATGAGGTTTTACAAAAAAATCCCTATCAAAATTGCCTGGGTGTAATTTAGAAGTTTCTTGTGCATAAGTCCTCAGTTTAAATTGTTTTCTTAAATCAGGCTCCAGGCTACTGTTGGATTGATTGACATGTGGATAATGCCATGTTCAACATGTTTTTATCACTCTTTAATAGTATGAAAGCATTTCACTACATGCCATACTCTGTATGGGTATCTATTTGACCAATATAATTTTTATTTGACTATTTTTGGATGTACAAGCTACAATGCTAGTTCTGATATACAAAATTATATTTGAATAATTTGTAAATGTGTGGAAATTAAGTGTGATTTGTGTGTCCACATGTGTTCTGAAAAAAAAAATGAACAGTGCCCTCCAGTGGTCATTCTAGTTAGTTCTATTATTCAAAAAATGCTTGTTAAACGTGAATTGGATGAACCAACAACATGAATATGAATATGTTGTGGGGAAAAGTCATGCAATTATTTATTTTGAAATGATCAAAATAATCAAAACAATATTAAAAGCCACAGTGCTTACAATTAAAATAGCTTTCACAACATAAAACACAAAACTTGCAAAAAGAAACTTTACCATGCTTCCAGCATACAGTAAAAAGAATCAGAAATGCCGTATGTGTCAAATATGTATTACTGGACAGTGATATTCTATTTCTTATATATTACAGCTTGTCAGACCGCTGGGTCATACAGACCCATGCATAAGTGATACAGAAGCAAAGGTCAAGAGCATGGCTCAGCTGCAGTGATGCTGGATCATGAAACCCTGCTCTATAACCCAAAACTTTAGTCATTGAAATACTAGTGAAGTGCACCTAATGAAGTCCAAACTAGACTGTTATGGTCTAAAGGGACTGTTTTGCTAATGACAATTTACACGTCATTAACAAATGAGGGGGCACGGTGGCTTAGTGGTTAGCACGTTCGCCTCACACCGCCAGGGTCCCAGGGTGTGTGTAGTTTGCGTGTTCTCCCCGTGCCTCAGGGGTTTTTTCTCCGGGTTCTCCGGTTTCCCCTAGGTCCAATAACATGCAGTTTAGGTTGATTGGTACATTGGAAAATTGTCCCTAGTGTGTGAATGTGTGTGTGTGTGTGTGTGTGTGTGTGTGTGTGTGTGTGTGTGTGTGCCCTGCGATGGGTTGGCATTCCATCCAGGGTGTATCCTGTCTTAATGCCCATAGATGCCTGAGATAGGCACAGGCTCCCCCCCTAGAAATAATTGCACTCCAAAATTTGTGGTAATGTGCAATGAGTATGCAGCACAGTTAAGGAATACTGGTCCACTAATCTTTCGAGAATTCTTGTAATTCAGCAACATTGGATGATTTTCAAGCGCCTTTTTAAGGTCATGCCACAGCATCTCATTAGGATTGAGTCAGGACTTTGACTAGACCACTCCAAAGTCTTAATTTTGTTTTTCTTCAGACATTCAGATATACTTGCTGGTTATACAGATATTCAGATATACTTGCTGGTGGACTTGCTGGTTTGTTTTGAATCATTGTCGTGCTGCAGAAGTTTGGTTCAGCTTCGGTTCATCTGTCACGAACAGATGTCCAGACATTCTCCGTCAGGATTTTTCGGTCGACAGCAGATTTCAAGATTCCATTTATCACAGCAAGTCTTCCAGGTCCTGAAGCCGAACAAGACCATTACAATACCACAACCATATTTTACTGTTGGTATGATGTTACGCCAGAAGTAGTGGGAAAGACCTTCCAAAAAGCTCTCTTGTCAGTCAATGGAGTATTTCCCCAAATGTCTTGAGGATCATTGAGATGTATTTATTTTTTTTTTTTGCTCAGCAGTGTTTTTCACCTTGGACTCCAGCCATGCAGTCCATTTTTGTCCAGTCTCTTTATTATGGTGGAACCATAACTCACTGAGGCAAGTGAGGACTGTTGTTGTGGGCTCTTTTGTGACCTCTTGGATGAGCGTCACTGTGCTCTTGGGGTAATTTTGATCGCCCGGTCACTCCTGGCAGATTCTTCACTGTTCCATGTTTTTGCCATTTGTGGACTCACTGGAATCTCAAAAGCTTTAGAAATGGCTTCATAACCTTTTCTACTTTCTTTCTCATTTGTTACTTCCAAACAAGTTGGGATATGCAATGATATGATTTCACTGTGCTGTAATGTATATGTGACAAATAAAGATTGTCGATTCTATTCTTTGAATCTCAGCATGCTGTTGAACTTTTCAGGATCTTTCGGTCTACTTCACATCGGCAGGCAGGTCCTATTTATGTGATTTCTTGATTGCAAACAGGTGTAGCAGTAATCAGACCTTGGTGTTGCTAGATTTAATATTAATGTTAAGGTTTAATGTTGGTGGGGTAAACACTTTTTCACACATGGTTTTGAATTTTGTTTAATAAAAACCTTCATTTAAAAGCTGCGTTTTGTGTTTCCTCATATTATATTTGACTAATATTAAAATTTGTTTGATGATCTGAAACAGACTTGTTAAAGTCTGAAAGGAAGGGGAGGGCACACTACTGTGTGTATATGTGTGTGTGTATGTATGTATGTGTGTGTTTATGTATATATATGTGTGTGTGTGTGTATAAAATTTTATTTTAATATTTTTTTATATAAATTTTAAAGAACAAACATGCCAGGTGAACAGTCTTTTTAAATATATTTTTTATTTTAAGTAAATGTTCTAGCAAATATCCCAACCTTCTGCTGTCGTTCTTTTCAGTTGTAAAGGAAAACATTATATGCAGCAGAAAGTACACACCTTGACATAAAGAACACTGTGATACTGAATTCTACAACTATCATGCCATAATTATCGTTGCTGTTATTATGACTATTTTGTTCCAGTCCTAATTTACAAGTCAACAATAAAAAGAACTGAACGCACTGTAGGAATTACACAGACCAATAATTGCTTCTACGTATAACTTTATAGCAATTCATTAAGGTCACACACAAAAACAAATCGACACCAAACTGAAAAAAGAGAGGTTTTTCTTTTTTATTTTTCTTGCTGCTATTTTGCAGGTAAGGTACATAGCCTTATTGTTTTTTTTTTCATCTATTTTCCCCACTTATTTAAAGAATGAAACTGGATTCCTAAAACACACAAAGACTGTATTTTCTTCATTTCTTCAAAGGAATGAGGGAGCAAAGGAGAGGTGGGAGAGGTATGGGTGTATTCACAAACGGACATACAGAGGAAGGGATAGAGGGACATTAGGCCAAAGCAGGACAAGAGGGGAAAGTCGTTTGCATGGTCATGGCGGAAAGAAAAACAATCAGACAGCACTCTGAATATAAGAGTAACAAAACAACAACTACACAGTGGCAGAAAGAAATGCCAGAGAGATAGTGTGCGAAACAGAGAGAGAGAGAGAGAGAGAGAGAGAGAGAGAGAGAAAGAGAAAGAGAGGATTGAACAGTTTGGAGGAGAGGTATGGGGTATGAGAAAAAGTAGACCAAAGCTGCTGTTCATTTCATAGGGGATTGAGTAGCTGTTACTTATATTTCAGTAGAGAAAAAGTATTTTAAAAGAGAGGGGATCGAGAGAGTAAAGGAGAACAAACAGTATCTGAGGAGAAAAATAAGTGGCAGTGTGTGTGCACAGGACATGTGTGCCCTAAATTGGTCACGACTTACACCAAGAATCATCAGTGTCACTAGTATTCAGTACAACATTGACAGTGTGGAACGATATCAACTGACAGTGTGGAGAAGAAAACTGGTCACAGTATTAAACTAAAAGTGAAAGGAGAGAAAGAAGAACAAGCTCATTCTCTCTTATCACTGTTACTTCTCACATCTCATTGGAATGTGTCATTTCTTTTTTATTTTATTTTTAAAGAAGGTAAAAGGACAGGATGCTATTATGATCTGGTTTGCTCATTTGCTCTTTTAGTTGTTATGTAGAGAGAGAAAAAAAAAGAGTGACAGCAAGAGTCAGAGAGACAGAGAGAGGGTAGCTGTGCGGGAAAACATTGACAGAATGAAAAGTAAATGAAAAAACATGATAATTTAATAATAGGTCTCCTTTTCAACCCAACCTGTAAGACAAAGACAGAGAGTAAATAAAATGTTTACTATATGTGTTATATCAGTGCACAACAATGTGTGTAAAAGAATGAAAGAATGCTCGTGTTTGTGTATGTAAGTGTGCATGTTCTTTACCTCCTGGGTTTCTGCGCAAAATGAGTTTTCGAATCTCATCATAAACAAAAATGAGAAAGCTGTAAGGAAATGCACAGAACCACCAACTTGGCCTGAGAAAGACAGAAAAAGAGAGGATAAAAAAGAGTGAGATGTTTTAAGAGCATAAACATAAGTTTGCAAAATAATGAATATTCATGTTCAGGTCCAATCTCAATGTAATCTAAATTTTATTTATCCTAGTGATTATCTTCATCATAAAGGGAAATTGGTTTCAATTCCTCCATTGAGTGGTTCCTCGACTCTTTCCAAAAGTCATTCAATCATTACACCAGAAGGTGGCGCCACATTTACATTTATGTCCTCGATCATAACAACTATTGAATGTGCCAAGTGGATAAAACGATGAAATCTCTTTAAGAACAGCAGTGTCCAATCTAGATTAAGTAAGAATTAATCAGAATGTTATAGGATCCATTCATAGACACACTCTTGATTTTATATTAAAAATTGGATTAGATAAAAAAATATATAAAATCATACTTCATCAGTCTGAAGCAATTTAAACTCATTACATTATCTCCTTCAAAATCTGCCTCAGTCATAGTGTAAGTACCTCGCCTTGTTACCTTGTTAAGCCTTTAAATATTTATCAAAAATGTTCTGACATGTCAAGTTACTGACAACAATTTGATCTCTATTCCTATAGCTGACTGGCTTCCTTATTAGGGACAAGGACAACTATAAAATAAATTACAACTATAAAAAAACAATTTTTATAATTTTTACTGCATTATCTGTGTAAAAATGTGTGTGTATGTGTGTATGTGCCACTAACTTCAGTGGGTACATTCTCAGGGCCACATCCATGCCAGGGCAATAGGAAAGGAATGCAGCCAAAGCGGTCTCCTCAAAAAGGCCAAAGATTAGAATCTTATTCCTGTAGAAAAAAAGGTGTGGTAAAATATGCTAAAAAATACAATTCATGTGCTTGTTACAGGCAATGACAATGGAGTAGTGACAGAGTACAAGTTACATTTCATGGCATTAGATGCTTTTAATTTATTTGTAAGGTAGAATGACGAAAAGACAAAGACAGTTATAGGGAGAGATGAAGTAGAGGAAGCACTGACTTCATGCCCTGCTGGAATACAGAGTTGCGACGTGTCTTGCAGATTATGACATCAGCCCACTGTACCACCACAATGCTCACGAAGAAAGCTGTGTGACAGGTGAACTCCACGATTTTCCTCTGCTCATAGGTCTGAGAGAAAGATTAAAAAAAACTCTAAAATGCTACCATCAACCAAAAGCAACAAGAAGCTGATTCTTAAAATTATATATATATTATATATATTAGTTATTAATCACCAAACAAAAGAAAAAAAGAGGAATATTAATTTAATAGTTTGACTTCTTCAAAGAAAGCATTAGTGTTGTTACCTACTTTTAAAAAATATTAACTACTGGCTCATTTTCCCTATTTGCTAATAATACATAAAAATACAGGAACAATCAACTTAAACAGTATTACAATGGTCAGTATGGGACAGGGCTCTATTATAAAGAATAGGTGTTAACAATAAGCCCAGCCATTCTGTAAAAAACTGTCATGTTTATCAAACCATTTCTGAGCACTGTTTCAGTATGGCTGAGAATACTGTCTTGCTGAAAGAGGCAACTGCCATTAGAAAATACGTAATTCTCATGAGGGATGTAATTTGGTCAGTCACAATGTTGTAAAATACATCCACATAAATGCAATTTCCTAAGATTTCCAAATCCTTTACTTCACTTGTCAGATAAAGTAATGTTATGGAGGATAATTTGCATATATTAACAGCCTTCTCAGTTAAATGTAATATTATTTAATTGCATCTTAATGCTAATTATTGCTCATTCTATTGCCACCATACATCCTGATGTAGAGATTCGAACTAATGGTTGACACATCTAATGCTAATCAGTGTTTTAAATTCCAATGTAACATAATTCCCTGTCATTGTGATTTAGACTATATTTAATTACATAATGTCCTTATAAAATCTAGAATAATAAAACAAAAAATCTGGTCAATAGCTAGTGACAGAATCTACTGTTTACAAAAATGTTACTGCATAAAACAGGATTAATTTTTCATAACTAATAATAAAAAAATAAGATATTATTATATGCAGTGTGAGCGAATGAATGAATGAGAAAACTACTTGTCTCAAATAGTCTTAAACTAATTAACTGTTTACACAATTGCAGTGTCTTCCGTGTTATATTGATAACAAACCCATTGTTGTCCATAGCTGTCCTCAAGGTCATTGTTGGACCGATCATCCCAGTTAAGCCGAATTCCCACCAGCAGGGATGGCAAGAACCCATTCTCAGCCATGATCACAAAGTAGGCAAAGAAACCTCCTAGAGCCTGAATCATCCCTACACAGTGCAGTTGAGAGAGAATGCTAAATCAGTACATAGTTTCAATACTGTGGTATTTTATGGTAGTTTTGAAATGGATAATTTTGTTATAATATGTTCTTTTTTCCAGGCTGTTGCCCTAAGACAATATTCTTGTGCATGGAAAATTTAGCTTTTCGAAAATTCTCTTAGTATGGATTAAGAAAACAGAGATATTCAAAAACCGTGACAGATTTCTAGTCGTGCTAAGCAGTCATGTGACTCATTAAATTCAACAAACAACTTTATATTAATATCCTGTATTTCTTCAACATTGCTGCATGGAATGTCTGATTGAAATAGAACAGGATGAAGGATTTTTATTTTTAAATAAAAACTCCATTTTAAGATCGATCTGGATTAATGTGGGCATAGTTTGCATTTGCATTTGCATTTGCGGCATTTAGCAGACGCCCTTATCCAGAGCGACTTACACTGAGCAATTGAGGGTTAAGTGCCTTGCTCAAGGGCCCACTAGTGGCAGCTTTGTGGTGGTGGGGTTTGAACCCATGATCTTCCAGTCCAGAGTCCAACACCTTAACCACTGGGCTACCACCTCCCGCATAGTTAGTTATATAAAAAGAAGATCATCAGTTTGATGAGGACATATTTTTTAAGGTTTTGCATGGTTATTTTTGGCAGCTTAATATTTTTAAAAGCAATTGCCATTTCAGTGGCAGAGCCAGGATTACAGTAAGAGTTGATTTAATTATATTTAACATTGATTAGTGTGTGTACTGAAGTGTAGTTAGTTGTGTGTAAGGTAGTGTAATTTGATTTTGTGTAGTTGTGTGTATTGTAGTTATGTGTAATGAAGTGTAGTGTAGTGTAGGGTAGGGTAGGGTAGTGTAGTCTACTAACCAATCTGTCCATAGGCAATGCTGATGAGACGCTCATTAACCAGCTTGTCTCTCAGAGGATTACGGGGTTGGCGCTTCATGATGTCGCTCTCTGCTGCTTCATAAGCCAGAGAGATGGCAGGAACCTGTAAGAGCACATAGACTGATGATAGTGTATTGCGTGTGAAGTGTATTGGTGTATATGCCATTATGTGTAAGTTTGTGTGTGCATGCATTTGCTTAAATGCTGTGAATACTGTGTTTCTCACCATGTCAGTACCCAGGTCAATGCAAAGAATGGTAATGGTGCCAAGAGGAAGAGGAATGTTAACCAAAATGAAGAAAAGAAAAGGAGTGATTTCTGGAATGTTGCTTGTCAATGTGTAAGCGATTGATTTCTTTAGGTTATCAAAGATCAGACGCCCTGCACATAAAAAACACAGAAAAGCACAAATTTATTATTGGTATTATTCACAGGATCACAGTAAATTTGTGCTAGAAGGTTAACATCCCCTCTCTTTCTCACCCTCTTCCACGCCAGTGACGATAGAGGCAAAGTTGTCATCTAGCAAGATCATGTCAGCTGCCTGTTTGGAAACATCTGAGCCTGAGATCCCCATGGCCACACCAATGTCTGCCTTCTTCAGAGCAGGTGAGTCATTTACACCATCACCAGTCACGGCCACAATTGCACCCTGAGATATACAGAAAAATGTTGACATACACACATCTGGTACATACATAATGTATGATAAATGGTAATAAAGGAAATTTTTTCTGACAAGAAAGTAGACTGATAATAGTTCAGAATGTATTTCTATTTTATTACACTAAGTTTATTGCTCCTGTTATTAAATAAAACTTGTATGGGAACAGTAGTCAGATGATGATGGCAAATAAAGAAAATAGTGGAAAGTTATATGTAGGTTTCCTAATTGACCTGTCTCTGGCAGCCCTCCACAATGATGAGCTTCTGTTGTGGTGAAGTCCTGGCAAACACAATCTCTGTGTGGTTCTTCAGAACTTCATCCATCTGCTCTTGGGTCAGATCTTTGAGATCTGAGCCATGGATCACGCATGCTTTTGCGTCCCTGATAAATATAATACAAACAACAACAAAAAAAACAATCAGTATATTAGATTGTTGTTTCTTGTTTTACTTGATCCAAACTACAAGATTACATATCTAATTGCTAATTGCTTTACACTTTAAGGAGGCTTCTGTTCTAATTGTAGAGACACGATAAACACGATGGTGTAAAATTATAATACCGTAGGTGCATTTCAATCAGATCTAAAATTCATTTAGTAGATTCAAATCAGAAGAAAAATGTTTGGTGAATTCACTCCCTAAAAAAAGCGCCATTACTGTCTTAAAGTCGCCAGCAGGACATTGTTTTCCTCCTCTGTGTAACTGCTGATTTCAGGTTATAATGCAAATTTGTTTGGATAACTACAATTATTATCAGTTATTATCAGTTTATTTTTTTACTGCTTTTACATTAAACATTTCCTGGATAATCCCAGATGGAGCTAAATGTTATACTGTAGACCTACAGGAACAGACTGACATATGGAAATATCTACAGCTATGATGTGAGTCTGGTGTATTTTGGTGTATGTGCTTTATGTATGTATTTTATACCTGGGGTTAACCTGGCTAACAGGGATATTAAGACGAGCAGCAATGTCCTCCACTGTTTCGTTGCCTTCAGAGATGATTCCTACTCCCTTGGCAATGGCCTTGGCTGTGATTGGGTGGTCTCCTGTCACCATGATGACCTTGATGCCAGCCGATCTGCATTTGCCCACAGCATCAGGCACCGCAGCACGTGGGGGGTCGATCATTGACATTAAACCCACAAAGCAAAGATTATCTGTCTGGAAGTTCACATCATCTGTATCAAAAGCGAACCCTTTAGGGTACTGGTCCTCAGGCAAAAACAAATGGCAGAAACCTGTACACAAAAGCACAAATAGAAAGGCAGTCTTTTCAGACTAAAGCTCTCCCCAAGCTCCATTCAGGCATGAACTGTTCTAAAGGAACTCATCCACGGTTAATACAAATGTCGAAACTATGGAAAGGTTTACACACCAATCAACCAGGACATGACCTAGTACGTTTTCAGAGCCCAAATACTTCCAATGTTTAAAAGCAATGCGGTGTTAGAATGCAGTCTATGTGGTGTTGGGTGAGGAGCATCAGAGAGAAGATTAAATCAGCAACAATGTTATTCCCTGCAACCTATTTACTTTACAATGAATTGTTATCCTTGTAGTAAAAGTAGTAATCCAGAGAGACGAATGCAACTCACAGACCCACATAAAATGTAACTTGAGGTTGGGTTTAATGTTAATATCAGACATGTACCATGTACCTTTTGATTTTATATATTCTCGCTTATAATGTCATTCAATAGAGACAATAAACCTGAACACACACACACACACACGCACAGATCCAGTTTCTGTTGTCCTGCTGGTTACTGTATAACATATCGAGACAGATCATTTTAAAAACTGATAATAATTTTAAACATAAGTAAAGAATCACCAAGAAAGAAAAAAAGAGAAAGAATAAAAAGATATTGGATATAGGGAGTAGCTGATAATACCAAGATAACATTAATCAAAAGCTGGTCCTATTCAAAATGCTTGCATTTATTGCAAACAAGTGTAGAATACAGACAGTGGCGTATGTAGAGCGAAAAAGCCCAAAACTAACAGAAATAAAACAACAACAACAACAACACATGCCACATGCATACAGAAATATGAATACTATTTTACATATAAAAAATAATATCTGCTTTTATAATATTGATTGGATTTTGACAATATAAATGATACACATGCTTTATCATTAAATGGTGTTGTCTGATATATATATATATATATATATATATATATATATATATAGTGATCTGCAACCTTTTCCATTTGAGCATTTCACTACATTTAATAATGCCATAATGTCGTTCTTGAGAACTTTAGAAAGCTTCTTTTAATTCACCAAAACCATCACAACACAATTTCAAAAACCTTCAAAACACAACACAACTAATGGCAAAAATGGTTCCAGTCTCTATGTTATTTAGAAATGTTTTCCTGCTGAAACATCCACTTTGATCCTGACATGCTTTTCACAATTTCCTGGGTATTTCTCAAAGTATATAATTTTTTAATTGTGTTAAATTGGCTAGGTTCAGAGAAAGAAATGCCCCTATACAAGTGCATACCTAAGTCTATACAGTATTGAAGGCATTCTACAAACTATTTTTGGCTTTTTTGTACAATTTTTAGGGTATACCAAAAGAGACTTGAAATTTGGACCTTTTTGGAGTTTGTCAAAACACAAGCGGTTGCATAGTTATAGCCATGTTTCATTTTTTCTTTGTTTAGCGCCACCAAGTGGCAACGATATGTGTTTTTATTGGATTTGACCAAGATTGAGCAAATCTACCAAGTTTTAAAGAAGATATCTCATTGTGTTCAGGAATTATAGTTATTTTTCTCACTGTGGCCCTGCCTACTTTGAAATTTTAGGTTCAAATATCTCATGGCTTGTCAAGGTGTCTGTTATTTTTGAAAAGAGCCTTCACCCTGACAACATTTTTGCTATCTTGCATGATCACGGTATTTCATAGAATAGAATATAACTTTATTGTCATTGTATACAAACATTTTAGATTTAGATGACCCTTAATTGTGTCTCTGTTAGTAAAAACAGAATTAGTGATCTCACTGTTGTGCTTTGTTTGTGTGTATTTCTGTTTTATATAACTGAATATTAAAACTCTCTCAATTATTTTGTGTTTCAGCTAAATCTTATTATCCTGACTGTCTGCTTTTGATAAGTGTTGCCCATATGAATTTCTTTGATGTTATGGTAATCTCTCACTTACCGAGTACTCTCTCTCCTAATCCTCCCAACTCCAAATAGGCATTTTGGAATGCCTCCTTCATTTCCTCATCCATGGGCTGCTCTTTACCCTGTAACATGATGGTGGAACAACGTTCCAGAATTCGCTCTGGTGCCCCCTTCATCACCAACAGGTAGTGGTTATCATTTGACTCTTCTGTCTCATGCACTGAAAGCTGGAAAAGGAATAAACATATGAAACATATAAGAACGCGCATATCCCATGGATATTTACACCCTACACACACATCTCCATATGCTTATGAGTTTATGAGTTAAACATATGACTATTTTTAGCTTTCCATAAAATGTACAGTTCATGAGAACTTGTGTAACTCCACAAAATTGTCTTAAAAATATTTTAAAAAATTAATGACTAAAAATATATAAACTGCATATAACTGCATAATAATATAATAACTGCATGTTATTTATATACACTACACAAAAGCAGCAATGAGAAACAGAAATAAACTAAAACAATTTACAGACACAAGGTCAGAAGTGGTTCAGGTATGGTGACTACTAGTTTTCGCAGCTGGAAGCAGGATAAAACTTAAATATTGTGGGCCAGAGCGGGACAAATCTTAAATATTGTCAGTGGGAGCAAAGTTAGAATTGTTTTACACTTTCTTTTTAAGATTTACATGAATGCTGTGTGTTTTACCTAGGTTTAAACTACCCTTTCTACTACATCTGCCTCTTTCAAACCAACTACATGCATGCCTTCCCTCACCACATCCATAAAACATCTATTTGTCCCTTTCTGTCTGTGACAAATAAATTCTTATTTTAACCTTCTCAGAGTCTGTCAATAGCATTGCTACTGCAACCTTCTTTCTTATTACCAGAATTACACTAAAGCTTTTAATCGCTCATCAAGATCAAACCGCTCAATCATCTAAAAGCTTCTAAAACATCTAAAACCTTCTTTCTTATTACCAGAATGACACTAATGCTTTTAATCTCTCATCAAGATCAAACCGCTCAATCATCTAAAAGCTAACAAATAGTGTGATGTGAATTGAAGTGGCTAGTTTTAAGATTTTATGTTTTTCTTAACAGAACGTACTTTATTCTTAAACAGGCTATTCATTTGTGAAGGACAATATACACAAATATACATACACAGTGCATTGAAAAAGCATTCATATCCTTTATCCTCATTTTGTCACGTTATAGCTTTAACTTAAATGTATTTTGTTGGGATTTTGTGCGATAGACTAACATAAAGTTTTATAGATTTACATACATGATTTTATAGATTTTTTATTAATAAAAATCTGAAAAGTGTGGCTTGCATATGTATTCAGCTCTCCTGAGTCAATACTGCATGTCTTTTTGGGTATGTATCTTCCTGCTTTGCATATCTAGAGACTATACTTTTTCGTCCTTGCACAACATCTTCAGTTGTGCAAGGAAGGTTGTGCAATTGGATGAAGAATGTCTGTGAACAGCAATTTTCAAGTCTTGCCAAAGATTCTCAATAGTATTTAGGTCTGGATTTTGACTCGGCCTTTCTAACACATGAATTTGCTTTGATCTCAACCGTTCCATTGTAACTCTAGCTGTATGTTTAAGGTTGTTATCCTGCTGGAAGGTGAACCTCTTCCCCAGTTTCAAGTCCTTGGCAGCGTCTAATAGAGTTTCTTAGAGGATTGCCAATTATTTAGCTCCATCTATTTTCCCACCCACTGTGACCAGCTTCCCTGTCCCTGCTGAAGAAAAGCAACTGATATCATGATGCTGCCACCACCATGTTTCACAATGAGGAAGGTGTGTCCAGGCTGATGTACTATACACATAGTACATCATGCACTATGTGTACAGTAAATAGCACGTACTACGTAGTGCATCCTGTCCGCCACACATAGTGTTTGGCATTTGGGCCAAAAAGTTAAATTTTGGTCTCATCTGACCACTGCACCTTTTTTCACATGTTTGATGTCCCTTACATGACTCTATTTATATCACAAATGGCTTTCCTCTTGCCACTCTTCCATAATAGCTAGATTGGTGGAGTACATGACTAATAGTTGTTCTGGGACAATAACTGTCCCTGCCTGGCCTGTCAGTTTAAGTGGACGGTGCCATACTTTTTCCATTTTTGGATGATGGATTGAACACTGCGCTGTGAGATGTTTTTATAACCTAACCCTGTTTAAAACTTCTCAACAACTTTATTCTTGACCTGTCTGTTGTGCTCTTTAGACTTCATAATGCAGTTTGCTCACTAATGTGGCCACTGAGGCCTTCACAGAACAGTTGTAATTAAACTGGGCTTTAAGTAAACACAAGTTTACTAACTAGGTGACTTCAGGCAGTTGAGTGCACTTGATTTTATTTAGGGGTATCATTGTAAAGTTGCCTGAATACACATGCACGCCATACTTTTCAGATTATTATTTGTAAAAAATCTTTAACACCATATTTAATTTTCCTTCCATTACAAAATTATGCAATAGTTTGCATTGGTCTATCATATAAAATCCCAATAAATTACGTTTAAGTTTATGGTTATAATGTGACAAAATGAATACTTTTGCAGTGCACTTCTGTTAGTAAACTTCTTTTGGACATTTCAGTCTATTGAACAGCTCAAAACCTAACTGTAGCAGTTAATTTGCATCTAATTTCCATTTAAATTCTAACAACTGACCCCTACTCACCTGGTACTTGTTGGTCGAGTTAAAAGGAATCTCAGCCACCTTCTTGCTCTTGTCCCTCATAGCTTTGACGGAGCCACAAGAAAGCTCAATACACTTTAGCAGAGCCGATTCAGAGGCATCACCGGCCACATCCCGCTTAAGAATAGGCAGAGATTCCTGACCCGCCTTAAACACTGCTCTATTACAGAGTGCTGCCACCCGAGCCAGTGACACCCACGTCACAGATGTCTTGTCAAAGGATGTCCCTAAAAAGTAGTTATTCAGATAAAAGTCGAGAATTTAACCTTAATGGATTTATATGAAAATGAATTCTTTTCTCCTAACTAATGTATTATGTATCATGACAACATCAGGTTATGGAATTTTCCATGTCCTTTGTTGGTGGTATGTGGAAGAGTTGAAATGCCCTTGTTTATTTTTTTTTTTTTGGCAAAAATAGGGTATTTTTGGCATACCCTGCATGAATGCTATCACAATATTTTTCATAAAAATGGTAAAATGGAAATGGAAATGCGCTTTTTTAAAATTGTGTCGTTAAAATAAATTAACGTTAGCACTTTATAAACATGTAACAAAGGTGCTCATACAAAATGCTGACAATTTGGTCACAGTTTTGACATTTTCACTCAGGGTGTACTCATTTTCATTGCCAGCTATTGTAAAAAGTAATACAAAAAGTATTTCTCACCAGACTGGTCCTCAGTAGTGTCAGCCTCATGGATCTGATTATCAAACCACATATGAGCAACAGTCATGCGGTTCTGTGTCAGGGTTCCAGTCTTATCTGAGCAGATGGTGGAAGTGGAACCCAAAGTCTCAACAGCTTCTAGGTTTTTTACCAGACAGTTCTTACGGGCCATGCGTTTAGCTGTGAGGGTCAGACATACCTACACATTCAGAAAAAGAAGAATAGAATGAAAAGCAGGGAGTGGGAAAGAAAGTTGGAGAGACAGTAAATAGGTTTATGGTGTTAAAGAGTATGTAGAAAGTGTGAGGAAAAAGGGAGAAAAAAGGGAGGAAACCACAGAAAATACTAATTAATAAAATCTGGATAAATATTTTTCTGATACAGTGCATTCCAGTGCGCTTGCATATCATTCAAGATGAAAGCCCCCAAGAAGCAGAGCACTGGTGCAGCACAAGGGCAGCCTCAAGCACCCTGTGTATCTCTAGTACAGACGGCAAGCACAGGCAAATCCAGCACAGCCAAGCCATGCAACAACTCCAGCACGCAAGTGCAAGAATATCAAATCTCTCATAAATCACTGCCATCAGCCTGTTCAAGCAAACTGCATTTCCCAAAGTGCAATACTTTTTTAGCTTTTCACAATGGCTGAGGCCTTCAACAGTGAGAGTCTGAAAGATGAGGACAAGAGAGAAAAAGAGAAAAAACAAACAGACAGCGAGAGAGAGAGTCATCAAGAGTTACCAAAAGAAAGAGATGAAAAAAGCGTAAAAAGCCACAAGAGACAACAAAGAGTTACAGAGTCACAGACACATAATATCACAGACACAAACTGGCACAGACACACTGGCACAGAAACACACTGACACAGAACGACAGACAACTAAAACAGAAACGGAACATTCACCAACAACGAATAAAATGTAACGTATAAAAACCAGGTTAAAATAATGCAATTGTTAGGAATAATTAAAAAGGACCAAGGACTTAAAAACTTAAGAGGGTAGAAAACATGCCACACACACGCACAGCACAACCAACACTGACTTTGTTAAGCAGTGTGCCTCCATACAATGAGGACAAGGATTATTTTGTTTTTTCCCCTTAAAGTAATCATACAAACAGTACCGTGCAAAATGCTTTCAAAAATAGAAGTCTTAATAGTTTATTATTATTATTATTATTAT
Source organism: Kryptopterus vitreolus (assembly GCA_030449085.1). Lineage (NCBI taxonomy): Eukaryota > Metazoa > Chordata > Actinopteri > Siluriformes > Siluridae > Kryptopterus > Kryptopterus vitreolus. Next base: position 886,914 of record JACRUU010000033.1, on the reverse strand, counting down.
TATTACTGTTAAAGTAAATAAACAGAAAGAGAAATCCAAAAAACTGAAACAATATTTTTGTAACCATCCTTTAGCTGAAAATGAGAAGCACTTCTATTAGGTACACTTGCACACCAATTATTGCAGAAACTTGGCAGGTAGGTCTTCGAGAGCTACCCAAAGATTTTCTGGGGAGGTTATCTGCCTCAAATCCTTATTTACCTTCATGCAATTGTGTAATTCACACAAGCTCCTTGTTCTTCTCTAAGAAAATGGGTCTTAATGATATTGCTTGTATATGTGTGGTCATTGTCCTGATAAAAAAAAAACCCAGCATGACCTTTGACAGTCTTCCACAACACAATCTTAGAGTTTAGCTGTTCCTCACACACTTTTACTTACGATGAAACTGTTGATCACTAGCACCTGCTTGGAAAGAATGAGCTACTTATATACCTGACAATTCATGACTTTGTGGAAGTGTACAAAATGTACAAGTGTAAGAAATGAAAACCGAAGTGCAGTCACTAAAAATCCATATTTGGAAACATGATAAGGCTTGGTATATTAAGAAACACATCGGTATTCTTTACGTATATCTGAAGGATTAAATGTCGGGTTTCAAAGCTGTACTGTAAAATGTTCAGCAATTTTAAGCATACCAGTGTAAAATACAATAATTACCACAGTTTCTTCTAAAATATTTCATCATCTTTGACATAAATTGAAAAATATTTTTTAATAAAGCCAATAGAAACCCTTATGTTATATAATATAACAATTTATAACAATCTAAAATTGTAGAAATTCTATGCTTAAATCGGAAACATTAGAACCATTCCCACATACAGACATACAGTACATACTCGCTGACACACACACACACACACACACAATTTTAAACTCTTACAGTGACAGTGGCAAGGAGTCCTTCGGGCACATTTGCCACAATGATGCCAATGAGAAAGATGACGGCCTCCAGCCAGCTGTAGCCCAATATGATGGACAAAATGAAGAAGGTGACTCCAAGAAAAACGGCCACGCCTGTGATGATGTGGATAAAGTGCTCAATCTCTTTGGCGATGGGGGTTTTGCCTGTCTCCAGGCCAGAGGTCAGTGTAGCAATGCGACCCATCACAGTTCGATCACCAGTGCACACCACAATACCACGTGCAGTACCTGTGTAACAGACAGGCACATATAATTCTTAACCTTGTCTCAAGTGTTTTAATATTACCATATATACTTTTCAGAATCACATAAAAAAATCATCACATAATTAATAATCATAGATAGATATATATATATATATATATATATATATATATATACCATTTTGGTTTATCTGTTAAGTTCATCTGATAGTTAAGGTAATTCTTTCCTTTATATACTGGATATGCTGAACCTTCATTAAAAAATATAATTGTTTTAAAATAATGTCACAATATATTAAATCATAGGATGTTTTTGGTTTGACTTGCTAAAAACAGAAAACAGCATTTTGTTCGCTGCTAAACAATTACATGTAGATGAAACGAGAATGCTTGTTACCATGACAACATTTTTTCTCATCATCCATTTCACAGCAGAATGAACACAAAACCACAGCATGATGGAGAGCTGCAGAAAATATTAAAGAAAAGCAGAAGATGGAAGAGCAAGGCAACAGAACAAACCTACCTTCCACACAGTTGGTTGAGAAAAAGGCAATGTTGCGGGTCTCCAGGGGGTTGTCATGGGTGCAGTCAGGCGACCTGGTCTGAGGCTCTGATTCACCTGTCAATGAGGAGTTGTCAACCTAAAATATAAAAATACAGAAAATATTACATACCATGGATTTTGGCCATACCATGGATCTGCCACAGAAGAGCAATCTCATGAAGAGCAAATAGAAAAAGAGATTAAAAATGTATAAAAAAAAATGAGTAATATGTATAAGTAATATGATATACCAAAAATCCTTCCATTTTAAATGAATCGCCCTATGAGTGTGTACCTTGCAGCCATGAGCGGAGGTTATTCTTAGGTCAGCTGGGATCCTGTCTCCTCCTTTCACCTCCACCAAATCTCCAGCTACTACCTCCTCAGCATTAATCTGCAGCTTCTCACCCTCACGAATAACTAACGCTTGCTATCACACATACACACGCACACACAGACACACAATCAGTATCAAGATAGACGTTTACTACATATACAATAAATCAGAGAATTACTGTGAATCACAGAGAATTAAATGTACATTTTTATTGAAAACATAATGTGAATAGCTTTGCATTTATTAGTGATCAGCACCTGGGGGACCATGTTCTTGAATGACTCCATAATCTTTGAGCTCTTAGCCTCCTGGAAGTAGGAGAAGCATCCGGTAATGATAACCACAGCAGAAAGGACGATGCCCAGGTACAACTAATAAAGGAATGAGAGAATAGAATTTAAAATTATTAAATGAAAAAAATTAGTTAATTATTTTGGGGGATTTCTTGTTTTTCTATATAGTTTTTGCATCAACCTGAGCCTGCAGTGGAACCAAGGTCAAGTGGCCCCTAACTCTAACATATTAAGAGTTCTTACCTTTTTTTTTTTTTTTTAATAAAAATATATTTAATTATTGAATTTAATATTTAATATAGTCTCAACTCTAGCCTCCCTAAAAATGCCCCTGACAATAATCTGGGAATAGCCTCACGTTGTCTCCAGCTGGTTCGTCTTCTGTGGCTGCCTGGATGGCATAGGCCAGGAAGCAGAGGATAGCTCCAATCCAAAGCAGGATGGAGAAGCCCCCAAAGAGCTGGCGACAAAATTTAACCCACTCTGGGGTAGTAGGTGGAGGAGTGAGTGCGTTTGGTCCATCCCGAGCCAGGTACTCAGCTGCTTTAGCATTTGTCAGACCCTGGAGAGAAAACAAGAGATGAACATCACTGTCATTCATTAAACTGAAAATAATCATTTTCATCCTTTCTCCATAGTTATAATTCATTAACATTTAAACTTATTTTCCATTACATCAATAAGCAAACTGAAAAATATGAATGTTCTATTGCTTCCAAAAGACCGATAGACAACAGATTCCAGTAAAATTTGGAATCATTATTTACATAAAATTTTGTAAATAATGTGTTTGATTTCTTATTTACATCTTGTCACTCTAAAACCGGAACTTCCCATTCACACAAGGTTTCACACTGGGTTGTTTTTCTGAAAGAAGATTAAACAGCTGCTGCTTCCTGAGGCAAGGAGATCTGGCTGCCTAGATCACTGTCTAATATATACTAAAATATAATACACTATATTATATAAACTATAGTTTCAGGCTTCAAAACAGGACTGAGTCACAATGACTATTATTCAGAGAATGTTACCATGTAAGTGGTAATGTCATGATAAATGATATATGTGTAAAAATACATTTATTTAACTATCATATCAAAGATAGACTGGTAAAAGGGCATTAAAGTTGTTAAAATTAGGTTAGATCATGTTTTTGTTATATCCACCAATTTTCCTCTAATGTAACACAGACAAAAGCCTGCTTATTCACTTAAGGGAATTGTGTACATGGCTTTTTTACTGCCACAATAACCTTGTTGGTTTAGTTGTACCTGCACAATACACATCGTACCTGCACAATGTCAGTGTTGTATTTCCGGCAAACTTCTTCAACGGACATCTTATGCTCTGTCTAATATATAGAAAGAGAATGAAATTAAGAATAATTACAGACACAGGTCAGAATGAGAGAGAGAAAACAGACCATCACATTTCAATCCAGATTAATGTAATGTTCTTGATATAGTTAGTTCAGTCTTTTCTGGTGAGTTTTTTTTTTGGCTTGTCTATGTGGATGATTCTTCATTCAGCTACAAGAATATTAGTGAGATTAAGCATTGATGTTGGATGTCTCTAGTTCCAATTGATCAAGTTTCATCGCTGTGGTGTTCTGTGAGGTTGAAATCAGTACTAAACAACCATGTCTTTTTTGAGCTTACTTTGTGCAAAAACACTTTCACATTCAGGAACTTTAAGAAAGAAAAACATTGGTGTGATGGTGAGCAGTACATATATTTTTGAGGTTTAGCAACATCATATGTGAGCAGAGGAATGCAAGCGGTGTGTTTTTGCCATGCTAATTTAATTCACAGCATGATGCATTTGGTTTAATTATACATGAAAACAGGTAAAAACATATTTGTATAAACTGTATTCACACCTGTGTAGTTGCACCATTGGTATCCCCATATGACCTTGTAAGGCAATCATTATCAGTTATCTGAACCAAAACCAGTTACCGGCAATGTCTACTAATCACTTGTGCATTTTCTACTGATACCTATTGCTTTGACCTTTGACTGGCTGCAGGAATGTATCATTGTCAGTATTTTGTAAGAATATAATAAATGAGCATGATTCTCAGTTTGATATCAAAAAGTTAATTTAAGTTGTACATATAAATCTCCTGCCATGTGCTAATAAATATGTGTGACACTGCATAATAATTACTAATTCTACACTGAAGATTTCACAAACTATTTGATAGCAGTCATAGTATAGAAATATAATCTGAAGTATATAACAGGAATAACTAATATGTAATCATATATAATTGTTAAACAACATAAATCATGTTCTTATTCACATGAAGTTCCACATAGATTACACAATATACCTGACACCATATAAAAATATAATTATATTGGTTAATGAAGCCAAGGATAGAGCTTGATTTTGGAAGATCCAGTAGGTATGTTTTTGTCTTACCAGTGGCACCTCCTTCTTCAGGTCATCAAGATCTTTCCCTCCCTTCTTCTTGGGAGAATCCTTCTCATCGTTATCCTGTGTGGTTGCCACACGGTAGCTGTCTGACCGTCCATACTGAGTGAGAAATATAGAAAAAGTACAGCAAGTTCAGTTTGTTCAACAAAATGTTATATTATAATATCAATATTAACTATTCATGCTAACCACTCATTTCCACAAGTTTCTGAAAAATAACAGGGTATAACATTATATAATAGGGGCACGGTTGCTTGGTGGTTAGCACGTTCGCCTCACATCTCCAGGGTTGTGGGTTCAATTTCCAACTCCGCAATGTGTGTGTGTGTGGTGCCTCAGGGTTTTTTTCTCTAGTTGTCCGGTTTCCCCCTGGTCCAAAAACATGCACAGTAGATTGATTGGCACCTTGGAAAATTGTCCCTAGTGTATGAGTGTGTGTGTTCTTCGATGGGTTGGCACCCCATACAGAATATATCCTGCCTTGATGCCCCAAGATTCCTGAGATAGGCAAAGGCTCCCCACGACGATCGCATAAAGCGGTAGAAGATGAATGAATGAATGAATGAACATTATATAACTAAATTATATTATTTTATACATAACATTAACATTAACATTATAATCAATTGGCTATGGACATTTCTATTTTCTAATTCATTCTGGTCCGTTTTCAAGCCATAAATTACTGATTAAAGGCAATATTGTACATCCACTAATACAGTTTTTTAAACATCATTACACACAAACAGGTTAATCAGAAGGAAGTGTTGTCTTCACAAAATATCTGTATGGAATTTTAGTAATCTAACCCAGGTGTGTAATAAAATGCAAAACCCTCTTTCCTCTAACCATACCTACATTTCACTCTCTCACTCTTTCTCACGCACACACGCACACACACACAAAACTGGTCGATGAGCTCATATGTGCTAATGAATTGCGTAGGCAGGCTTCTGATTTATGGGCCCAGCTTTGCCATATGCTGATGATTCATTCTTTCTCACCATAGGGGTTATTTATATGAAGCCAGTGGTGTGTTAATTTAAAGCATGAGCTGTGCTGTCTTACAGCAAGACACCTGACCAAAATCTGTGAAACACTTTAGAAACATGTAAAGACAAGTTTGGGGTGCTAAAGTGAAGAAAACAAATTAACACTCATTCAACACAATTTGTGTAGTCTGTTAAAAGCTCTAAAAGTGGGAGGATCTTTTTTTCTTCTTACGTAAGACTGCAAAGCAGGTTCTACCTGAACATATCTGCTTGTCATACAAGGATAAACAATAAGCCCAATCTAGTTCTGTCAAAGCTATGCGGTTATAAACTTATGCTGGGAACAAATCCTCCTGAATCTGATGACATCCTAGATGTAATATATGCTAAATCTAAACAGTTCTTAGCTGTTGCTGTTTTATAGAACAGCATCTTATCTCAGCTGATAATGAATTAACGTCTTTAAATGCACAAGCATAAATCTATACATTTCTATAAGGTCATGGTTATGGTGTGTACATGTGGATGTCTGAATTGAATTGAATTTTTATTGGTATCGCATTTTAACAATGAACACTGTCCCAAGCAACTTTACCCAGTTAATCAGTTAATGTAGTAAGAATGAAAGAAATCTTGCCATCTGTCAAAACCTCCCTTATAGGATTCTGCAACAATGAAGTGGATTCAGTGTAAAGCTAGTTCACCACAAAATTATGTGGGTGTGTGTCTGAACTAGTCATCAACTCATTTTGCACTTTAGCAAATTGGTTGTTCTTTAGAACACTGTATACTTTACATGTCTTTTTTCACAGTCCATATCTCTTTGGATATCGACAAACAGAGATTTTGATACAGTATACGCATTTAAAATGTTAATAATGAGAACAATTCAAGATCTCTACATTCTGCCCCAATCATAAAATGAATCTAAATTAATTCATCTAAATTAACATAATATAAATGATCATGAATGCAAAATAGTAGATGCAAGATAGATAGATAGATAGATAGATAGATAGATAGATAGATAGATCAATTTTAGACTTCATTATTACTAGGCAAAATGACGTGCACATTTTCCCTGCTGCTGCATTACCGTGCTGCTCATCTATGGCCACGCCCATTGTTTTCTGGGAGCTTCCTGATTGGCTATGCTCCCTGTTGTGTCAGAGCCGGAATCTCCTTCCGCACGCTGTCCCTGCTCTCTATATCATATGATACCCACAGGGTGAACCTGCCTGAAGGTCACAGCATCTCCATCGCTACCCCCCACCCTTTTTTTGGCCTGCTCTCTCCTTCCATTCCCATAATAAAAACCCATCTACTGCCTGACCTTCAGCAGTACAGCACACATCCTTCTTTTAGGTTGAAATAATTGATTAAAACCATTTTATGACAACACACATTTGAACCACCCGATCGATGGAAATATTAATAAAGCTTAAATATAACGAAAGGCCTGGGCCTGCCCCTACTAAACCCCAGATGAATCTGATGCAGCGTCCATCTTGAAGCACCACCTGCCTCCTAGCCATTTATGCATCGCAAATCCAGTGCGCATCATGCAAGAATTTGGAAAGTTCCTCAGAAGAAGGCGCTATACTGTGGCACCTGATGACTCTCTGTCCTCTAATGCTCTCTATATCACTGGCAGTAGTGCGCCATTTTTTCAGAAAAGTCTAGAAGACAAGTCCTGTTCATCTTCATCATGCAAATACACTGCACACATTCCTCTACGCTAACCAGATTTCATGGAACACCCTGTGCCTCTCCTATGCATCCTATGAACATGCATAGCTGCTGATACATAAAAGCAAAAGAAAATATATCTTTATATCTGGTTAAAACAATGCCGGACTGACAGTCGGCTGATGACATTTTTGCTTAACGAACATGGAAAAGCTGAAGACACCAGAGGCAGAACGGTGGGTTTCCGTTTTTTTTCTCTCCCATCTTTAACCGCATCGCCGCGACGCATCAGAGTAAACCCGCACGTTGTCACACACAGGATTGACGCAATCAGGCGGAGACCTCCTGAAATGTCTGCATTATTGCTTTCTTTGTTCGGACAGCACTGCATCTTACCGAAACACAAATGGTTTAATGACATTAAAGTCGAATGTAACACGGTGAATAATTGTCTTTGATATTTTCTGGGATTATTTAAAGAGATTGCGCTTGTCTAACCACCACCACCCCCCCCCATGCGGTAAGAAAAGGGCGTGGAAGAGCAGACGCATCAGAATAAGACAGAATAACCTGAAATTCTAGAACAATAAATAAATAAATAAATAAATAGACAAGCAAATAATTGAATGCGCGTTTAAATAACGAAAAGAGAAAAAAGAAGAATAAAAAAACTCTTACCCCCATTTCAGGCGGTGATCACTCTTCAATTTCAGTCGATAAGAAAAAAATGCTGAAAAAAGGATGTCGCGTCCTGAAGGATCAGAGAAAAAAAACAATCAGAGAAAAGCAGATGCTGAAAAAAATAATCTATCACTTAAATGGATAACCCATTCCTTATTTCGAACAGAGAATAGATATAGCTCATGGAAAGAATATCGCTACACAAATGCAGATCGGCTTGTTTTAATAGTGTAAGGTTAAAGAACAGGAGCTCTCAGAGCAGAAGAGAAGAGGAGAGAGCTCTGAAACAGGAACGAGCCCTGCTGCTGAGAATGAAGAGCACTAAAGCGTGCACCGTGGCCGTGGATCCCTCCGCCTATGCGTCTAAAGCGTTCCCTCCGCGCCATAAAACAGGTCCACGCAACAGCCGGCAAAAGCACGAGCTTGCTAAACACACACACACGTCATTTAGACAGGGACATAATCTTTATAATTTGGGCTATACATGCCACAACATCAGATTTTAAATGGAATACAATGAGATGCAATTGAAAGACAGACTTTCAGGTTACATTAGAGGAGATGAACAAATATAGCCTATGAAACATTTAGGAAGTGCAACCATTTTAATACCTCATTTCAAAATAAAAATTACGATTCCTCTTATCGATTCCTGGGTGTGTTTTTCTTCTTCTTTTTTTCCACCTGAATCCACATGTCCAATCTGCCAGGATCTTATGTGTTAAACTAAACATCAGTTTACGAGATGGACCGTTGGAAGTGCTCAAAGGTATGGTTAAACGTTTGAACAAACACCAAGGACAACGCTGTATTAAACTAATATATTGCAAGCAGGGTGTCACAACCAACATGACTAAGCATCTGCTGTTGGTTCCACCATTTGGAATCAAAACTGGAAACCAATAAGATGAATCGAAGAAGAATTAAAATGATACCCTAACACTGTTTTTTTGATACAACTAACACTGTTTTTGTGAACTATTGAAGGAAAAATATTGACATATATGTGAATTTGCCAACAGCAATTCTTTGTTTATTCACATTGGTTTTGAAAAAGATGAAGCAGAAACTAATTGCAGTTGTCAGCCTATAGGTCAAAGCCCTGTGCTCTAGTGCTGAAAATCCATATGTGTAGCTGATGGCATGCATCTCTGTAGTATGTGTAGAAATGAATATCTACTTAATCTTCTCCTTCTATAAACATGGGTATATCCTTAACATATACTAATGACCGAACTGTCACTGTACCAGCATGACTCAACAGGAAATATTTGTTTTATAGATCAAGACAATGTCATGGTTAAATGGCTCATTTACACTGATGAATCTCAGGGCTATATGAATGTGCAAAAACTACCATGTTATAAGATATTAACCTAATATTAAGATATTAAGCCAGCCCTGGAGGTTAAACCCATACTGTTCAACCTTATCATAGTGTGATAATCAAAATCGTATTGATTCCATTGATTATACTTTATACGATATACGTATATATATGTGGCTTGGTTCCTGTGATTATTTTGCTTCTTCAAAGTTGCATAGAGTTTTGATGGTGCTGCCAGTAAACTGCAACACGGGGATGGTGGGATAAGACCCGGATTTGTTTCTTGATAATTCCCACACCTTACCCCCATAGAAAATCTTATTGCAAGGATGTGGAGAAGAGATTGCATCTCATAGTAAAAATCTAAGATTCATGATGAACAATGTACTTTTAGTCTGTTAGTTTAGTGTTTTAGTCTAGTATTTTGTGGATTTTATAGAAACATGCTTGTTTGCATTAATTACTCTTCAAAATTTCATTCTCTGGATGAGCAATGAGAGCAGCTTTCATGTTTTCTGTTATTGACTGAAAATTTTTTAAGGTAGACCATTCAAGGGGTTATCAAGCCACAACCAAGGGTAGTCCAGAATGAGGAATAAAGGTAACATCATTAACTTTTTTGTTCATTTTTACATCTTATGTGCTGTTAAAATGGCAAACAATGTTTAGCATAGATATGTGTCATCATAACTTCCCGTCATGCTTTATTTGTAATTTCAAACCTCCGTCCACGTGACAGTATTTAGTTTTGCACATTTTGGCATATCACACTTCATACAGCATCATATTTCCTAATATTCTATATTAGCAATTTGCTGTATCTTCTATTACAAGATTTTACTTACTCCTATTATTGTTATAATAAACAAGGGAGAGGGATATGTCATGTTTTAATATTGCTCAACTAGGTAAAAGATGGTAATGTATAATGATCAGTGAAAACTAAATGTTTGCAGCAGTAGAATATTATTTAGGATGATGGAACTACAATGACCATTTGATTACTGAAACCTGATAGAGAAATTAAATAACTGTTCTAAAGAATGTGTTTTAAAGAATCATAATTTCTGACACACAATGCAGATGTTACAAACAGATATTGGGGAAAAAAAACCCAACCAGAATCTATGGCGTGTAACTGTTGGAAACACTTGCTTATACAATGCTGTATCACATAAATTTCTGTTCACCCAGCCTATGCTATTTCTCAGCCTATTCTATAAATAATCATTTTAGAGAACAAAATGGCTGACAACATCTAAGGTTCTACTGTTGTATCATTATTAACTCTCTCTCTCTCTCCTCTCTCTCTCTGTCCCTGAGGTCACCATGGTAACAGGAGCTAAGTAACCTTGCTTTGTAATCATGAGGCAGGCGGTAATACACTGAGAAAATGAGATAGAGATTTATGAAGGACAAATTGTTGTATCAATGGAAAGCAAAACTTAAGTAGGAAACTTCCTAGAAATAATAGAAATATCAGGCACTAATGCTTGTACTATATTATGATCATGGCCTCACCTATAGTGCACAAAGTCAATGCAGGCCCTGACCAAAATGCCAGCACTGACCGATTTGCAAAGCCAACCACAAAAAAGGTAATTTAATAAACCATCAATCCATCACTCTACTCTAATGAACCAAATTTGGAAAACAACTAAAGTCTTCACTAAAACTGGACATAAGAATATATTTTGTCAGGTATCAAAATAGTATCATAACCGTACCAAATTGTTCTCATTAATTCATATTGTGAATTTAAAAAGAAATTTAGTACAATAGAAAAAAAACATTTGAAGAAATACTATGTAAGTATTAGGACATGCTATGTAAGATGTACCTTTACAAAATGTATAAATCTAAGAAAACATTTTTTTTACTAAATTAAACTTTTATTTAGTCAATACAGACATTATACATACACAGGTTTTTAGTGTGGAACTATGCTATTTTTTATTTTATGCTAATTTTAAACTGATTATTATGAATGAAATTAATTTTTATATTTCTATCATTTAATAATGGTTGTTGTCTCAAAGAGGCTGTACAGAAGATAAAACCACTATAATAGGATTTATAAATTAGTTTCTTTTAGCTGCATTGTCCCTAATGAGCAAACCAGTGTTTAATTTGGCAAAGTAAAAGTTCTGTGATGTTGGCATGAAAAAGAATATTGGCATCCTCATCTAGGTGACACTGAATGTAGATGGGCAACTTTGGACTGTTATTGGTGAAATTGAACAGCAACTTTTAAAGTTGCATTCATGCATTCATATACCAGTAAAGAGCTTCAGGTCATCTTCATATGGAACACTATCAGAATGAGGATTTCATACACAGTCATCAGTATTTACACAGGATGCAGAAAAAACAAACAAAGAAGGGGAAAAATAAAATAAAATAAAAACAGAAACATTTATGTAGATAACCACTGGTTACAAGTTAGGTGAGCAGAAAACACCACAATACCTGAGGTGTATTGAGTGCAAGTGCAATAATTGTCATTCTTGTAAGCCAAGAAGGAGTCTATAGTTAGTGTCTATAGTGTAGTTGTACTATAGTTACTTCTGCATGCTTTACTGCATATATTTGCAGAAAGACATATAACATATGTCTACATATAACAATTGTTTGCAAATTGTTTAAATATTTGGAATTTGATATATACATTCTGTATGTACAAATAAAAATACTATTTACTATTTACATTTTTTCAACAACAATTGCCAATTATTAAAAAAAATACATTTATATAGAGTAACCATCATTTCCCCTCTAAATAATATACAGAATTTCATTAAGATGATAAGTGTAAAGATATAACAGGCATATTACTATCTATAGATAAAAAATATGCATTCATTATTTATGCATTTCTTTAAGAGTTTAACTTATATTTTAGTCCTTATAGCTTCCCTGTTTACACTTTAGTCTTGCCTTTGGAAGACAAGTTGTCATGAACTTTATTTGCAAGAAAACTGTTTTAATAAACACCCTCCAGCTAAGGAGTAGTCCAAAACAGATACGCTCAGTATGCCATTAATATATGTGTAAACATGCCCTAAAATACACCAGAAGCAGGTACAGGTCTTCAGGTAAGTGAATAGTGAGTGTTGCATATTGCTATATTGGCAGTTGGAGTGGATCAGTGGTACGGTTTACATTTGAGTGTAGATTTCAGTGTACATTTGTCCAGTGGGACATAGGAAGTTGTATATGAGTTTGATTCCTGATGGAATTATTGGAAGCTATAGTTCTGTCCTACTCAGTCCTGAGTGTCGGATTTTAATAAGAGGAAATATAAATGTAAAGTGTTTGGGGTTTCACAAAGCAATTAACAATTGACATTGTTGAAGATGGGGTTTGTATATGTGGTTATTATAGGTCTCTTTCTGAAAAAAATCTAAGGTTATACGCATATACTTGAGTTTGTGTCTATAATCATTTCATCTAGCTCATCCAGCTATTTAGCAAGGGTTAAGAAAAATGGTAGAAAATATGATAGTGGACAGGTGCTGCAGGATTGTAATTCAGGTAGGATGTGTAAATCGCAGCTGTGGAGGAATTCTCCTTGGAACAGATATTATGTCTCCATTATGTAAGTCCACAAACACAGCCTAAGTTTTTTAAGCAAACAATAATTGAAAAAAAAAATTGTTTCCCGGAGCACCACTAGACTAAAGGGCTTCCCCAGTCACTGTTAGGCTGCTAGTATACTCCCACATTAAATATAGCCTGGAGTTCATCCGTAGCTACAATATTCTTGGGATAGAATAAATGACATGGGTGGCTGGGAAGTCTCAATATGTTGTTCTATGAGGTTTATATGAATGGTAGAGCAAAAAGCAAACCCTTCTATCATGGCAACCTGAGCTTTGTGAAACAGGAACAGAAGGTCACGACAAAGCACAAGATAATGAGTCAAAGGTTTTTTTTTAAAGGGCACCTCTTGTCCTTGTATCTCTCACTCTTTTTGGAATAAATGTTGCCAGCGTTTCCTTTGCAACTAACTGAATTGTTCTACATTATTCATAAATATCTATTTTGTGATCTTGCTATTACTCTTTGCAGTTATATGAATGTTTCAATGTATCTATTTTTTTAGCATAGCCTATATTTATTTGACTATTTTATTACTATCTCTTTAGTAATAAATTATATAATAATAGTGCTGCATTTGTGGATCTGTACATTTCACAAAGATGATTGCTCTTCTTTCTTCTCCAGTACTGCCCCCTGTAGCCATTTAATGAAGCTGAAGCTACATCATTAGGATCCAATAACACATGCATACATTTCTCTGCCAGTGTTATTGATCTTTTATGACCACAATGCATCAGATCTATTTAGTTTGTTCCTAAGGCCTTATCTTTTTTTTCTATCGTATTCTGTTTTACATCTGTCCTTTTCTCCCTCTCTTTTCCACATATTGTATATTTAATCCTTTGTTGCTAGATCTATATGACGATGTCAAATATATTCTGCTTCCATTTTGATTGAATACTTCAGTGTCATGATTTTTCTCCAAATAATCATTCCCTGTTTCTTGTTAGAGGTCAAATGAGCTACGAGAAGTAGAGATGGCAGAAAGCTTACTGTCTCTTTAAGACTCAGCTGACTGTCACAGCCAATCAGTAAAAAGATGCTGTGCTATGATGACATTGGTAATGACCTTGTTGGAGAGGAAAATGAGAGGATGCATTAAAAGAGGTAGGAGGCAAAGCAGATAAAGTGAAAGAGGCAAGACACCCAAAAAGGGTTTAAATTAAGCTGTGCAGGTATGAAATGCTGTTTACACACACAAGACTGAATGATGGGTATAAAGGTATCCACATACTCCACTCTTCTTATTTTGATCTTTTCTTTTACTCAATGCATTATTTGAATACCATATTATATCCTAATTATGGTATGAAGTCTGAGGCTGAAACACACACATAACACACACACACACAGACACATACACACAAACTTGCTACACGAGATTTCCTTTGTAGCTAGTTTACTAGGTTCAGTAGAAATTAGATGTGGTAATGGGTTTGTGAATGAGTGGTATGTGTGTGTGTGTGTGTGTGTGTGTGTGTGTGCATAAGAGAGAATTTCTCCATCTCTTTTTTTATAAATTAGCTTCTTGAATTGCACTTTTTTTAATGTCAAAACAAAAAAGGTTTCTATGATCAGTGTTTATCCATCAACTATACACCAAATGCATTCATTCATGCGATGAGATGAAAAAAGGAGTGCCATAGATTTTGTTTAAGTGTCATTAAAATTGGTCTGATGTAACATGAGTATGAAACCCAACAATGTCAGAGAGATTCATTACAAACTGGTGTTTCTTTACTTAGAACAATAACCTATATTTAGTGCTTTATTAAATTATTTTGTAGCGAGCTACATTCTGAATTATTTGCATTGTGAAGCATTGTATCTTTAATATCTAGAAGTTATTGTCACTGCTTGATCATCAGTTTTACTATAAAAGAACCTCACAAAAGCAGGCCTTGAGTGTGTGGTAGACATTTAGACAGAAAAAGAGGCAATAGGTTAATTTTAGAAAACATGTTATACAATCAGATGCACACAGTATTTATAAATAACTTAATTTCACCGGATCACTCTGTCACAACTACATAAACTCAGTGATGGAAAGAACCAGCTGTAGGAAGGAGGGACGGTGGAGTAAAGAGAGGTTCACATAGTGGGGGCGGTTGCTAGGAGACTACATCCTCTGAATCTAGTCATGTGACTGCAGATAACTGACAAAGATTGCAGTGTAGCGGCTGGACATCAAAAATAAGAATATTATAAGAATTCCCTAAACATTGTGCTGGTTCACTCAGAGGCCGGCAGTTCATGTTACCCATTTACGACCACCCTGACCCCCTAGGGTCACTCATGACCCTATCTCACTAATCACCACAGAGACCCCTTTGTTTTAATCCAAAAGATGGCCCTGGTGCTTATTTGGCTAGAGATGGGGAAAAAACCCAGAGAGGTCATAAAATCTGTATTTAATGGCGATCTTCACAAAAAGATAACCTTGCTATCTTCAAACCATCAAAGATCTGACAGGGGCTTTCTTACTGCCAGAGACACTGGGAGCCATATAACGAAAGACAGGGATGCCTATCTGAACACACACACCCCCTAAGGAATTTAGGGACACACTTGCCCTGAACTCGGACACATTCGATTCCATGCGCTCTTGGGATGTATCCATATATATATATATATATATATATATATATATATATATATATATATATATATATATATATATATATATATATAATATATATATAATATATATTATATATAAGGTTTATAGGTATAGATATAAAAATATATGTGTATACACATATGTGTGTAACCTATATACAAATGTATGTATACCACCTGTATTGTATGATCATATAACGGTGTTCCATGTACTCTGTCTTTATCTTATCCATGAACCACATTGTTTTATATGTACTTTGTTTTGAGATAATAGTTTTTCCTCATGTCCTACAGAATAGTAGTTTTGTGCTCAATTCTCAGGATAGGATGAAACTAGGATAAAACTAGTGTAGAACTGTTCATTACACACAGCTTATTAATTTTCATCAAAATCTTATTGCAATTTCGACTCACAATTCCAGCATTTCATCTAAAAGTTCAAAGCAGGCAAGCCACATTGACACAAATGGCTATTACTCCGGAAGGCAATTAGATATTTTCATGAAACTTCATGGCGCATCTCTGTCCGTCCAAAATCCTTGGTCAAATCTAAACGAATAAAAAACTTCTTTTCTCTTTGTATAATGATACCTCGTAATACGAAGGGAGGGGGGTGAGACCTACTGTGACGTCATGGAGTGCACTGAGACATTACAGAGCGAATGCAAGTTTTTGATTTTAAAAAATGTTAAAAAAATGTGTCCTCTCGCGATAAGTCATTCAAACAAATAGAGATGAATATAGGGAGGCTTACTTGTATAGCAGTCACTTTACGTATTTCTATTTTTAATCGGAGAAGAAAGCGCATTATGCAAGCATTAATGACGGACTTGGGAGCGGCCGTATGGTAAAAAAAAACCCACCTCAAACAGCGTTTTTTGCAATACTTTCAGTTAGCTATGAAAATTTCGCATTTTGAAGAGTAATGGACACGGGCTTAATGTCCTTATGTCCTTCAATGCCTCAGATGCTTGAACCCCACCCATCGTTGCATGCAGCTATATTTATTTTTAAAAATTGTAACATATTTTTTACATTTTTATTATTTATTGTGATTATCCTGCTCCATATGATTGATCAACTGTACTTACTGCAAGTCTGCACATCTCCTTTATTCTTAAAAATCGGTACCCGCACATTCCGTCTCCATCCTCTCACCTTCCAAAATCCTGTTCATCAATCTAGTTAAAAATTTAATCTCTCCTAAACGTCTCCATGCTACTATTGGAATGTCATCTGGTACAATCGACTTTCCACTCTTCATCCTCTTAATATCTGCTCTCACTTCTTTTTTACTAATACAATCCACTTCTTGCTTCGCTATCATCCGCACTGCTTTCACTATCATTTTCCTCATTAATCATTAATATTATTATTATTATTATTTATGTTTCATTTAACTTTTTATACATTTGAAGTGCTTCTAATAATGTCAAGATCTTTGCTCTGTGTAATAAGATTTCATGTCATGGGTTTGTAGATAGTTAATTGGACTTATTTACAGCAGGACTGATCAGCACTATTTATAATAACACTTTATACAAGCTTTATTAAATAAAAAAAAAATACTTAAATAAATACTTAAAAGTAGTTTGACTACTAACGTCTCTGGGGGTGATTGCTCATCGATTAATCAGTGTAGGCTTTTTAGTTTAATAAATTCTATGAATTCTATTCTAGATATGTCATGTCTGTTATTCAGGTTGTCATTATTTTAGATTTTGTAGACGCCCTTATACAGAGCAACTTACAACTGAGCAATTGATGGTTACGGGCCTTGCTAAAGGGTGCTAGTGGCAGGTTGGTGGTGGGATTTGAAATTACCAAATCAAATGACCAAATCAAATTGTCCCAAACTAGTGGATTAAGAAAGTATTGATAAATCTTCTCATAACTGTGAAATTGAATGGAAACTTCTGTTTATTCCAAGGTCATCATCACCACTCAGATCCAGTCTGATGTATCATGATCACATGATACAGACTGCAGTTCCCTGAACCAGACCTTATCCAGATGATGATCAGCACTGATAGACCACCATCATGAATACAGTTTACTAGTTTGTTGGGCAGAGGAGAACTGACCCCCCAACTGAGCCTGGTTTCTCCCAAGGTTTTTTTCTCCATTTGTGTCACCGATGGAATTTTGGTTACTTGCCACTGTTGCCTGTCACTTACGGCTTGCTCAGTTGGGAATACTTATTCATTCATTCATTCATCTTCTACCGCTTTATCCGATTTTCCCTCGGGTCACGGGGAGCCTGTGCCTACCTCAGGCGTCTATGGGCATTAAGGCAGGATACACCCTGGATGGAATGCCAACCCATCGCAGGGCACACACACTCACACTCACACACACCTTCATACACTAGGGAAAATTTTCCAAGGTGCCAATCAACCTACCGTGCATATTTTTGGACCGGGAGGAAAAACCGGAGAACCCGGAGAAAAAAACCCCCCTGAGGCACGGGAAGAAAACATGCAAACTCCACACACACACATGGCCGAGACGGGAATCGAATCCGGACTCTGCCGGTGTGAGGCGAACGTGCTAACCACTACGCCACCGTGCCCCCCCTGGGAATACTTATTCATTTAGAATTTTGTTGAGTCTGTTTTTGTGTGCCATTTATTATTATTATTATTATTATTATTATTATTATTATTATTATTATTATTATTCATCAGAGATCACGGCGCGCAGCGCGCAAGGCTCCCTAGCCTGTCTGGCCGCTCCTTTGAGCGGCGTCGCCTCAGTTCTGATTATTTAAATAAATCCTTTGTTTTTTGAATCCCGAATCCCCGTGTGTCTGTGCAGCGCACCACGACCTGCTGTAAGATCCACAAAGAGTTTCCTTCGGTATACCGGAGTGGAGGATCGTCAATCAATTGATGAGTACAAAGAAAACACCAAACTCAACTGAAGCAAAGTATGGTTTATTCTTGTACCTCAAGGAAGCAAGGTTCCTGAGATTATGCATGGGAGGTTCGTTTACATGTGAACAACTATGTGTGTGTGCGTTAGAGAGTTTCCATTGAATTAAGCTAAGTGCAAAACATAAAATGCAGGTGTGAAGGTTATGGTTATAATGACATATGTGACACACATCTGTGCTGATGTGGAGGAGCATCTTATCCTGTGGTTAGGCAGATTCTGAGTGCATGCATGCAGTTTTGCTTGTACACAGGACATTGTTCCTCTGCCTTAAGAAAATGTACAAAGAACATTAGGTCACCTGGGGTCAGTTAAAGCAGTAAAGGTTTCAAGGAGAGAAACACTTTCTATCAACCCCCTCTTTTATGATTAATACATTTATTAAGAATAATCAATGTGGTGTTTCTTTCCCTCCAGGGGCATATATGTCCTGGGGGAGAGGGCGATAGAGATGCGGGATCAAAGCTTGTGTTTTTTTGTACATGGGGTCCAATTGGAATACATGGGGTCCAATTCGCGAATTGCCAGAAGGTGATATCATGAGGATGGGTTGTGGTGGGCCCGTAAAGGGCTGTTACAAAAATAATAAAATACATCATTATGTGTATGTGTTAATGGTGTGATATCTTCTGATCTTCACTGTTCCAGGTGGGCTAGGCAATTGAGCGGTCACCACCAGTGAGGCTCACATTCTGAGCCCCTTCTAGGAGTCTTTTCCTTCTCTGCACTGCACCAGATTTTCATGCACCATTTACACTGTGGATTAAATTAAAAAAGTCTGCACCTAAAACAATCAAGTTAAAAAACGCAGAATATCGTCAAAAGACGCCACGAGTTAGAGTCAGAGCAAAGTCCATCCCCTATTATGTCCCAGGTGCAACTATACTTGCAAGCCTGGCCAGGTGCAACTATACTTGCAAGCCTGGAGAGGTCCCTGGTTCAGGGTAGGTCAACCGCGGGAGTCTGCAACACAGAATGGCATTAGCAACAATACATGAACATGATTTAGGTGACAGGGGCCTTCTTCACACAACTGGCGTGAATCCACTGTGGAAAAAGATCCGTTAATACAGAGGTACGAGTTACAGCGACTATTTCTGCAGGCTCACTATAAATGGGTTCACTCATGTGTTGAGCTGAAGTGTGTGATTTAACAAGAATCTTTTGACCCACCTCAATGGGGTGTGTGTGTTTCCAATTGGTAGATCGGGTTTAGCCGAATTGCCCCGAGTCCAATATTCCTCTAGGGTCGTTAATAATCCTGCAGAGTAGTTGCTGAGATGAACACCTTGGTCAGCCGTACCCGCGGCCTGCATCCCTTGTCACCACGGGATGGGAAAAGGCCTCCCCATGACAACTTCATAGTAAGACAGATTAGACAATGCATGCTGAGGGAGCATATGCTCATCAGCTAGTACTAGCGGTAGAATTTCAACCCAATTTCGGCTAGCACTATCTTGCATGGTCTTGTGAATTTTACAATTGATTGTCCTTTTTGCCCTTTCCATCATACCAGATGATTGAGGATGGTAGGGAATATGCAATTGCCAGTTGATTTGAAGTTCTTCACACAAGAGTTGAGTGACTTTCGAGGTGAAGTGTGTTCCTTTGTCAGAGTCAATCCCTATTGGGATGCCATATCTTGGAATGATTTTTTTAGTTAGGAGCCAGACTACTGTGTTCGCGTTCTACCCATCTAGAGAATTTGTCAACCATTACCAACAATTTTCGATATGGATCTTGCTTTGGCATATGTGTAAAATCAATTGCCATTCTTGTAACGGGCTGTCTGGCATTGGGAGATGCTGATGTCGCGCTACAGGTTTCAAAATGTTATTCTGAGCATATATTAGAGATTTGTCTAGAATGTAATTAACTGTTGAAGCTAAAAGTTCAATACAAAACAGAGATTTCATCTGCTCCATTACCCCTCTTCGTCTACGATAAGTGGGACCATGAGATTCGCGGACGAGGAACGGAAGGCAATGGTGGAGCAGACATAGACGGCCTGATGCATCCAGCCACAGCCCATCTGACTGTGCAGCATGACAAGACAGCCAGAGAGATATACACCTTCATGAGGTTTAGATCAAGAACCGTCGACAAAGAACACATCCCCATCAGGTAGAGGGGTAGACTTTAAATCAGAACGAATGCTAGTGACATGTACAGTTTCGGAGAGACAATCGTGATTGTCCGGCACAGGACAAGAATCATCCTGGGCACAGACAAGACGATGCAATGCTTGGGCTACGGTGTCAAGTGAGGATTCTATCTCCAACCAGCCAGCCAAGTCAATCGATAAACCCACTCCCATTTGCAGAGCCTGCTGTCCAACCGCCACAGCCTCCAATTGCTACGATAGACGCATTGATCGCCAACTCATATGGTATTCCTAAACCACACTGCTCCAATTTGAGAATTCAAGCCCGAGTGGGTAAAGTTCTGCAGGCAACTCTTTGGTGGCTTCTCCATCCTGCTGTGGATTACTGCTATCCTCTGCCCTTGGACCTACACTGTCCAGTCTGCAACCGAGGATCAGGCTGTTGGCTGCAGTGCATGTTTTGTGGAAGGGGTGGCGCGTGTCCATAAACATGTTCCGGCGTAAGCTGTCTGGAGCACTGAGAGAGTTCATAACCGAGATATCGTACAGTCAGGGAACAAAACTGGAGCTTAGTCTTTGGTACAATAAATCCCTTGTCAGCCAACAGTTGCATGGTAGCCTGGTAGCATGGTAGCCTCGGCACAGAGTTTTTCAGATTATGCCGATACGAGAAGATCGTCTGCGTACTGGAGAACAGCCGTGAGGGAGATCAAGATCAGCCAAGCGCATCCCATACAGTGGCCGAAAAGACTGCGGGGAAGTCTATGAAACCCTGTGGCAGGCATGTCCACGTGTACTGCTGGCCCCTGTGCGTGAATGCGAACATAGGCTGGGGTGCGGGTGCTTCGTGTGACAGGAAAATACTGAAAAACGCAGAACAGCAATCACTTGGAGGGCGTCTGTGAATAGTGAATGATTTATGTGGTATAACGCCATAATGGCAGTCCAGGGGTCATGAATCGGTATGGGAGCGACAGGGATGTATATGTCATTTATGCTCGAGCCAGCAAATGTGGAACTAGCAAACTATAGGCCGATATCAAACCTCCCCTTCATTTAAAAAATTTTAGAAAAGATAGTTGCGCAGCAGTTAAGTTCATACCTATGTAGGAATAACATATACAACACCAAACTATTAAACACAATCTGATATTAGACCTCATCATAGTCACGAGACGCACCGTCAACTCATAAGTAAATGATCTCTTGCTAGGCCTCTGTATGTCAAGGTTTGGGTGGGTGTGGTGCTCTACTGTCTAGTAGGACTTTTACTTACTCTACCCTCATTGTCAGCCCTTTGACACGGCATTTTCATAATATTGCTCCTTCCCGATTTGCATAAAAGTTAGTAGAATTAAGGGAACGGCCTTAATGCCTGGCAACATGGTGTCCTTTTAACTGGAGTTGCGGTACGCCCGATTTTTATATAATTCTTAGATGGTGATTATTCTGTGAGCATGGTCCCAAAGATCACCAAGGTATGGTGTCCACACACACTCAGATACCAGGGGTGAAAATTTAGGGCCATTGCCTCTTTTGCACCCTCTATATAACTATCCTCCTCTGGCAACTTAAATTAAACGAAATAAATATGATATTAGTGAAATTCTATTGTTACAACTGATTGAGACACACAGTTATTGTCTCAGCTCTACCAATACCAAAAATCTTTAAGTAAAGTGCGAGAAAACACATTGTCTAGGCCTAAGAGACAATACCTGATGTTAAGAACTTTCTCCTTCTAAATCCTGAAATAAAACAAGATTCTGGTACTATGAGGACGGGACAAAGCGCTAGGAGTAAATATCAGACCAAACAGTAACTCTAGATGTCTTTCTATCCACCCAGTACAACTGTAAAAGATCTGAGTGTGATTATAGATCCAATCTCTCAATCGAAGCTCATGTAATAATATGGGAGGGGAAGGGGGAGGGAAACCAAGTAAAAAAAAAAGCAGGTTTCATCTCGGAAGATACTAAATTAGTAATACCATGTCACTTAATGAAAAATTAGTCCACACTTAGGGTACACATCCGGTTGGATTATTGTAACTCTTTACTATATGATGTTCAACCAGTGTATAAGTAAGCTTCACATTAGTTTACAATGTAGCGCAAGACTTGCTCACTATAACTAGGAGATGTGAACCCATGACCCCTTCTATCCACACTGCACTGGCTCCAGTGCTTTCCGTATAATTTAAAATATTACTTTTAACAAAATATCAAGCCCCACTGGGCCGGTCCACGGCCCCACCTTTACCGCACTACAGAGCCATATGTTCCACCACACACCTGCTTCGATCGAAGGA
Source organism: Kryptopterus vitreolus (assembly GCA_030449085.1). Classification (NCBI taxonomy): domain Eukaryota; kingdom Metazoa; phylum Chordata; class Actinopteri; order Siluriformes; family Siluridae; genus Kryptopterus; species Kryptopterus vitreolus. The sequence goes on along the minus strand of JACRUU010000033.1, from coordinate 863,902 downwards.
TCAGGCTGTCGTACGTATTAGGACAATTACACTACACGGGGGGCAGAGCTTTCTCCGACAAGCCCCAAAGTTATAACTCCGCGCATCTTGGATGTAATGTTCGAGAATCAAACAGGCTCATTCCAGTTAAAATTTAACTTGTTTTAACCAAGCATTTGTGTGAAAGAATACAGTGTAATCAAATATATTTTAAAATCGCAATGTGTGTGCAGTTTTGGCTTCCAATCAAATAAATCTTTCTCATTTGTGGTGTGTGCTTAACAGGAATGTGCTATGTGTTAATGGGTAAAAATATTCTAGTTTCTCGTGTGAGGGGGGGGGGAAGTGTGTTGTGTCATCTCGCTCTCCTTAGCCCCTGGCTCTCCCCTTCTCGCTCAGATAACGTGATGTTTAATCCCCCCTTCGTTGACCCCCGCATGGGGTGTGGGGTGTGCGATGGCCCTGCATGGAGAATGGAATTAGACATCTAAAATGTATGTGATGTCCAGGGCATACTAATGCTAAACAGGACTCATAGAATTCAGTTGCTTTGCAAACCGGCTCCGGCTCTTATTGCTTGATAATAATGGCCGTTATCTTCTGGAATCAAAGCCTGTGACTCTGTGTTGAAAAAGTTCTTTTCTTTCTACAACCCACATTCAGTAATAGTTCCCTGCTTGTAGATTAAGGAGTTAACTATCTGGGGGAACACATTGGATGTTTTGAGTGATTATAGTGATCTGTGTGTTTAGGGGGGTAAGTTGCTGCTACCTGCCCTCACTCGTTAATACCCGGTCATGTTTTGGTGAGTTGGTGAGAGTGACTGATTGATGTTACTAACACCAGTAAAGCCCCTCCATGTCCCTTTGTTCCCCACTGGGATTCGTCTTGTTAGTTATTGACGTGTTATATTGTAATCCTCCCTAAATTCCTTCATCCTCATCCGTCCCTCCTGTCCGAAATGTCCATATGTCACTCTACACTAAGATATACACACTCCCATAAGGTGCACGAAAACCCATAAACCGGACTAATAAATAAAACGAACGAAGACTTTTTTTTCTTCCTTCGTTTTCCTCTCTTTCTCTTCTCTCGGTCCCCTCCCTTCCCTTCACTCTCTCCTGCTCTCATCTCTCCTCTATTGAGTTTACATGTCCCCACTTAGGTCTGAGCCTGCCCATGATCCATACCCCTCTGCACTCTGTTCCTGTCCGAACCTCACGGTGACCCGCCCCCAGTTTTATGATGCCTCAAACAAATTCATTTTTTTTGTATACATCTCAACCACACACACAACACTAACAACCAAAGAGGATGGGTTCTCTGTTGAGTCTGATTCCTTCCAGGGTTCTTCCTGTCCCAAGGAGTTTTTCCTTGCCACCGTCGCTTCGCTTGCTCAACAAGAAACATTTAGGGTAGGGCCAACTCATTTTATTTCTCACACATAAGTATTATGTAAAGCATTTTTGAGACGATGACAAATTGTAAAAAGCGCTCTACAAATAAAATTGGATTGAATTGAATTGGAAACGCCAGGTCCCGTCTGGTTTGGGTACTGGATAGAGAGGTGTGTTGTAAGGGCTTGTACATGGAGTGACAACGCCCTGCTGTAACAGAGAATGCAAAATGACATCAATACCAGCAGATTTTCCAGGTGATAGTGGATATTGTTTGATGTAAACAAGATTAGGGTGTTTAATGCAAGCTTCGTAAGGTGTGAAGAGTACCAAACCCACTTCATCCTTGTGTTCAGCCCATAGATAAGCAGTGAGTGCCGCTAGTTCAGGGGTAGAGAGAACAGAGGAGTTAGCAATGTTACAAAAGGCGTTGGTGCGAACCTGCATTAGGACCAACATCATCAGGGTCATCATCATCATCATTAAACAGAGAAGGTACGCTGAACTTCTGTTTGGTTTGCGGCTTTGCGGTCCGTTTGTCTGATCGCAGAGTTTGGTACGTGACCAGAGAAGGGTAGACAGAGGGTGGCGCCGTGGGAGTTTTGTATTTCACCGTACCAGAATAATAGGTAGGCAGGGGACCAGGCAAAACAGCTTTTTCAGATTTGTTTGATATATTGGGTTTCGTATCAGTTTTTATCGGTTTTGGAATACTCTTTAACACAAATTTTGGAGCATAGATATTTCTAGAATCATCCCAGATTTTCTTCATAACATACGATTGTCCATAACTACTGTTCATGTAAGGATAATCACATTGGGGATCTCCAATACTGTCATTAATCATATGATATGCGGAGGACATAAATCTTGCTTCCATCAGGATCAGGTTTGGGGAATGACTGACTTCCTTCCATTTTAAACAGTGAATGATTTCACTCCACAGAGTATATGTCAGGATATAAAATATGTGCCTGCTCGATATAACAAGGTTATCCTATCTTCCCTTCAAGGGAGAATTTGTCATTTACAGCGAATACTTCAGATTCTTCCAACCAGGCAGCTTTAGAACAATAAAAAGACTTACCTCATCAGTAGAATCACGTCGGGGTCACCAATGAGAGAAAAAAAGAGAGAAAAGAGGTCACCAAAGAAAGAAACAAATTCTAATACTGAACAATTAGGTTATAATTAAGACAAAATAACACATCATTCATTTTAGCTTCATAATATTAAATTCTGTGATCCTCGAAAGAGAAACAAAAATGACTCATAGGAATAGATAAAAACTAAATTATTACCTAATAGCAGATTACAGCATGTCAGAATTAGCATTATTGCCAAATAGATTTGCACTTACAAAAAATTTGTTTTGGTGACAGAAGCTTACATTTGCACATTTAATGTAAAATTGAAATAATAAAGTAAAATAAATAAAAGGTTACTGCATGAATTAAAATAAAAATATATAGACAATTTTTTAAGATTATTGCACAAAGAAAGTACAGATTTAGATGGTAACACTGGTATTGCACATGTTTTTATGACATATTAATGCAGTCAAATATGTCAGAGATATGCAGTCAGTGGTGTACAGAAGGAAAAGAACACATCCCTGGGGGCAGCAGTGATGATAGTATGACTATTTGACATGAATATTCACTAGCTGTTGCCTATCTGTCAGAAAGCTGGTGATTCACTGACAGATAAAGATAGAGAGCTGGGATAGTTTGACCTGAAAGAGTTTTGGGATGATGTGTTGAAGCCTGAATGGAATCCACTAACAGGATCCACAGGTTTGGGGATTCCCCTGGACACTGTACAGGAGGTGGGAGAACGGATGATTGTAGCTAAGCTATAAAGATTACGTCTTGTTCACACCTGCAGAAGGCTGGGAGCAGTGTGAGATTCATGTTCTTTGACATCTTTAGTGCTTTTAACACCATCCAGCCTGGGCTTCTGGTGGATACGTTATTGGTCGTTATCGGAGGATAACTCATATGGTCGTCTGCAACACTGGAGCCCTGCGGGGAACGTCCTGGCTCCGTTCAATGTCTACACTGCAGACTTCCAGTTCAGCTCAGCAATCTGTCACCTGCAAAAGTTCTCTGACCACTCTGCCATCGTGTGTCTAATGACGGATGATGATGAAAGGGAGCGCAGAGGACTGATCCAGAACTTTGTGGGCTGGTGTCAACGTATCTGCCTCCAGATAAATACGGGAAAGACCAAAGAGCTGGCGGTGGATGTCCGCCTGCAGAAACACATCTGAACAACAAACTGGATTGTAGTTTCAACACTGTGGCCATTTATAAGAAGGGACAGAGCAGACGATTTCTGCTGATGAGACTAAAGTCATTTGGGGTACAGAGAGATCAACTTAACACCTTATTGTGACACTGGGATGGCTTCGACCAGCTTCTATGGCATGGTCTGCTGGAGCGCTAGTATCTCTGCTGCAGACAGGAAGAGAGTGGACAAGCTGATAAGAATGGTGTGGGGATACCGGAGGTGGGAGAATGGAGGATTGCAGCTAAGCTATCCTCATTGCTGGAAAACCACTCTCACCCTCTACATGAAGCAGTTTCATCTCTGAGCAACTTCATCTTTGACAGCCTCCGACATCCGAAATGTCTGAAGGACCAGAAAAAGAAGCCTCCTTTGAGCCAGCAACCTAAGGAAGACAGATCTCAAGCCACTACAGTCTGCCGCTCTACCATCTGAGCTATCGAAGGGGATGGTGGAGGTTGTGCCAGGTAGTGGAATAGCAAAAAAGAAAACTAACACTAATTCATTCCGAAAAGGATTTTGGACCCTCTCCTAGTCGCATCATAAATATTTCCAATTACAGTCAACAAGCTATGTTTTTGTTGTCGTTGTTGGTGTTGATCTTTCTTTTTTCTTACCTTTCACCTTTTGGTCTCTATGAAATTATTCAACAGAAAAATGTAATCTTGATACAAAAAAAAAACAGCAGTCATGCAGATAAAATTCTTGAGCAGGCCGCCTCACTGCGAACTCAATGCATACATAGAGAAAAATCTTGCTATTCCACTGAAATCTTGTGCAGAAAGAGTGCATCTGGCTTGCCATATGGTATGCTTACTCTCAAATTCACTCTAGAAGCCCTTGGAAGTACAGCGCTCACCTGCTAGAAAGCCTCGAGGTTCCGCGTCCAGCCACCGACTAGTATTCGGCGCTCTCACCGCCGCGGCCGGGGATCGATTCCCGGTCAGGAAAACCCAGTCCATTTATCCACACACCGCATCTGGCATTTCTGGTGGAACAATGAAGAAAGTTAACGGTTGATGAAAACAAACAGACAAAAAAAAATACGACCTCCTTCGAGCCGGATTCGAACCAGCGACCTAAGGATGGCTAATTGCAAGCCTCTACAGTCCTGCACTCTACCAGCTGAGCTATCGAAGGCGAACAGGCTGCCTTTGTGAAATATTGAGCTGGCAATGAGAATATTAACAAGTGTTAATTCCTGTCCTGGGGGCACGGTGGCTTAGTGGTTAACACGTTCGCCTCACACCGCCAGGGTCGGGTTCGATTCCCGTCTCGGCAGGTGTGTGTGGAGATTGCATGTTCTCCCCGTGCCTCAGGGGGTTTTTCGCCGGGTTCTCCGGTTTCCTCCCCGGTCCCAAAAACATGCACGGTAAGTTGATTGCACCTTGGAAAAATTGTCCTAGTGTATGAATGTGTGTGTGTGTGTGTGTGTGTGTGTGTGTGTGTCCTGCGATGGGTTGCATTCCATCCAGGGTGTATCCTGCCTTAATGCCCATAGACGCCTGAGATAGGCACAGGCTCCCCGTGACCCGAGGGAAGATCGGATATAGCGGTAGAAGATGAATGAATGACTGAATGAATTCCTGTCCTGCAGTTGCCACAATTGGCACCAGGCACATCAAACAAATGTGTGTCAAGATTAACCAAACATAAACGTGTGTGTCAAAAGATACATTTCTGTCAACGCGATAAATCCATTAACAGCGTACGAGGCCAGGAGACTTACAGTCCCATTTTCGGTTAATTGCACCGCTCAGACAGTGTGATGATTACTGTGACAAGCCACAAGGGAACCTCCATGGCCACCTTCTCCCTGGTGGTCTAGTGGCTAGGATTCGGCGCTCTCACCGCCGCGGCCCGGGTTCGATTCCCGGTCAGGGAAGCCGAGCTCTTTTTTTCCCCACACCGTATCTGGCAAACCTCCCGGAAACATGCAAATACTTAACGTTTGGGACAAATACGGCTCGCAATTATGTCTTGTTCACGCCTGCAAAAGGCTGGGAGCAGTGTGAGAGTCATGTTCTTTGGCATCTGTAGTGCTTTTAACACCGTCCAGCCTGGGCTTCTGGTGGATACGTTATCGCACATGGGATGGACCATCCTCCAACTACCTGGGTGCTGGATTACCTAACTAACCTACCACAGTATGTGAAGAGTGGCGACTCATATGGTCGTCTGAAACACTGGAGCCCTGCAGGGAACGTCCTGGCTCCGTTCCATTGTAATGTCTACACTGCAGACTTCCAGTTCAGCTCAGCAATCTGTCACCTGCAAAAGTTCTCTGACGACTCTGCCATCGTCCGCCTAATGACGGATGACGATGAAAGGGACCACAGAGGACTGATCCAGAACGTTGTGGGCTGGTGTCAACGCATCTGCCTCCAGATAAATGCGGGAAAGACCAAAGAGCTGGCAGTGGGTGTCCGCCTGCAGAAACACATCTGAACAACAAACTGGATTGTAGTTTCAACACTGTGGCCATTTATAAGAAGGGACAGAGCAGACGATTTCTGCTGATGAGACTAAAGTCATTTGGGGTACAGAAAGATCAACTTAACACCTTATTGTGACACTGGGATGGCTTCGACCAGCTTCTATGGCATGGTCTGCTGGAGCGCTAGTATCTCTGCTGCAGACAGGAAGAGAGTGGACAAGCTGATAAGAAGGGTGTTGGGATTCCCCTGGACACTGTACAGGATGTGAGAAAATGGAGAATTGCAGCTAAGCTATCCTCATTGCTGGAAAACCACTCTCACCATCTACATGAAGCAGATTCATCTCTGAGCAACTCCTTCTTTCACAGGCTCCGACATCCGAAATGTCTGAAGGAGCAGAAAAAGAAGCCTCCTTCGAGCCGGATTCGAACCAGCGACCTAAGGATGCCTGACCTCAAGCCTCTACAGTCCTCCGCTCTACCATCTGAGCTATCGAAGGGGATGGTGATTATTGTGCCAGGTAGTGGGATTGTAAAAAAGAAAACTAACACTAATTCATTCCGAAAAGGATTTTGGACCCTCTCCTAGTTCGCATCATAAAATATTTCCAATTACAGTCAACAAGCTATGTTTTTGTTGTCGTTGTTGGTGTTGATCTTTCTTTTTTCTTACCTTTCACCTTTTGGTCTCTATGAAATTATTCAACAGAAAAATGTAATCTTGATACAAAAAAAAAAAACAGCAGTCATGCAGATAAAATTCTTGAGCAGGCCGCCTCACTGTGAACTCAATGCATACATAGAGAAAAATCTTGCTATTCCACTGAAATCTTGTGCAGAAAGAGTCATCTGGCTTGCCATATGGTATGCTTACTCTCAAATTCACTCTAGAAGCCCTTGGAAGTACAGCGCTCACCTGCTAGAAAGCCTCGAGGTTCCGCGTCCAGCCACCGACTCCCATCTGAGTCATTGCGTTAAGACGGCGTAGACGGCGTGATGATCCCTGCCACACACTGCAAGCGACACACCACAGCCGGCTGCTCCTGGTGGTCTAGTGGCTAGGATTCGGCGCTCTCACCGCCGCGGCCCGGGTTCGATTCCCGGTCAGGGAAGCCGAGCTCTTTTTTTCCCCACACCGTATCTGGCAAACCTCCCGGAAACATGCAAATACTTAACGTTTCGGACAAATACGGCTCACAATTATGTCTAGTTCAAGCCTGCAAAAGGCTGGGAGCAGTGTGAGAGTCATGTTCTTTGGCATCTGTAGTGCTTTTAACACCGTCCAGCCTGGGCTTCTGGTGGATACGTTATCGCACATGGGATGGACCATCCTCCAACTACCTGGGTGCTGGATTACCTAACTAACCTACCACAGTATGTGAAGAGTGGCGACTCATATGGTCGTCTGAAACACTGGAGCCCTGCAGGGAACGTCCTGGCTCCGTTCCATTGTAATGTCTACACTGCAGACTTCCAGTTCAGCTCAGCAATCTGTCACCTGCAAAAGTTCTCTGACGACTCTGCCATCGTCCGCCTAATGACGGATGACGATGAAAGGGACCACAGAGGACTGATCCAGAACGTTGTGGGCTGGTGTCAACGCATCTGCCTCCAGATAAATGCGGGAAAGACCAAAGAGCTGGCAGTGGGTGTCCGCCTGCAGAAACACATCTGAACAACAAACTGGATTGTAGTTTCAACACTGTGGCCATTTATAAGAAGGGACAGAGCAGACGATTTCTGCTGATGAGACTAAAGTCATTTGGGGTACAGAGAAGATCAACTTAACACCTTATTGTGACACTGGGATGGCTTCGACCAGCTTCTATGGCATGGTCTGCTGGAGCGCTAGTATCTCTGCTGCAGACAGGAAGAGAGTGGACAAGCTGATAAGAAGGGTGTTGGGATTCCCCTGGACACTGTACAGGATGTGAGAAAATGGAGAATTGCAGCTAAGCTATCCTCATTGCTGGAAAACCACTCTCACCCTCTAGATGAAGCAGATTCATCTCTGCCTTCTTTCACACGATCCGACATCCGAAATGTCTGAAGGAGCAGAAAAAGAAGCCTCCTTCGAAGGATGCCTGACCTCAAGCCTCTACAGTCCTCCGCTCTACCATCTGAGCTATCGAAGGGGATGGTGATTATTGTGCCAGGTAGTGGGATTGTAAAAAAGAAAACTAACACTAATTCATTCCGAAAAGGATTTTGGACCCTCTCCTAGTCGCATCATAAATATTTCCAATTACAGTCAACAAGCTATGTTTTTGTTGTCGTTGTTGGTGTTGATCTTTCTTTTTTCTTACCTTTCACCTTTTGGTCTCTATGAAATTATTCAACAGAAAAATGTAATCTTGATACAAAAAAAAAACAGCAGTCATGCAGATAAAATTCTTGAGCAGGCCGCCTCACTGCGAACTCAATGCATACATAGAGAAAAATCTTGCTATTCCACTGAAATCTTGTGCAGAAAGAGTGCATCTGGCTTGCCATATGGTATGCTTACTCTCAAATTCACTCTAGAAGCCCTTGGAAGTACAGCGCTCACCTGCTAGAAAGCCTCGAGGTTCCGCGTCCAGCCACCGACTCCCATCTGAGTCATTGCGCTAAGACGGCGTAGACGGCCTGATGATCCCTGCCACACGCTGCAAGCGACACACCACAGCCGGCTTCTCCTTGGTGGTCTAGTGGCTAGGATTCGGCGCTATCACTGCTGTGGCCCGGGTTCGATTCCCGGTCAGGGAAACCCAGTCCTTTTATCCACACACCGCATCTGGCATTTCTGGTGGAACAATGAAGAAAGTTAACGGTTTTGTGTCAAAAGATACATTTCTGTCAACGCGATAAATCCATTAACAGCGTACGAGGCCAGGAGACTTACAGTCCCATTTTCGGTTAATTGCACCGCTCAGACAGTGTGTGATTAAGCAGATGAAGCAGATTCATCTCTGAGCAACTCCTTCTTTGACAGGCTCCGACATCCGAAATGTCTGAAGGAGCAGAAAAAGAAGCCTCCTTCGAGCCGGATTCGAACCAGCGACCTAAGGATGCCTGACCTCAAGCCTCTACAGTCCTCCGCTATACCACCTGCGCTATCGAAGGGTATAGTGTTTATCGTGCCAGGTAGTGGGATAGTAAAAAAGAAAACTAACACTAATTCATTCCGAAAAGGATTTTGGACCCTCTCCTAGTCGCATCATAAATATTTCCAATTACAGTCAACAAGCTATGTTTTTGTTGTCGTTGTTGGTGTTGCTCTTTCGTTTTTCTTACCTTTCACCTTTTGGTCTCTATGAAATTATTCAACAGAAAAATGTAATCTTGATACAAAAGAAAACAGCAGTCATGCAGATAAAATTCTTGAGCAGGCCGCCTCACTGCGAACTCAATGCATACATAGAGAAAAATCTTGCTATTCCACTGAAATCTTGTGCAGAAAGAGTGCATCTGGCTTGCCATATGGTATGCTTACTCTCAAATTCACTCTAGAAGCCCTTGGAAGTACAGCGCTCACCTGCTAGAAAGCCTCGAGGTTCCGCGTCCAGCCACCGACTCCCATCTGAGTCATTGCGCTAAGACGGCGTAGACGGCCTGATGATCCCTGCCACACTGCTGCAAGCGACACACCACAGCCGGCTGCTCCTTGGTGGTCTAGTGGCTAGGATTCGGCGCTCTCACCGCCGCGGCCCGGGTTCGATTCCCGGTCAGGGAAACCCAGTCCTTTTATCCACACACCGCATCTGGCATTGCTGGTGGAATAATGAAGAAAGTTAAAATACTTAACTTAGCAAATACTTAACGTTTGGAACAAATACGGCTCGCAATTATGTCTTGTTCATGCCTGCAAAAGGCTGGGAGCAGTGTCAGAGTCATGTTCTTTGACATCTGTAGTGCTTTTAACACGGTCCAGCCTGGGCTTCTGGTGGATACGTTATCGCACATGGGATGGAACATCCTCCAACTACCTGGGTACTGGATTAAGTAACTAACCTACCACAGTATGTGAAGAGCGGCGACTCATATGGTCGTCTGAAACACTGGAGCCCTGCAGGGAACGTCCTGGCTCCGTTCCATTGTAATGTCTACACTGCAGACTTCCAGTTCAGCTCAGCAATCTGTCACCTGCAAAAGTTCTCTGACGACTCTGCCATCGTCCGCCTAATGACGGATGACGATGAAAGGGACCACAGAGGACTGATCCAGAACGTTGTGGGCTGGTGTCAACGCATCTGCCTCCAGATAAATGCGGGAAAGACCAAAGAGCTGGCAGTGGGTGTCCGCCTGCAGAAACACATCTGAACAACAAACTGGATTGGAGTTTCAACACTGTGGCCATTTATAAGAAGGGACAGAGCAGACTCTTTCTGCTGATGAAACTAAAGTCATTCCGGGTACAGAGAGATCAACTTAACACCTTATTGTGACACTGGGATCGCTTCGACCAGCTTCTATGGTGTGGTCTGCTGGAGCGCTAGTATCTCTGCTGCAGACAGGAAGAGAGTGGAGAATCTGATACGAAGGGTGTGGGGATTCTCCTGGACACTGTACAGTATATGGGAGAAAGGAGGATTGCAGCTAAGCTAAATTCAAATTCAAATTCAAATTTTATTTGTCACATACACAGTACAATATTCAGTGAAATGCTTAGGCAAATGCTTAGTGCAGGTCAGGGAGCTCAATTCAGGTGATGCGCTCAGCTGAACGCACCACCCTCTCTAGGGCTCGTCTGTCCTGCATGGTGCTGTTCCTGAACCAGGTTGCAATGTTTCCCGTCAGGATACTCTCTATGGTGCAGGAGTAAAAGTTCCTGAGCACCTTAGAGGGCAGTCTAAAGTCTTTTAGGCGTCTGAGGTGGAAGAGACGCTGTCGGGCCTTCTTCACCACGGTGTTGATGTGACAGGACCATGACAGGTCCTGCGTGATGTGAACACCAAGGTACTTGAAGCTGTCCACTCTCTCCACTGGGCTCTCGTTGATGATGGGGCTCTGGTAGTTCCTCTCCTGCTTGGTACTCAAGTCCACTATCAGCTCCTTTGTCTTGCAGTAACTATTTATACACATCACAAAGTTGTGGAGTTGATAGAACAAGGGTAATTTGTTCTAACTCAAGCTTGTATACTATCATATTCTTCGTTACTTACGTATCCAGATGTAACTATTAAGCATGATGTAACACTGTTAACCCAGCTGAATTGATTCCTTTAGAGTTTGAAGGTGAAGCTCATAATTGTGTAGCTAATTCTTTGGCATTCACTAGGTTGAGGCCTGATCTGGAATCTGTACCAATGACTGATGCGGAAGTCACCTACTTTGTTGATGGTTCTAGTTTTAGGGATCATTTAGGAAATCATACAGGTTATTCAGTGGTACGGAAGGACAGAGAGGAGTTTAGCCTGTCCTATCTCAACGTTGTTCGCATCCATGCTCTGCTCACTTAGCAGAACTAAAGGCTCTTACAGCTGCATGCCAATTAGCAAAGGGGCAGACAGCAAACATATTTACTGACTCAGCTCATGCTCATGGAGTTTGTCATTTATTTGGGGCTGTTTGGAAACAAAGAGGTTTTAGAAAGAGCAACGGAACTCCTATCCAGCACGGCGAACAGATCTGTCAATTGATGTCTGCTATGATGTTACCAAAACGTTTGGCAGTCTTTAAATGCCAAGCCCATAAGAAAGGGAATGACTATGTTACCAGGGTTAACAATGTAGCAGATGTAGATGCAAAAAAGGTCTCAGTATGTCAAGTAGCAGTAATGGCTCCTGCAGTTCTTATAGAGCCACAGCCACAGTTGGAGGATATTATTCGGATTCAACAGCAAGCGGGTCCAATATGAACACTCTATGTGGCATCAGAGAGGCTCTCAGAAAGATGCGCAGGGTATTTGGCGTTCACATGAAGGTCAAATTATTGCGCCAACTGCACTCTTGAATATTTTAATTCCTGATGCACATAGTTTTGACCATTGTTTTGACCAAGGGGGGAAGTTGTAAAGAAAATCAAGGCACAGGGATATTGGTCTCCATATTTACATGCTATGGTGGAAGAGTTTCTATCCGGTTGTGAGATATGTGCGAAAAATAATGTCAGGAAAGGAACAGCGACGCCTATAGGCCATATACCAGTACCTGAAGGCACATTTAAACACTTGGTAATGGACTATGTGGACATGATAAAGCGAATTCAAGGTAAAAGGTATATGCTTGTGATCATAGATAGGTTTAGTAGGTGGGTATAAGCTGTACCATCTGCAGATGAGGGGTCAGGAACAGTTATCAAATTTCTAACACGGGAAGTAATACAGAGGCTTGTGATCCCATCTGAGGTAAGTTCAGATAATGGCTCAGCGTTCATTCAGAAAATGGTGAAACAGGTATTACAACAACTGAGAATAAAACAAAGATTGGGATGTGTCTATCATCCACAATCACAAGGGATGGTAGAAAGAATAAATGGAACACTCAAAGCTAAATGTAACAAAATTTGTGGAAGTACTAAGCTTAATTGGGTTGATGCTTTACCTCTTGCACTAATGAGTTATCGCATGCAAACTAACAGAGCGACGCATTTAACCCCGCATGAAATGCTTACGGGTCGACCCATGCCTGTACCGTATTGCAGAGGTCCCTACAAAGGGCCTCCACTAGAACACTTGCAAATGGAACTGAGATTGTATATGAGGAAACTAACTGCAATACATAATGCTATCTATGTGCAGGAAAAAAGCAAGGAACCTTGTGTGGAGGAAGACACCTCATGCCCAATTGTTCCAGGAGACAAGGTCTATCTGAGGGTGTTCAGAAGGAAGTGGAATGAACCCAGGAGAGGAGGGGCCCTACAAAGTTGTAGCAGCCACTCCAACAGCGGTCCAGGTGGAAGGCAGTACCACATGGTATCATTTGAATCATTGCACAAGAGTACCCTAAAGTAAGTACAAGGGATCAAGGGGGGACTTTGCAGACAGACAGAACGGAAGGAGGAGAGGAGACTCCAGGATCTGATGGTAACAAAGTACAAGGGTTTGAAAGTCTAGCAGGCAATGTGGTGGAAAGTAAGCAAGAAAATGGGAAAGGAAAGATGGATAACTTACCAAATGATCATCATGTTCCTGGTATTGGATCTGGTTATAGTCAGTACACCAGCACACATCACCAACCAGACTTTCATACAATTACCTTCTCAGACTTTAACTAAACCCAATGATGCTTTGGTAAGTCCAGTAGATGAACAACATTCAAATATAGAACAGGATCAGAGTGAACAACATGGACGTGTTAATGATGAGACTAGTAATTTAGTAAGGGATGATGGTTCAAGTTCTTTATGGGATAACAGCTAGACACATAATGAGTGGTATAAATGGGCAGAATTTACAGCAAGAGGGGTGGGTATGAATAACTGCCTATTATGCTCCAAATCACCTTTGAATAAGGTAACAGTAGTACCAAATCCACATGATTATATAAAGTGTGCTCAGTTCACTAAGAACTTTTGTCATTTAGATAAATCATACCTACCATACTGTTCTGCAGAATGTTTAGCATTTTTAGGTAATTCCCTGTATGCCAATAATTTTGTTAGAGCCCATTTTGGTGATTGGTGTAGACATTCGGATATGAATAAAGACATAAAAATACAACAAACTAAAGTAGAGATTCCAATATGGTATAGCATAGACTATACTATGGAGTATGAGTGTTTTAATAAACCTGATGGCACTCATGATGTAGGGAACTTTACTGGTAATTGTGCCACTATTTGGTATTTAGATAAGAAATCTGCCTGGGAATCAGATACGTCTCTTAGGGCACCAATACATCTGGCTCAAGGGTTAAGGAAAGGGATAAAAGTAGTCTTAGAAAATTGTGTGAATCAGACTGTCATACCACCATCAATAGAGATCAAACTATAGTGGTAGCTGATTTCTTTTGGGTTTGTGCACGAGAGCGCCTTTTGGCTTCTTTACCCTTAGGGTGGAAAGAAACATGTACATAAGTAAGACTACGTCAGGAGGTTAACATCATACAGTGGGAAGAACATACAAAGCGGGATAAAAGAGCTTACGAACCAGATCCTAGTGTATACTTGGACGCAATTGGTCAACCAAGGGATATACCAAATTAATTTAAGACAAGAGATGAAATTAAGTCAGGATTTGAAGCAATATTTATATGGATTACTCAGACAAACAAAAATGCAGAATGGATTAATTATATTTACTATAACCAGCAAAAGATTTATCAAATTATACAGATGATGCTTTAACTGCATTACACCTAATGGTGAACAATTAGTTTTTTTTTAACAATTAGCAACAAGTGCAATGACATGGCAAAATAGACAGGCTCTTGAGTGGTTGTTAGCTTATAAAGGGGTTGTATGTGTATGTGTACTGTTTGGTGACCAATGTTGTACATATATCCCAAATAATACAGCTCCTGATGGTACATTCTCTAAGGCTATGCAGAAATTAAAAAATCTAAGGCTGGAAACTGCAACTAATGCTGGAAGAGATGACAAAATGTGGGACTGGCTAGATTTAAAGCTGGGAGTTTGGGGAGCATGGTTTGCTAAGTTGGGGATGCTTTTGGGATTTACAGTGTTAGTAGGAGGATTTGTGGGAAAGTATTATAGAGCCTATTCCCATCTATGTGTATCAGATGAAACTGCATAACTTGTAACTCCCTTTTCTTGGCCTTACTTAGTTACGCACGTAGCAAACCTAATCAAGGACAGCTTTGTTCTCTATCTTATGAAAACAGGTAGGGAGGCGAGCACTTTTTTTGGTATCAAGCCTCTGAGAATTGTTGTATGCTTTTGGTCCCGCCCTATAAATATGTGTCTCTGTCTTTGTCAAGAGAGAGAGCATTCTGAATAAACCTTGCTGTTGCTTGCAACTTTGTTTGGGTTTACTCTTGGGTTAGTTCTCTCCCGAGTGCTCGTATTTATTCTGAAGATTGATACCACCTCCGGCAGAACACAGATATCCTCTCGGTTGGCGCAGCTGGCAGCTGAATTCCTTACAGCTTCTTGGTGACACCGACGTGATATTGCAGATTAGGTAAGACAAGTTTGATTGACTACCTGATCGGAAATATTATTTAATATATTCCCTGAAAGACGGGAGAAATGTATTCCCTGAAAGACGGGAGAAATAATGTATTCCCTGAAAGACGGGAGAAATATATTCCCTGAAAGACGGGAGAGTATCCTCAATAAGAAATCGAGCAGGCGCGCATAGATACTGTGTTTGCTGTGTGGTAACAGTGCTCAGAATGGGGGGTAATCAGTCGTTTCCTAAACCTAATCCTGATGAAAGTCCCAGGGACTGGATGAATAGATGTAATCTGGCGTATTATACTACGCCATAATTGGATAATCTGGCGGGATGGATCGAAAGTATACCTCAGATTTCTAGATATCCGAGGGAGGGTAGTTTCGATCCGGGATTCATGGGATCCACATATCGCATGATTTATGAGGGAATTGGGTACCCTGACTGGGACCTGAATTATATGATGGACTGTTATAAAATATGATATAAAATGAAATCGATCTAGGATAAGTATCATAATGTCTATACGCCTAAAACTGTACTGAAGGGTATTCCTCCACCGAAGAAGAGACCCATTGTTAAAATTGTCTCTTCGGTCCCGTTATCCGCTCCGAGACCACCTCCATATAATCAGACTTATCAACCGGCCGTCTCTTGTCCAGTTGTCACCGGACCTAAGAGTAAACATACAGGTCCAATTCCGACCTCGCCTCCCGAATCGAGTAAGACAATTTTACGTTCCCCGCATATGCCAGCTCCGGGGGAGGATTATGGTCCAGACTCTGGCTCCGTTATCGATCCGCCCTCACTTCCCCCGTCAACTCAAACCGTTACACCAAACAATAGCTTCGTATGGGTGGCTAAGCCCGACGGTGTTACCGTTGTCCCACCGTCCCCTTCTGCTCTTAAGGATATTATCTCACTCCTTCCTTCCCCTAACAAACCAGTGCCGTTTGTAACAGATCTAATGCATGCAACAAAACAGTGTCAGATGATGGGTGCAGATTATCGCTTCATTTTACGACAGGTGTTGAAAGCCTTTTGGATACAGGTGCAACCATGTCCTCACTTGGAAGGGACTATGAGGGCCCTCTTTCTGCACGGTCTGTAAGCTCTGTGGGAATTAACGGGGTTCCCTTTCAATCTCATTTCACACCTGCTAAAAATGTCACCTGCGATTCTGATCCTAATCTCTCTCTTTCTCACTCGTTTGTGTTTATGCCTGAATGTCCCTTTAACCTCATTGGAAGAGATCTCATGAGTACTCTGAATCTCTCCCTCTCATTTTCTGGTTCACGTCTGATAGTACAAACACAGATCTTCGGTCCCTTCATCAATTTTCTGTTCCACATAATCTATATGCTATTTCTCTTACAGCAGCCAGTGATGATCCCGCCTCTCCTCTGGCAAGCGTTCCATCGCATCTATGGGCAGAACATAAGGACGATGTTGGTTTGGTACACTGTGTGCCCTATGAGGCTCTTATTAAACATTTAGATCCTGTCTATGTTAAACAATATCCCCTATCTCCTCAGAAAGCCGCCGGAATTGACGTCATTATCGAAAGCCTGTTGGAACAGGGCGTTCTTACCCCCTGTTCGAGCCCATATAATACACCTGTGAATCCTGTCCCAAAACCTAATGGTACCTGGCGTTTCACCCAGGATCTGCGTCGCATTAATGACATCATCATTCCGGTGGCCCCTGTGGTTCCGGATGTTTCTTCCATTATGTCCTCAATACCACATGATCACTCGTATTTCTCTGTAATTGATCTTTGTTCAGCCTTTTTCAGTGTTCCTGTTGAAGTGCAGACCCAGCCTCTTTTCGCCTTCACGCACCGGGGGCGACAGTACACTTGGACACACCTTCCGCAGGGCTTTGTTGACTCGCCCACTGTCTTTTCGGCTACTGTTAGGGAAGCGCTGGCCGATCTGAACCTCCTCGATGGCTCCTTGATCCTCCAGTATGTGGATGACCTGCTGGTATCCGCCAAAACTGCCCCGCAGTGCTCCGACGCCACCGTAGCGCTGCTACGCCTCCTGGCACAAAATGGTTTTAAGGTATCCAAGGCTAAGTTGCAATTTTGTCGTCCTAATGTTACCTATCTAGGTTATGAACTCTCACAGGGTTCCCGGAAGCTGACTCCGGAACGCGTGCAGGTTATCATGGACACAAAACGGCCGGCCACGAAGCATGCGCTAATGGCTAATGACGCTGAAAAAATTGTCCTGTCACACCCTCTCGTCCTACACTCGCCTCACCAGGTATCTCAAATTTTACGCAACCTCACGACACAACACATGTCCTCTCAACGCCGTTCGGGCTATGAGGCCATTTTACTCACTACAGACAATTTGACCATTAAACCCACCTCGTCCTTAGACACTGTGGCGCATGCCTTGCATCGCCTCGTGTGCTCCCAGGATGATGTGCTGCCAGACGGCGATTTGCACGACTGTCTGGCCGAAATTATACATGCTACCAGTATTCGCCCAGACCTTAAGTCGACACCTCTGCCCTCAGGTGATGTTCTATTTGTAGATGGTTCCTGCTCTAAGCCGCAGGATGGGGTTTATCTTACTGGTTATGCTGTCTGTCGTTTGCCCAATATCTCTGTCGAAGCTTATTCTCTCCCCTTCTCTTCCGCACAGGCTGCTGAACTATATGCTTTGACCCGTGCATGCATTCTATCAGCAGATAAAGACGTCACTATATATACAGATTCACGTTACGCTTTTGGTGTAGCTCACTTTTTCGGACAAATTTTCCAGATGGATTGAAGCTTTTCCATGCTCGACTGAAAATGCTAAGACCGTTGTTCGAGTAATAACAAAAGAGATTATTCCCAGGTATGGCCTTCCAGTCGGAATCGATTCAGACAAAGGGACTCCTTTCACCTCCAAGGTAACTCAATTGTTGTGCAAGGAACTGAACATCAATTGGCGCCTGCACATTCCATACCACCCCCAGTCATCAGGAATGGTAGAAAGGGCTAATCGAACCATTAAGGGAAAACTTCGTAAGGCCATGCAAGATACAGGTGGTTGGAATTTGGTCGAAATATTACCTTTGGTATTGGCTGATATGCGTACCTCATAAGCCTCTGAGAATTGTTGTTGTATGCTTTTGGTCCCGCCCTATAAATATGTGTCTCTGTCTTTGTCAAGAGAGAGAGCATTCTGAATAAACCTTGCTGTTGCTTGCAACTTTGTTTGGGTTTACTCAGTTCTCTCCCGAGCGCTCGTATTTATTCTGAAGATTGATACCACCTATGGCAGAACACAGATATCCTCTCGGTTGGAGCAGCTGGCAGCTGAATTCCTTACAGGATTGTTGTTCTGTTGTGTGCTCCCTATACTAAAGACCTTAGTTATCAAAGCCACTGTTCGACAAATGGAAGCAGGATGAGAAGATGCCTTTGAAAAATAGCATGGACGTATACTGCTCTGATTGTGATTCACAGATTTCAGAGGAGGATTCAAGCACTTCGGATGAGGATAATTAAAAGCACTAGTCTTTCGTTGTAAGGAAGCTCTCTATGCTGTGTGACATCTCTGAGCTGATGACGACGTGTGTGCTATATCAAGAATGTTCCAGTTGTTGTTGACTTTTGATCTGTGTTTTATGCTTGTTCATTTAATGATGAATTTTATCCTCATACTTAGATTACATATGCAGAAGTGTTGTATCAAATACTTTTACTCCTTTACTTAGTCAAGAGTGGAATGAGAAGTTTGGTCGAGTCTCCGCTAGAGTGCGGATGCATATTTTGGTTGTTGCTAAATGCTTAGTGATTTAATTTAGTCACTAGACTATGGAGAATGGCCGAAGTATTGGTCTGCACTCTAGATTATAATATGAGTTTGGGGCTTTGTGTGCATGTGGCTTCCATTAAAATCTTTCTCTTAGTGTGTATGCATAAAGGAATGTGCTATGTATGAAATATTATAGTTTCTTATGTGTGTGTGAGTCTATAGCTAGCCTTACTGGCAATACCATTGTATGTATAAGGTGGGCCCCAAATTATAAATAGATGTTGGGGGTGCGATGTATGCATGGAGAATGGGTTACATAGAAATCTATGGACGTCCAGGGCATATATAATGCTAAACAGGATACATAGAATTCAGTTGCTTTGCAAACCAGCTCTTATTGTTTGATAATAAAGGCCATTATCTTCTGGAAGCAAAACCTGTGACTCTGTGTCGTTTCTACAACAGAAGCAGTTTCATCTCTGAGCAACTCCTTCTTTGACAGGCTCTGACATCCGAAATGTCTGAAGGAGCAGAAAAAGAAGCCTCCTTCGAGCCGGATTCAAACCAGCGACCTAAGGATGCCTGACCTCAAGCCTCTACAGTCCTCGAGGCCTTCAAACAGGTGAGCGCTCTACTTCCAAGAGCTTCTAGAGCAAATTTGGGTTCAATTCTCTACCCGAGTCCTTTTATCCACACACCGCATCTGGCATTTCTGGTGGAACAATGAAGAAAGTTAACGTTTGACGAAAACAAACAGACAAAATTAACGAACCTCGAACCAGCGACCTAAGGATGGCTAATTGCAAGCCTCTACAGCCCGCCGCTCTACCAGCTGAGCTATCAAAGGCGAACAGCCAGCTTTTGTGAAATATTGAGCTAGCAAATGAGAATAGTAACAAGCGTTAATTCCTGTCCTGTTGTTGCCACAATTGGCAGCAGGCACATCAAACAAAAGCGTGTCAAGATTAACCAAACTTAAACATGTGCGTGTTATAAGGTACATTTCTGTCAAAGCAATAAATCCATTTTTATGGCCAGGAGACTTGCAGTACCATTTTTGGTTAATTCGACAGCTCAGACAGTGTGATGATTACTGTGACAAGCCACAAGGGAACCAACATGGCGAGCTTTTCCCTTGTAGTCTAGTGGATAGGATTCGGCACTTTCACCGCCATGGCCTGGGTTCAATTCCCAGTCAGGGATGCCAAGCTCTTTTTCCCCACACCGTATCTGGCAAACCTCCTGGAAACATGCAAATACTTAACGTTTGTGACAAATACGGCTCACGATTACGTCATCTTCACGCCTGCAAAAGGCTGGGAGCAGAGAGTCATGTTCTTTGACATCTGTAGTGCTTTTAACACCATCCACCTGGGCTTCTGATGGATATGTTATCGCACATGGGATGGACCATCGTCCAACTACTTGGGTGCTGGATTACCTAACTAACCTACCACAGTATGTGAAGAGCAGCGACTCATATGGTCGTCTGCAACACTGGAGCCCTGCAGGGAACGTCCTGGCCCCATTCCTTTGCAATGTCTACACTGCAGACTTCCAGTTCAGCTCAGCACTCTGTCACCTGCAAAATTTCTCTGACCACTCTGCCATCGTCCACCTGATGACGGATGACAATGAAAGGGAGTGTAGAGGACTGATCCAGAACTTTGTGGGCTGGTGTCAACGCATCTGTCTCCAGATAAATGTACAAATAAACACTGTACAGGAGGTGGGAGAAAGGAGGATTGTAGCTAAGTTATCCTCATTGCTCGAAAACCACTCTCACCCTCTAAATGAAGCAGTTTCATCTCTGAGCAGCTCCTTCTGTGACAGGCTCTGACATCCGAAATATCTGAAGGATCAGAAAAAGAAGCCTTCATCAAGCCAGATTCGAACCAGCAACCTAAGGATGCCTGAGTTCAAGCCTCAACAGTCCTCTGCTCTACCATCTGAGCTATCGAATTCCACATCTTGTGCAGAAAGAGTGCATCTGGCTTGCCATATGGTATGCTTACTCTCAAATTCACTCTAGAAGCTCTTGGAAGTGCAGCGCTCACCTGCTAGAAGGCCTTGAGGTTCCACGTCCAGCCATCGACTCCCATCTGAGTCAATGCGCTCAGACAGCATAGACGGCCTGATGATCCCTGCCACCGGCGCTCTCACCACTGCAGCCAGGTTCGCTTCCCGGTCAGGGAAACCTAGTCCTTTTATCCACACACCGCATCGGCAAACCTGGTGGAACAAAACAAACAGACAAAAAAAAAGAATCTCCTTCAAGGTGGATTCCAGCCAGCGACCTAAGGACAGCTAATTACAAGCCTATACAGTCCTCCACTCTACCATCTGAGCTATTAAAGGAGATGAGCAAACCTTTCTGAATTGTTGAGCTAGCAAATGAGAATATTAACAAGCGTTAATTCCTGTTATTCTTGTTTGGCTCCTGGTGATCCGTGGGAAGATCGAATAAAGCGGTAGAAGATGAATGAATGAATGAAGATGAATGAATGAATGAATGAATGAATGAATGAATGAATGAATGCATGCATGAATAGTCAGATGCATACATCAGGATGTGCAGTCACAAGTTGATTCTGATATTTAGATTGCACATTGCATATCTTTGACAGTTGACGAATCAACTGATATTAATGGTAATCAATGTTAGCTTGTTGTGCACATTTTAAGATTATTACATGCAGAGAAGAAAGATTTCACTGAAGACACGTTAGGTGTTACAGTACTTAGAACACATATAAGAGGTGAAGACATACACTTGTCCAAGAGATGTTAATGCAAAGAGGGATCAGAAGGATATAAAATAGAGGAAAGAGAATAACATTCACAGGAATTAGCAGATATATTAAAAGAGACTTTTTACAAATTAATAATATAATAAAGGATGTTTACAAAATTGCACAAGGATCAAGAAAAATCTAAAGACAGATGACAAGTTGCAAGTGGATCTGTCTTGCTCTCCAACTGCACTGAAACACAGACGGAAAATGTTCCTAAGGGATGAAATGTCAAATATCATCTCTGCATTTTAATGGCATTCTCATGGATTCTGCCATAGTCATTAGTGGCGATGGTATTCTCAGACTTAGATAATTTCTGAAAGATAAAAAGCTCTGCCTTTTCCCCCTGTCTCTTGCTTAAATGCTCTACTTCTATGGTGTATGGTATAGTGTCAATCTCAATATAGTTGCCTTATTATGATCAGTTACAGATACAGATCTGAACAGATACATTAAAAACACACAATTTGAGAATAGTGCCATGGCAACTTGTTATTGCCATATATATTTTTGTTATAGCCATACCACTTTCATTTACATTCAAAGATACATTCAAAACCCGCGAAGATGCCACAACTTCCGCTTCCTCTTCCACTTCCACTTCCTTGGCTTCTTCTTTGATAACCTTGATAGCTTTCATGGTCATAAAAGTGGATAAAAATGTTTATTTTTGTATTATGTACTATATGGATTCTAATATGTATTATAAGAATTCTAACAAATATAAACAGTGTTTATAAACTTTATTATATTATAGACAGACCATGACGAGATAATTGAAGAAAATGGTAATTTAATAGCAATTCAGCAAAGTACAGAAAAAATAATCTTGATAATTGAGCACAAGCCCCAAAATTAGATTTAGATTACAGACTTATACTTAGAATTAAAACTTCCATCAGTAAAACATTTTGGCAATTAGTAATGTACATTTTTAAAAAGCTTGAAAAAACAGCAAAATAGATTAGTAGAATAGAAGTTGTTTTTAAAATAAGGTGAACTTACAAATGCAAAAAAATAGTTGTTTGTTGCCTTAACTGCCTGTGCGTGTTATATATGCTTCTTACCCTGTTTTCCCCATAGATGTCTCCATTGTGCAGTGTGACTGAAGACAAATGAGCTAGTGCAATGTAGCTCTTTAAATTACAAGCTTTTACAAACTTACCATAAAATTACACCTAATTTAATTAGTAAATATTAAAATATATTGTGGAAGAAATATTAACCTTCTACCCAATACCCAATTATTCTTATTAATGTAATTTATTTATGTTGTTGTTGTGGGGGGCACAGTAGCTTAGGGGCTAGCACATTCGCCTCACACCTCCAGGGTCGAGGTTTGATTCCCATCTCGGGCGTGTGTGTGTGGAGTTTTCATGTTCTCCGCTTTTTTGTTCTCTTTTTCTCCGGGTTCTCAGGCTTTCATCCTCAGTCTAAAAACATTCAAGGTATGTTGATTGGCACCTTTGAAAATTGTCCTAGTGTATGAATGTGTGTGTGAATGTGAGTGTGTGTGTGCCCTGTGATGGGTTGGCATTTCGTCCACAGTGTATCCTGCCTTAATGCCCATAGACGCCTGAGGTAGTCACAGGCTCCGAGGGAAGATCGGATATAGCGGTAGAAGATGAACGAATGAATGAATGTTGTTGTGGATGTTTTACCATAAACAATTTTGTCAAATAATCATTAAATGCCTAGCTAGCAAATGATAACATCATCTGGGCATTCAGTTTTTAATTAATAAAATTAATCAATTGCAAATATAACCAGAAGTGCCCCGGAACTAACAGTGGGTAAGTTAAGGTGAACATAGCCTCAGCCCAGTGTTTTACCACTGTAAGAAAAACACATGATCCAGAGCATGCTGTAGGCCACACTTGGCACAAATTCCTGCCAATGCCGAGTGCGAGCCACAGGTGCTTCAGGGCTGCAAAGTTCGGCTTTCTCGGTTGGCTGTTAGCCCATTTTTGCCTGCTTCAAATGTTCCTTTTCATTTCTTCTGAGATTAGTAAAGTCAGAAAGAATAACTTTTTATTTAATGCAGTAGTAAAAGTAGTAAATACAGTAGTAAAAGTTTTGTTAGTGACTGCAGTTAAAACACTATCATTTATTTCATTCTAATCAACAATCTAAAAATTTACAATATAAATATAAACACATCCTCTGGACAAGAAGAAGCATGCTTCTTTTTGGGGAGCAAAGAGTGTTTCAACTAATCCTCCCTGCTGTGTTTATATGCAGCATCAGATGTGGCTGTGGAATTTTTATGTTGTTCTATTCAACAGAATACAGTGGCCTATTTTCCTAAATAAATCACAAGATCTATTTTAATCTTAATAACCATATTGCCTAATTAGAAGAACTGATCCTTAATTTGGATTATACAGCCCCACCGGAATCATACCAAAAACAATAAAATATTGTTTACCGTTTAAAATAGCCTTTATTAAATAAATAAAATATATATATATATATATATATATATATATATATATATATTATATTTAATAAAGGCTTCATTATGCCTAATCAGGCGGCTTCTATAAAAGGCCGTCGGACGGCGGTTGTTGTCGGAGAACGTCTGGGCTCCCGACTAACGGCGAATGTTTTTTTTCTCCCGACCTCCCACTACGGGTGAGACGGTAAGCGCGGACGAGGAATACCCGCCAGACACTCGCAGTGCCTGATAGCTGGGAGTATCCACAGCCTTGCGGCAGGAAACGAATCTATCCCCTACCTACAGATGGAGATCCGGAAGAACGAAGCCGCCCACTGATCGGGACCCAATGTCGGAGAGCGCAAGTCGAGAGATCTCTGCGTTCCCACTCTCCCGCTCCAGCCACTCCTCACCTGATCCTGATCCCAAATATCGGACATGAACACTTTCTCTTTCTTTTTGCTTTACTTTCGAATAAACACCATTTTCCCCCTCCCAGTTACGCCTCTCCGCGCCCGTGTTCAGCCTGAAGCGGCGAGCGAGTCACCACAGTGGTTGAGCATGCGGGAACGAACACAGACCGGAGATTTTCCACAGGATGGACGCTCTCACCTCAAACCGTGGATCCGTTGCATCGATGCCCCTAGTGGTGAGTTCGGAGCTGAGGCGGGGGTAATATCATGATGGGCCTCCACCCCATCTAGTGAGATGGGCAAGTGCTCCGAACTCTGCGCCACATCGGAAGGCAGAAGGTTTGCGCAATCGCCGCGCAACTCAGCGTGGATGAGAGAGAGGCGGGGCGTCATCAACGAGACACGGCTGGAGCTTATCCCGGAGTGGCACCTTCATTATCCCTAATCAGGCGGCTTCTATAACAGGCGACTAACAGTGTATGTCTTTTTCTCCCGAACTCCCACTACAGGTGAGATGGTAAGCGCGGACAAGGAATACCCGCCAGACCAACGCGTTGCCCGATAGCTGGGAGTATCCACAGCCTTTAGGCTCTCCCGCTCCAGCCACTCCTCACTTGATCCCCCAAATATCAGACAAGAACACTTTCTCTTTCTTTTTGTTTTACTTTCAGTAAACACCATTTTTCCCCTCCCAATTACCCCTCTCCGCGAAGCGCGAGCTATTCGGCACTATATATATATATATATATATATATATATATATATATATATATATATATATATATATAATAATAATACTGTGTAAGATTTAATAAAAAAAAAATACAAGTGAGAATAATAAGTTTAATTACTCTACATGGCCACTGTGGAGGAGCTTTTTGAAACCAAAATATTAGTATTTTGATGTGATATGGTATTTAAATGCACTGAATGGGTTTAGTTTTCAACAATTGGCTTCTTACAATTACAAAAATACAAACGAAAAAAATATTACTTGATCATTTTAACCAACCTGTATTATTTTGTCTCTCTTAGGATTGCTCTTAAATAAAGAAAAATCATTTCTTATCCAATTACTCGATTAACTGATGGAATAATCATTAGAATACTCTGTTACCAAAATAATCACATTGTCTCCTAAATGTCCAACCTGTGCTCTCCCTCTAATAAACACATTTTAATCCTTTCCATGCTCATTCCTATCTTAAAGCATATTTATCTTTCTGTAATGATACTGTGTGAAAACCACATTTATCCTTCATCCTGTTATTTATTTTCTTGTTAAGATCTGTGTCCGAGACCCTAACCATGGTGGCAAGGACATGAAAGAAGAGATCATCTCAGAAGTTGGTGGGAGGTGGAACATCTCTCTGAGACAGACCTCCCCCATCCCTACTTCTTCTCAGGTATTATATGCAAACACACAACTACCTCTGGCCGATTTCTCACTCATAAAACACTTACGTACCGGTACGCCCCGATTGAGCCTGGCCACCTGGAAGGCTGTGTGCCAGTGGCGGAGCAAACAGGGCTTGAGCCGAACCGCCACTGGATAGAAGACCTTGGATGGTAGGGACGGCCAGACGAATCGGAGGGTGAGCCTCCTGGTGAAAGTCCGAGGTGTTGCGTCTCCCTTAAGATGGCTGGCGCCCCGGGCTGGGGCTGGAAGCTGGGGCTGGAGGCTGGTGCTCGGCGGCGCCCCGGGCTGGGGCTGGAGGCTGGTGCTCGGCGGCGCCCCGGGCTGGGGCTGGAGGCTGGTGCTCGGCGGCGCCCCGGGCTGGGGCTGGAGGCTGGTGCTCGGCGGCGCCCCGGGCTGGGGCTGGAGGCTGGTGCTCGGCGGTTCTTGGTATCGGGAGGGTGCGCTGAATACGATCCCAGACGGCATTGAGCTTTTCGGCACCAGCCAGGCCGAAAGCCTGAGGTGATACCGCTTCCCCAACAGGGGTCTGGGGCAGAAGAGACAGCCGTCTCCTGATGTCCTCCATCATCAAGTTCGTCTCCCTCAAAATCTTGGCGTGATAATCTCAATTAAACCAACTAGATTTAATGCATATTCGATTTTATTTCTTTCATGTGCATTTATCAGTTACATACACACACAACCATACTGGAAGACTACAGTACTGAGGTATACCAATACAGGCACTGTGGAATCCAGTATCCACAGATAATTACTTGAAACCTGCACACATAATAATGTCAAAATAATCATCTTGGCAAGTATTCACATAAATGACTTAAACATTGTATACATTAGCTAGTTTTTATGTCCACACCCTTATAATCACATTTTGAACTTTAAATCTCTGCAGCTGAACCAGGTCGCGGAGCATGAGTACATCATCTATAATGTGAAAAGTGTCCAAGTCCTTCCTGTTTCTGCCAACTTGAAGCCAGCTAAGACCTAAAATTATGGTTCCTTTGCATTTTTGTTGTTTTAATCTAATGATTGTCCCTTTGCTCATCTAAACACATTGTGCCATTTACATTCTCATACATTCTCTTTAATATAAAAATACTGTACTTCCATTGATGTGTTTCAACTCTGGACTCATTCTCACTGTCTGTGCTTCCTACACATTTCAGTACAGTCTCAAGCTATGGACTCTATAGCAAGCACAGACAGTGAGAATGAGTCCAGAGTTGAAACACATCAATGGAAGTATAGTATTGGTCCTTCCCTAGTGGAAGGACTAGGGAAGGAGGCCACTAAGGAGTCTCTAGATAAAGATGATCACAAAGACGTGTACATCGAAGACACACAAAAACAGCAGACCAATACAGAAAGCACAAGTAAACTGCAGCGCAGCCAATTCAGGGAATCTGGTGAGCCAATGACTTAGGCCCGCATAAAGAAAAAATGCTTACTCACAAAAAACAAACCAAGCATAGAGAAAAATAACACAGCCATTCAATGAAAAGTCGCTGTAATTCTGATTAATGCATTAATATTCTTTGTGATGATATCATGTTCCAGTAAACCCGGAAGCATTGCCATTCTCAA
Organism: Kryptopterus vitreolus; assembly: GCA_030449085.1. NCBI lineage: Eukaryota > Metazoa > Chordata > Actinopteri > Siluriformes > Siluridae > Kryptopterus > Kryptopterus vitreolus. Next base: position 836,338 of record JACRUU010000033.1, on the reverse strand, counting down.
CTATAGAAAAGTTATCAGAGGAAGAGAGAAAAATGATCCAAGTTCATCATCGACCTGTTTTTGCACATAAATGAATACAAGGTAGTTTTCTCGTGCAGTGTCTTATAAAGTGGATCACATTATTTTATTTCATAATTTCATTACACATGGTTATTCTATTGTTACACTTTGACATCATACAGACCTGTTTGTGTGCAGGAGGCCATACAGTGTGTGGAAGAACTGAATACAGGACAGGATGCTGTAAGTTTTGGTTCGGGTGGGTTGGGAGACCACACTAGATTCTGGACCAAGCCAGATCACACATTATCACATGGGCCAGCTGCAGGCTGGGAGTCTCTCCAAATCTCAGTTTTTTAAAGGGTGATTGACATTTCGTAACACACATCTGTCTAATATCGCTACTGACACTACTGTTTGCTTCATGAGCTGTTTGCAGCTTAGTGACATATTTCTGCAGAGTGGCACATAAATATGTCCTGAATGTGTCCCAAAACATCAAATATCTTCATCGATCATTTTTATACTTTATACTGAGAGAAGTCGGATAAAGCAGTAGAAGACGAATGAATGCATGAATGGAATAGTTGGACTAAACAGGATTTTCTATGCAGTAAATTCTCTAACTATATAACTAACCACTTTTTTGGCTGGTTGTTATAGAGGGTTGTAAAAATTCCCAATTAAAAGTGATCAATTTAATCTGTTAAAATTGTCAGTGACCTCATCTGGCGTTTCTGTGTGTCCTGTAAAAAGCATTGTTTTGTCTTGGTTAGGCTTGATGCAGTTTAATTTCTAAACCAGCACAAATCTTGCTTCTGATTGTGCAAAGAGCTTCGACCAGTTCTTACGTATTCTTCCTTTTACACCTTGTCAAAACTACACTTTATTCTTTCTGATTGCTCAAGCCCGCCTGACTTGACTTCTAAGAGAACACACTGACCCAAAGAGATGAAGAAACAACCTTGTCTGAAGGATGTGAAAAGCAAAGAACAAATCATCGACTGTGTAAAGGTAAAAGCCAGTTGAAATTATTTTAATTCACGGCTGAGTAAGCAGCTTCTTCTGGATAATAGCTCACTCACAACACTGAACTCACTTCCAGTAGCTCTTTTGTTCTCGTATTAGTTTTCATAGTGCGAATAATTAACTAGTGAACAAATTATTGTCCATTGCAGTTGCTGATATCTTTTGTTTAGACAATGCGATAGTGAATGTGCACTTTGTGTGCTTTATTTGCTTATCAGTATATGAATAAATCAAACTTCTGTTGTGTATCTACTGATAAGCTTTCCTACTGATGTGTTAAATTAATTTATTTGGCAGCATCTTCATCCATTTTGCAATAAATGTGGCCAAAGAACAATTTAAAAATATATTTTGAGTTCTGGTTGACATTTAACTTTTCTTACTCATTCCTTTATCTGCCTTTATCTTAGCTCTGTCTTAATTGTTTGTCTTCCTGATTGCCCATGCTGTTCTCTATACTGAAATAGCCTCAGAAGGACATATCTCCATTGTGGGAACACTCACTGTTGCCTTGTTATTCCTATTTTGTGTCTTTTCCACGTTTTTACAGCTCCTATTTCCTGTCATTTATCATTTCTATTGTTTGTCTAATCTTAAAACCTACCAAATGGAACCTAGCTTTACACTACAATATTACAGATTACTTACAAGGATTATACCAGCACAGGTATTTTTAATGGTTTTTTATGGTTTTCTTGTAGGATAATTCAGAACCAACTGTTGAAACTATAGTTACACCTGCAAATGAGCTAAACAGCAACAAAATTCAGAGTGAGGCTTACTTCTACTGACTAGCACCTTTTAAGAATAATTTTTTCACTATATTTTATATTTGCTTTTGCACATTTCCTCCCTCAGAGCCAGAGCTGAAGCATGGGAGCCCCCAATTTATCTCTCCCTGTGAGCAGAAGCCAGAAGGGATTTTACCCATATATGATGTTGTACCTAACAAGGTAAGCTTCATGGCTTCATTTTAAAATTTCCAAACCCAATAAGGAATATAATTTGGAAGGTTCACTGATAAACCAAAATAAGCTGCACTTATGGCCGAACTGAATCCAGATGCACAGATTTCTACCCATCCTTTGTAAACATTGGCAGGCCTGCAGAGAGAAAAGCACCTGAGAGTTTCTAAGTGCAGACCCATCCCAGTCTCACACATGCATAAGTGTGCTATATTTTCTTGTAATGACAGTGATAAACTTTATTAAGGTCTACATTCCAAATAATAATGTACTAGTTATATAATTCATTAAATATATATATATTTTTTTAGGGGCATTTTTTTCTTTACCAAAATTTTTGTGTTGTACTCTTCTTATTAGCTAGTGTTACACTGTTAAACACAGTTGTTTTCAGTAACCCATTACTAATCCTATTTTGGATTATAACCTTGAATTTTTCTTTTTATCTTTGTATATAGTTTCAAGTACCAATGGCAGACAATCCCAGCCGCACAGTGACATTTCATTGTGACTGTGACTGCTTCTGTCAGAAAGAATTTTTAAAAGGAAAGGCAAAAGACGATATTGTTGAAAAGGAACAGCAGGAACTAGAAGCAGCTACCTCAGTAAGCACTCTTATTCTCTTCATTTTCAATTTGCCTATATAACAGATTTTTTTTTTATTCTGTTAAAATTGCAAATGAAGTATATTATTTATCAGGCTTAAATCAGTCCTTTTGCACACGGATGGTGCTTCTTCTTATTATTATTAATATTATTGTTGTTATTATTATTATTATCATTATTATTATTTACAGAGACCTACAGAGGATTACAATCTCAATTGCACTCCACACAAGCCTGTCCACTATGTTAGGATGTAATTTGTGGATTTTAGCTCTGCATTCAATACAGTTGTACCCCAGTAACTGATAAACAAGCTCTAACAAGCTTGTCATCCATGAACACACTATGCTCATGGATTCTGGGCTTTCTCACGAACAGACCACAGAATGGCAAGGTGGACAACCACACATTATCCATTCTCACCCTAATTACAGGAGGAACTGTGCAGGGTTGTTTCTATCTCTTCACATATGACGGCAAACCCATCCATTCCTCTTTGAAGGAGTGCTGAGTTTTCTGATGACACAACAATAGTGAGACTGATATCAGGGAACGATGAGACACACTACAGAGATGGTACAACACCTGGTTGAGTGATGCATCTATAGTGACCTTGTTTGGAACACTATTAAAGCAAAGAAAAAAAAGTATATATATATATATATATATATATATATATATATATATATATATATATATATATATTGATCATCGAACACATTTTAATATTAGTCAAAGATAACACAAGTAAACATAAAATGCAGTTTTTAAATGAATGTTTTTATTATTTAGTGAGAAAAAATCCAAACCCACATAGCCCTGTGTGAAAAAGTAATTGCCCCCCTTGTTAAAAAATAACTTAACTGTGGTTTATCACACCTGAGTTTTTCTGTAGCCACCCCCAGGCCTGATTACTGCCACACCTGTTTCAATCAAGAAATCACTTAAACAGAAGCTACCTGACACAGAGAAGTAGACCAAAAGCACCTCAAAAGCTAGACATCATGCCAAGATCCAAAGAAATTCAGGAAGAAATGAGAACAAAAGTAATTGAGATCCATCAGTCTGGTAAAGGTTATAAAGCCATTTCTAAAGCTTTGGGACTCCAGCGAACCACAGTGAGAGCCATTATCCACAAATGGCAAAAACATGGAACAGTGGTGAACCTTCCCAGGAGTGGCCGGCCGCCCAAAATTACCCCAAGAGCGCAGAGACAACTCATCCTAGAGGTCACAAAAGATCCCAGGGCAACATCCAAAGAACTGCAGGCCTCACTTAGCTCAATTAAGGTCAGTGTTCACGACTCCACCATAAGAAAGAGACTGGGCAAAAACGGCCTGCATGGCAGAGTTCCAAGACGCAAACCACTATTAAGCAAAAAGAACATTACGGCTCGTCTTAATTTTGCTAAAAAACATCTCAATGACTGCCAAGACTTTTGGGAAAATATCTTGTGGACTGATGAGACAAAAGTTGAACTTTTTGGAAGGTGCGTGTCCTGTTACATCTGGCGTAAAAGTAACACAGCATTTCATAAAAAGAACATCATACCAACAGTAAAATATGGTGGTGGTAGTGTGATGGTCTGGGGTTGTTTTGCTGCTTCAGGACCTGGAAGGCTTGCTGTGATAGATGGAAGCATGAATTCTAATGTCTACCAAAAAATCCTGAAGGAGAATGTCCGGCCATCTGTTCGTCAACTCAAGCTAAAGCGATTTTGGGTGCTGCAGCAGGACAATGACCCAAAACACCCCAACAAATCCACCTCTGAATGGCTGAAAAAAAGCGCTGCACAGAGACACGGAGATCCGGGATACAAAACAAAGGGTTTATTTAAATAAACAACAGAAGAGACGCCGCTCAAAAGGAACGGCCAGACAGGCTAGGGAGCCTTGCGCGCTGCGCGCCGTGGTACCAGCAGTACCAGAGAGCAGGAGCGGACTTGGAAGTCCGGGGAATCTTGAGCAGGAGCGGGTGCGGACTTGGAAGTCCGGAATCTGGAGCATACAGGAATCGGGAACTGGAACAGACAAAAGGTTAGGCATATAGCTAAATAGCGGGTCCGCGACACTGCGTAAATGTTACGAGCCCGGACGGGGAATGTAGGGAGAGCCGGGCTATATAAAGGGAGATGGAGAGGGAGATAGGATCAGGAACACCTGAGGCTGATTAGTGTGTGTGTGTGTGTGTGTGTGTGTGTGTGGGAAAGAGCAGGGAGGAGCGAGGAGAGGACAGGTGAGCCCGATTTGTGTGTGTGTGTGTGTGTGTGTGTGTGTGTGGGGCAAAGCGCAGGGAGGAGAGAGAGAGAGAGCACCATGACAGGAGTGGCCTAGTCAAAGTCCTGACCTGAATCCCATTGAGATGCTGTGGCATGACCTTAAGAAGGCGGTTCATGCTAGAAAACCCTCAAATAAAGCTGAATTACAACAATTCTGCAAAGATGAGTGGGCCAAAATTCCTCCAGAGTGCTGTAAAAGACTTGTTGCAAGTTATCGCAAACATTTGATTGCAGTTATTGCTGCTAAGGGTGGCCCAACCAGTTATTAGGTGCAGGGGCAATTACTTTTTCACACAGGGCTATGTGGGTTTGGATTTTTTTTTCTCACTAAATAATAAAAACATTCATTTAAAAACTGCATTTTGTATTTACTTGAGTTATCTTTGACTAATATTAAAATGTGTTCGATGATCAGAAACATTTTGTGTGACAAACATGCAAAAGAATAAAAAGTCAGGAAGGGGGCAAATAGTTTTTCACACCATTGTATTTATATATATATATATATATATATATATATATATATATATATATATATATATATATATAAAATATCTCCAGTGTGTAGCTCAGGTTGACTCTTCACAACTTGCTTCCTACTCTCACAAAAAATTACATTATGACACGAAAACATCATAGTCCATGGAAACTGTGTTACTTCATCCATTAACCCTCAAAGGTCTCAGAGCCAATTCTCAAGGCAATCCAACCTCCACCTTAAACCAGTCTGTAGTCTGTATTATGGAATGTATACTTTTATTTTTCATGTCAGGGAAAAAGAAGACTAATTCTGTAGATGGATGGAAGTAATAAGACACAGGCAAGAATCATATACTTTACGTATATGCTGGTTCAACCTGCCCCCTCAAACCGCTTCTACAGTAAATATGGTTGATCTAAGTAATTTCTGTGTATCTATCATGTTTTATGGAAGAAGGTTATTAGTTGTTAGTTGTTTATTCATTCATAACAAAACTTTTTTTCTGGTCTTTTTTTAAGGTGGGTTTATCCTGAGAATACAATACATTCACCATAATGCTGTTTTTCCCACTGTTCTCACTAGCCAACTAGACCAATGAATTTATAAGTCTACTTGTCTCTACAGACCTTATCTGTTACAAACTTTTATTCCAGCAAAATTACAAACTCGTATCACAATTTGATGAGCAAAATTTAACCCATTATTTAACGGATGTAGCAAGTTTGTTAACCGATTGATAGTTATGTGAAGGTTTTAACACCTTTGCCACAACCTTAGCAAGGCATCCATGGTACATGAGTTCAGCAAATGCTTTTTCCATTTATTTTATTTACCAGATAGTGCAATCCATGGTATAAATGAAGCTGTGAATGATTCTACACTTTATCTCCACGAAAAAAGTTGCGTTGGATAAACAAAACCTAGATTGTTGACCTAAGGCGTTAAAGGAAAATTGATAGCAATAAATATAATCCATGAAAAAAAAAGAAAGATTCCCTTATGGATAAATGCTTCGTGTATTGTTCAAATGCAGTTATTGTAGTACATAATGTACATTGCTTTACTTACTTGAATTGATAAATTTGTTTAACAGATGCAATACACCTTCTATGAAAATATTTGGGAGGTGCCTAATGTTTTTTTACATAACAAAATGATAAATTTCCCTTTTGGATAAATAATTAATCATGCAAACGCCAGCTAAACATGCATTAACCTTATCTCACCAGAATCGCAAAAAATTTCCAGAACCACTGAATGAACTAAGTGCAGTACAACTGAATTATAAGATTTTGGTATATTGGATAAAAACCTATCTAAGATCAGGATAATGTACTAGAAGCTGAAAACACTGAAGGTGGCTTACGAAGCGATCACGCTACCGATTGTTATCTCTGTGACTAATCCTTGTTTTGTGTTTGCAGTTCTCGTCCCAAGCTCCGTTTCCAACTGTTCTGGTTTCCCAACTGGCATAACTGCTGCAGTAGTCTAAAGCACTGATTTTACATAACATTTTCATATGCATCCCTATTTGTAATCTTTAACATTTTCATCAGTAACTATAATTTAATTACACATTTTGTCTCAAGTAACTGCAAAAATTACTGTTTACATTTATTTTGTAATTAAATTACATATATTTATATATATATATATATTATATATATTTATATTTATATATATATATATATATATATATATATATATATATATATATATACTGTATATATACAGTATATATATATATATATATATATATATATATATATATACACATTAACATGAAATGACCTTTACTCCTTCTTTACAGCTAACCCAAGTTGCCCAGCAAATAGTCACTTTGAGGCCTGTGCCTGTCCTGCAACCTGTGAAAATCCCACTCCTTCTGCTCAATGTAAATCAAACTGCGTAGAGGCTTGCATTTGTAACAATGGATACTTGTGGAGTGTAGACAAATGTGTCCCTAAGAATCAGTGTGGCTGCATGTACAAAAATGCAGGCGAGGAACGTTACCTACAGGATGGAGAGAGCATCTGGGCTGATGACACCTGCAGCAAAAAATGTACCTGCAGTTCAAACAATGGTTAGGTCATGTGTGAAAAAACAAGCTGCTCAATTGGAACTGCATGCAACGTTGTTAAAGGAATCAGAGACTGCCATGAAGTACCAAATGCCTCTTGTAATATCTACGGAGATCCCCACTACTACACGCTCGACAACATCACCTATGACTTCATGGGTACCTGTACTTACACTGCAGCTCAGAGCTGTCATCTAGAGGGAACACAACTCACTCCATTTGCAGTTGTAGTAGAGAACGAGGAATGGACTGAAAAGACCCCAAATGTCTCTATGGCCAAGGTAGTCGCCGAGGTATATGGCATGATTATAATATTGCGAAGAAATCAGTTACATCAGGTCATGGTTAGTACATTCTTAATGACATTTTTTTCTTTTTATAAAGGCTTTTTTTTAAAGATGGTGCCAGTTTACTTGTTTAGTAGGGAACACGTTGGTTATTTACTGTATTAAATTTTTTTACTTATTTCAAGAAAGTAGACCATGATGTATTTCCACTTGTCTTTTCAGGTTAATGGTATCTTAACTAACATTCCTTTAAATCTTAATGGCGGGCAAGTAATAGTCCAGCAAGAGGGCTATCACAATGTAATCCTTACAAACTTTGGTCTAAAAGTGGCATATGATATGCTTTATCAAGTTATCATCACAGTCCCTGGAACCTATGCTGGAAGGACATGTGGCATGTGTGGAAACTTTAACGGTAATAAGAACAACGATTTCCTGGTGCCAGATGGAAAAGAAAACAAAGATAAAAAAATATTTGGAGAGTATCAGTCCCTGGTGTCGTGTGTGATGATGGCTGCAGTGGTGACTTCTGTCCAAAGTGCCCTCAAAATGAAAAAAATTGTATTTGAGAAGGACTGTAGTATTATTACCAACCCTGTTGGTCCATTCGCTGCCTGTCACAGTGTAATTAACCCCGAATCCTACTTCAGAGATTGTGTTTATGACGTCTGTATGAGTGAGGGAGATCAAAGTATGTTGTGTCACAGTGTTGCTGCGTACATGTCTGACTGCCAGACATTTGGAATCATGGTTGGAAACTGGAGAACACCTACATTCTGCCGTAAGGATAAACCTCATTTTTTAACCTCAGATTCTTACTGCAAAAAACGTCCTGCAATTTATTCAACGTTTTTATATATATAGATATATATATATATATATATATATATATATATATATATATATATATATATATATATATATATATATATTATATATACTGTCTTTTGCAGCGTTGTCATGTCCTCCAAACACCATCTATGAAATTTGCGCAAAATCATGTGACACATGTGTCACGTGTCCTGGTCTTCTTGGTGTAATGAAGTGTAATATTCAAACCTGTGCTGAGGGCTGCATGTGTCAACCTGGATTTTTTAGCAATGGGACCGGCTGTGTTACAGCAGATCAGTTATGATAAGGGGCTCAGCTATAAGGTAGGACTTAAAATAATAAACTAAAGTATACAGTGTATTTAGTGCTTATGTTACCCTTATACTAAGCTGAGATATCACAGTCACATTGCAAAACATTGCTTTTGTTAACCTTTTTATATTTGTAGATTGGTGAGTCCGTCATCACAGAGAACTGTCAAGAACGTTGGACCTGTCTTCCATCTGGAAATCTAAAAAAAGAAAGCATATATTGCGAAAGTAATGAAGTATGTGGAATTAAGAGCGGTGTTCGTGGGTGCTACCCAAGGCAGTGCCGTTTGGAGAATAGTGGCTCCCTTAGCCTGTTCAGCGGAGAAACTTGGGGCATCACATCTTCAGGAGCCTATGAGTTAGTAAAAGCCTGTGATGGTGCTCTTGAAGCTGAATGGTTCAGAGTGGTGGCTGAGTTGGGAACATCTGGAAGCCAAAGCAGTGTTCTGGCTGTGTATGTCTACTTTAACGAGGTTTTTATTACTGTCACCAGCAAGCAGGACACATGGGTATGTTTCTTAGATCCTATTCTTAAGCACCCATTAATATATAATATAAAGTATTTTTTATTAAACTAGAACATAATTTATAATAAAGTAAAGAATCTAGAGTTTAAGCTACAATTTCCCTACCTATCTAACAGATTATTCAAAATGGTAGGTGTAAATATTAATTTATAATCATTACAATAATTTATCAATCAATCTAATCAATCTAATTGTGTTATTCATAAAATAAATATACATTAAACAAATTGAACATTCATTGGTTGAATTCAAAGGGAAATGCAATGCAAATGCAATAGATATCTTTAAAAAATGTGCATGTATATTATATTTCGGAAAGAAAAACTATGTTTTGTTTTGCAAAGGTTTAATTTATTTAAATAAAAAAATTGGTTTAATTTTATTTATGTATCATTAATAATTCTGACAGACTTTGTACTACATTAGAATTTATTTATTTTTATTTATTTTATTTTTTTCAGATCAATGGAAAACCTGTTTCTCTGCCACAGCAGCTTAACAATGATGTGAAGATTCAGTTAACTGAAGATATTCTCACAATTGAAATGAAGGATAGCTTGAAAGTGTCTTTCAGTATTTCACTTGGCCTTGAATTGAGCTTGAGTTATGAAATGTCACAAAAGGTGTGTGGTGCCTGTGGAAGTGACACCAAAATTTTCAAAGTCCAACGTCAAGACTTTGAAGAATATTTTGCTTTTTGGAGAGCACTTGACTTTCCAGGTGTCTTTTGTTAAATACACTGTGTTATGTAATGACAAGTTCCTATGCTTGGGTCCGATTAAACATTGGATTTAAGTAATAAAAGATGTTAGCATCTAACCACTGTGTAAGGCTATTTTTACACCTTGTGAGCATTGTCGTATTTGCATTATTTAATGCATTATTTGAATTGCAGGTACAGTAAACATGTAATTGATTCCCAAGTGGTCAATGTATTCAAACATGGCCTTTTGCTTTAAGTGTATCTTTAAAGCCTAATTTTAAACCTAAAAGGTAATGTATGATTAAGCATGTATATTAAATTAGACACCAATGTCCTGATTAAATTGGAGACTGCAAGGCATTAGAAAACTCTGCAAGGCTGCAAAGAATATAGAATAAATAATAATTCAGTTATTCATTCATTCATCTTCTACCGCTATATCCAATCTTCACTCGGGTCACGGGGAGCCTGTGCTTATCTCAGGCGTCTATGGGCATTAAGGCAGGATACACCCTGGATGGAATGCCAACCCATCACAGGGCACACACACGCTCACAATCACACACACATTCATACACTAGGGACAATTTTCCAAGGTGCCAATCAATCTACCGTGCATGTTTTTGGACCAGGGGAAACCGGAGAACCCGGAGAAAAACCTCCTGAGGCACGGGGAGAACATGCAAACTACACACACACATGGCCGAGACGGGAATCGAACCCGGACCCTGGCGGTGTGAGGCGAACGTGCTAACCACTAAGCCACCGTGCCCCTAATTCAGTTATTAAGGTTGTAAAATTCCAGTAATTTTCAATACTACCAACTTTAGATAGGAATTCATGAATATGGGAGTTAACAGGAATTTATTGGAATAAAAAGGGAATTTATAAAAATTACAATAACAGGAACTAATAATAAATATGTAATAAGGTTATGTTTAAGTGTATGCTACTGGGCAACAAAATTATAGCAACAACTAAATCATAGTAAAAAAAATATTTTTTTTAAATCTGCGTAAGTTCAAACAAAAGGCTTATATTTATGTCTGGATGTACATTTATCCAAAATTCTAATTCATTTCCATACATTTCTTTAAATTCACATAAATCTTTGTCAGTTTCAAACAACTTCAATTTCCCAAATTAAAGATTATGGAAACTTACCAGAAATTGTAAAAGTGTTGCAAATTGTCTGCCCCTTTGTGTGTGTGTGGAGTTTGCATGTTTTCCCCGTGCTCAGGGTTTTTTTCTCCGGGTTCTCCAGTTTCCTCCCGGTCTAAAAACATGCACACTAGGTTGATTGGCACGTGGGAAAATTGTCCCTAGTGTGTGTGTGTGCCCTGTGATGGGTTGGCATTCCATCCAGGTTGTATCCTGTCTTAATGCTCATAGACACCTGAGATGACCCGAGGAAAGATTGGATAAAGCGGTAGAAGATGAATGAATGATGAATGAATGGATACGGAATTAAAACAATGGTTTGAATACAGGTTAAATCATTGTGGTTTCAAGTAGATTTCTGAATTCTCCATGTTGATACATAGTATAACTTAAACTTAATTCAGATTACTTCCTTGAAAAATAACTGTTTTCATGTTTTACTATATCTTTTAGGTACAAATAGGTACCTATTTTATTAAGAATAGGAAAAATTGCATATTAAACACTGAAACATTTTTATACAGAAACATTTACATTTGCGGTATTTAGCAGACGCCCTTATCCAGGGCGACGTTACATTAATAAGATGCCTGTGTTCATTGGGTTATTTGATTTAGTTACGCCATTACTTCTCTATTTATGAGATTCCTGTCTATGACACTGTACTCTGTTATACTGCATTTATTTGTGGTATTACGAGGTGGATTCATTCAAGCAGGACAACAGTGAAAGTGTTGAATCAAATTACAAATTCAGTGGCATTGATATGGAGTTGATGTGGAGAGGGCACTTTGCTGTTAATGCAAATTGTCCTCTTTATGTAGTAGGTCACTCAGCTACAAGATTTACGTTAATGGGATGCAATTTGTTTGGTTTAGTTTTAAAATCATCACACACAACCTCTGTTGCCAACTGTCAAAATTAACTTGGATTATATACATCTTATTTTAATAACCATACAGATACCCTTCATTACACATGAAAGATATTATCTCAGATACTATTTTTGAGACGTGTACCATTTTGTACACAGTGGTGAACACTGAGCATTGTTCAAGTCAGGAAACTGCAATGTTATTACAAAAGCATAAGCTTACATTCATGGTAATTCATGGTGGATTTTTCCACCAGCATCACAGCCACATAAATGACTATAAACACAAATACACCTGTACACACTTTCCAAAATGTTTTACTTTTGAAAAAACACCTGTGTTGTTTGATAAATATATGTATAAAACAAGAAAAGCATGTTGCATTGAAAGTAGTTTATTTAATTTGATTTATAATATCCAATAATATTAGAAGCCATTTAGAATCGCAGAAAATCATGCAGGAAATCATGTGGTATATTATCCAACATATTTTGCTCGGTGGATGTTCTCAGCTTGCGGATATTCCCATCATGAGTTGCTAAAACATAAACAGGAGAGATATTGAAGTTTGGCTTGTGTCACGTCAGATATAATTGAATGAATTCTAATGAAATAATCATATAAGCGATTTTATTTTGGAAGTTTGTGCTTCCTGTATGCATATGTGACCTTTTATATACATGACATAAAATGCATTGCTAAAACAATATTAAAAAATACAGTAGCCAGCACAAGTGATCAGATTATGCCATGGTATCATTCACATGGTCAGTACAATGACATTTTCTCCCTGTTACACATATACATTATTTTAAATAGAATGTGTTTATTTTTTACACTTACGGTACATAAAGTAATTTTCTGTTATTAAGATTTATGTGATTGCCACTATTCTGGGAAGACTTTTCTCTAGATAATGAAAGGTTGTGCTGTTTTTGAACAAGTATGGGATGCAGTCAGTATTTCTATTCATCCAGAAGATGTTTGGTGTAGTTGAGGATAGGACTCAGTGCTGGACATTTGGGCTCTTTACATCAGTCTTGGAAAAACATGTCTTCATAGAACTTTGTCTCCAGTGTCACTGTCTTGCTGGAGCAGATTGGGGCATCTTTGTTGCAAAGATATTCATTACAATTGGGTACCACTAACCTTACAATAATTTGAAGATGAATATATGGGTCTAATGGTCAGTTGTCTACATAATTTCATCCATATTTTAGCTATGTTAATAAATATGAAAAAAAGCTCAATAGCTGAACAGTGATTAGGCATATTATGTAAGAATAAAATAATTGAATAAATATGGAAACAATTCAATAATTGTGTTTTTTATTATTATTATTATCATTATTTGACATTTTTATGTAGCAGGTACAGTATACTCACCACATGGGAAAATCAGGAGCTCGGTATTGATCTACATAGCCGATTAAGCTTTCACCCGGAATAGAGCCAGTAAATTTTCCACACAGCCCACAAACTTGATCAGAGATTCCATTGTTCACTGTGATTATGACACCTTGTGTTAGGCTGTAGGACAGTCTAACAGCATTTGTCTTCTCAATGATCACTGTCTGATCAATGACCTTAACAGTTACTCCATTGCTTTCTATAATACGTAGAGTCATTTTTCTGCCATTTAACTAAACAAAAAAAAATATTAGTTATTGTTAGTTAGTAATATTACTGCAACACGTTTTAACATTTGATTATATTACAAATGGAACATTTGATGAGTGAGGAACAAAATAAAACCAAGAATACTTGCTTACCCAAATCTCATTTTGGCTGATAACAGTAACAAGGACATTTTCGAAAAAGATATTAACAACTGTAGTTGAGAGGAACCCATTTCTCTCTTGCAACATCGCCACAACACGGAACCATATTCCTGTGAGGCTATCGTCGCATACTTTCACCAAGTCATAGGCTCCTATAGATTCTATGTTCCATGTTGTTCCATTAAAAAGGGTGATAGAGCCTGCATCCTCCAGTATACACTGTTTCGGGTAGCATCCACGAACACCATTCTCAATCAGGCATGCTTCATCTGTGTTACATTTTATGCTCTCATATTTCACTATACCCGATTTTTGGCATATCATTTTTTCTTGGCAATCGTCGGTGACAACCACCTCACCAATCTGTAAGAGATGACAAATAAATTATGAATTTAACCAATCACTTTACGATGTGTTAACTGAATTCGAAATTGTATCATCTATCATCAGTAGATACAAAGTCTACAAATCTTATGCAATGCATTATGTTATTCTTATATACCTTTTTCTTTTCATCTAATTTTTAAAAAATGTATACAACTTTATTGTATTATTTTTAACATCAAATGTGGAGGGGGGATCTTTTAAAACATTTTTTAACATATTAACATATTCTTACAAACTTATTTAATGTACATATTCAAAGTATTGCAATATTTTCCTCATTAAACATATATTTCCTAATATGGACATTTAATACATATATGTTTAGTCATGAACTCATGAACCTTTATTTCAAAATCCTGAAATTTATTAATAATAAAAATATAAAAATATTAATTATATAAGGTGCCAAATTGTTACTGCTATTGAGTTTTGGGTGCGAAATCAGGCAATTCAGGTGAGCAGTCAAACAAGGGTAGTAATTATAAGATATCTGCTTTTAGCAAAATACATTTTGACTTACCTTAATGGTTTTGCCATTTGCATAGCAGCTACACTGATCCTCTTTAACGCAGCCTGTTCCATTGCTGAAGAATCCAGGTTTACACATACAGCCCTCAACACAGACCTGAGCATTACATTTGATGACATCAGTGAGGCCAGGGCAAGGTGTGTCGCATGCTGCTGCACAAATTTCGTAGACACTGTTCTCAGGGCACGTCAGAGCTACAGAATAAAGGGGATTAAGTTTTGGGTTAGAAAATCTTTTCAATTGAATAAACCATTTAAGTCCAGGTTAAAATAACAAAAAATAACTGATTGATACAATTTTAACAAGTAAAGTCATTTTCTGTAATATATGATTGTATTTATATCACGGATCTGTCTGGTAGAAGCACAAATAACAGAGGTTAGTAAACACATTACAGAATGTCTCTCTACTCCCGCTCTCTACCTTGTGCTGAATTCAATAAAACCTTTCTAAAATAAACCCCATCTCTGTCTGTCCGTGTCATTACAATTTACACATGACGAGAGTAATTTTGGATACTTGTATCCAAATTGTAATGCATAATTGTAATGTTGGCTATTGTAGTTAGTTGTTATTAATATGCAGTGTTGGGAGTAACTAGTTACATGTAACATAATATGTTGCATATTTATGTATACAAATATAACAGTAGATTGTTACAGTTACTGAGAAAAAATATGTAATTAAATGACAGTTACTTGTGAAAATGTTAAAAGATTACAAATAGGGTTGCATCTGATTTTCAACTGTAATGCGATTTTGATTTGAATGATGACAATCTGCTGCAGTTTCATTTCAGAAAATATAACCAATTTTTTAAGGGTTTGAAACTTTTTCTTAGAATTTTCACTTAAAGTGCCACCTAGTGGGCAAATGAAAGTAATCAAAAGTAATCAAATATAATCAGTTACATTTCCAAAGTAACCTTCCCAACACTGTTAATACGGTAATTCATTTTAACAAAAAATATTCTATAACTTTAGCAGTTGTTATAGTTACATATCTTATACATCCAATTATTACAGATTCACTTACGGCAAAATGTTGGTGTTCTCCAGCTCTGAACAGGAATCTTATAGTCCTGACAGGCAGTCATGTAAGCAGTGACACTGTGGCAGAGCATATGTTGATCGCCGTCACCCATGCAGACATCATAAACACAATCTCTGAAGTAGGATTCAGGGTTAATTACACTGTGACAGGCAGCAAATGGACCATCGGGGTTGGTAATAATGCTACAGTCCTTTTCAAAGATAAGTTTATTATCTTCAGGGCACTTTGGACAGAAATCCCCACTGCAGCCATCATTACACACAACACCAGGAACTGCCACATTCCATGCTGCTCCAAATGTTTTTATATCTTTGGTTTCTTTCCCATCTGGGAGCAGGAAATCATCGTTCTTATTGCCGTTAAAGTTTCCACACATACCGCAGGTCTTTCCTAAGTAGGTGCTGGGGACTGTGATAATGACGTGGTAAATCATATCATAGGCCACTTTCAGCCCAAAGTTTGTAATGATCACGTTATAGTTGCCCTCCTGCTGGACTATCACTTCCCCGTTATTGAGGCTTACAGGGATATTCGTTAAGACACCATTAATCTGAAAGAAAATTAGTTCCAGTAAATGCTTTGGAAAAAAAACATTTTGGCTTTTACACAATGTGGCTTTTACACAATTTTACACAATGCAATTGTGTAACAGACAAATTGTTTAACAAATTCCTCAAAAGACTACAATTGAAGGTTGGTCAAAAAAGACTCCAAATACCAAACTAGATAAGAAATATATTTACACAACATCATTTGAAATACAGGTAGTTCCTGACCCAGAAGTATTAAAGATGTGCCTGTATGTGGTAGAATACTGTAAGCTGTTAATAATTTACCACATTATGGTACATGATTTACAGACTTAAAGATTTTACAGACTTATGGTGCTATCTCTGTGCTTTTCTGTTTTTGTCACTGTCTATGGCTGCTGGAAACCTAAAATTTCCCTCGGGATGAATGAAGTATCTATCTATCTATCTATCTATCTATCTATCTATCTATCTATCTATCTATCTATCTGTCTGTCTGTCTGTCTGTCTGTCTGTCTGTCTGTCTGTCTATGACCAGAAAATCTTTGAGCCATTGTAACTTGGTGAATGTATCAATCCTCCAAATTTATCACTTATTGTTTTTCACTGGGAGACAAAGATAGTTCACTTGATAGTATCAAGTCTTGACAACATGTTCATTATTATGCTATGGGTACTCAAACCCCTGCCATCTTTTATGTATTACACAATAGCACAACCTAAACGAAGGCGATACTAACCGTCATCTGATGCAGCTGATTTCTTCTCAGCACTAATATCATACTATACACCTCCACAGCAACTGTCTTGGCCATAGAGATGTTTGGAGTGGCTTGGATCTCATTCCATTGCTCGTTCTCTACCACAACTGTAAATGGGGTGAGTTGTGTTCCATCGAGGTGGCATCCCTGAGCTGCAGTGTAAGTGCAGGTGCCCATGAAGTCATAGGTGGTGTTGTCGAACGTGTTGTAGTGAGGATCACCATATATATTACAGCTGGCATGAGAGAGTGGTTGGCAGGCTCTGATTCCATTATCAATATTGCAAGCTGTTCCAACTGGACACTGTGCATTTTCACAAATAATTTCACCGTTCGTCGGGTTGCAGGTACAGTTTTTGGTGCAACTGTTATCGGCCCAGATGGATTCTCCAGCCTGTAAGTAGCGTTCTTCCCCTCCATTTTTGTACACACAGCCACACTGATTCTTAGGGACACACTTGTTTCCACTCCACAAGTATCCATAATCACACGTGCAAGCCTCCAGACAGTTTACTTTACAATCGGCAGCAGGAGTGGGATTCTCACAGGTAGCAGGACAGGCGCAGGTCTCAAAGTGACTGTTTGCTGGACATTTAGGGGAAGCTGAATAAAAAAAACAATTTTCATTAAATCCATTTTGTCCATTTTTACAAGAAAAGGCTTTACTGATTTAGGAAATAAATCACCTTGGTTCAAAACTAAAGAACTAATCTAGTTTTTGCATATCTGTCAACAAAATGTAAGCCAGTATGGTAAAACTGATTACATAGAATATTACATTTATTTTATTAAGCAACATTTTTATTTTAAAGGCCCATATTTGGGATTTTTTAGCAAAATAAAATATAACTTACGGCACCCAATGATGTGTCTCCAGTCATGCACATGAATGCCAGCTCGCTGGCAAGCATCTGTATAAATCTCTGCTGTTTTACATAGAAAATTCTTGAATCCTTTCCCCATGCAGTAATCCATAAGACAGTTCTCATAGAAAACCTTGGGGTCAATGAGAGCACTGCAGTCACGTAACGGGCCGTCCGTGAGCATGGTGGCCAAGTGACAGAATGACTCTGCTGCTAGACGTTCAAACCACGATTCTCCCTGGCAGCTCTCGCACTGGCCCACACACTCGTCTGTACAGTAGTCTTCACCCACAGAACCTGGTACTCTCCAGCTCTTTCCCAATTGGGGAATACTGCCTGCTTCACTGTTACTCTGAGTGGCGAGGTCATCGCCCTTTATTCCATTGAAGTTCCCACACATGCCACACATCCTTCCCATAAAACTAACTGGTATTTTCACCACCAAATATTGATCCCAATCATACTGGACTGATAATCCAAAATCTGTCTGGATTATCACCGAGATACCACTTTGCTGCAGTGTTACTTTGCCGTTGTCCAAAGAGATTGGAAGGTACCAAAGTGAATCACTAATCTGAAATGTAAGAGCATATCAACATTAAAACAATCAAATCTGTTCGAAACTTCCTATTTTGATAACATATTAATGCTAACACTGAAACTCACTCTGACAAGCCCATTCTCTTTTTGCATAATTGTGATAGTTTGACCATACACTTGAATGATGACTCCACTGACACTTGTGCCTTTCGAGCTTCCAGTGCGTTTGTTGATGGCCTGGACTTCAAATGCTGGGTAATCACTGTCTACATGGCAGTTTTTAGCCATGATGTAAGTACAGTTTCCCATAAAGTTGTAGTATTCACCATCGAAAGTGCGATAATGTGGATCGCCCATGACCCAACAGATACCTGGTGAAGCTAGGGGAATAGTTATGAAATTATAATTTTTAATACTTAAAAAATTATTTCTATGACTTAGAAATTATTGTCCTTGTTAATAAGTTTCAGAACGATACTACAGACTACTTCTTTACTGGTATTTTTATGCGGAAATTCTGACTACACTGAAGGTGTGAGTGGTTTGACTTTCCAAACTTATGTAATTCTTCGGGTGCTAAAAATGTCCTTGCTACTTGTGCAAACATAATAGCATAACTGTGTTTTCCTTATTCAAACAGAATATAAGCTTTATTCCATGCTATACATGCTGAATTTCTTTAAAGAAGGCAGTTGATTATTTATAACTTCCGAATTGTAATATGTCTTTGTGTTATTTGTACTTTGGTCTGCTGAAACTGCAGAATAAAACCTTTATTTCAATATTTCAGAACCTATGTTTAATTTAGCAATGTGGCCTCCACCCTCATTATTTCTCAACTTATAAAATAGCACTTACTACAGCACGGGCAATGATTTTCCTGACAGTTGCATACAACTTTAATTAACTCATAAGATGTGAAACTGAGGTTATGAAGTTGTTTGGTGTGGACAGGATGTCAATGATATACAGTTTCAATAGTTCATTCACTATTTGTAAATCCTAAAGAAATATAACACTGAAATAACTTTTGAGCAATAATACAAGAATAGTTATTTTACTTACCATTAGGCTTTGGATAGCAGCCACGAACCCCATTCTTTATCTCACAGTCCTCAAGAGAACTGCATTCAATTGCTCTATGGCTTACTTTTCCAGAAGGAAGACAGGTCAAGCTTTCTTTACAAGATTCAGTGATGATTGTTTCATTAATCTGTAAGAGAAGGTTAAAACACCATCAATGCCACAGTAATCATCTTAGAGCTCATGGAATAACATATATTATATGGAGTCGATAGGCCACTGTTGGAAATATGAATGGGGTAGAACGTATCACTCAGCAGTGACCAAAAAAAAGTCTAAAAAACTGAGAACTACCAGATTCCTATAACGATACATGTGAATATATGCATTATATCAACACTATATCTGGAGCAGTCTAAGTTTAAAACCCCATTGCGTTTTAGATTTAAAGCCAAAATCAGCAGCCAAGATTCATAACCAGCATGTCGACTCAATGATATAGGTAGAGAGGGTCTAATTTACTGAGGACACGCTGCACTGGCTTTTACGGATTTTCTAAAATCAGGGCAGCCGGGGGCTCCTCACCCATTATCACTACCTGATCTTACTAAAGCTCTTAAAAGGGCAAATCCTGACAGTCATGCTTCAACATCTAAAAACCTTTCCAGAACAATAGAGGTCATTATATGCCTATGAAGTCTGGTGTTCGCAAACCTTTGTCCATGCAGTATACCATTTCTCTGATATTACAATTCATATTCATATTTTTGTGTTCTGTTGTGTCTCTCTTTATTCAAGAATAGATAGCAGTCTGAAAGACAATAACTGTAACTGACCCGGAATGCTATTATACTGAATAGAGTAGACATCAACGGCATACTTGCATACAAGCATGGACTATGAATAGGAGGTAGTGCTCAGAATTAGCAAGAATGAATTTGATGAAGTTGATGAAGGAAGTTTCAACACTTAGTTAGTGTGATCATTTAGACAGTAAGATTTTTTATTGCATTTTCTTTGCATCTCTGGGGTGAGTCTGGTCAAATGATTTCTGTTTTGTTCTCATTTTATTTTACCGGAGTATCAAAAAAAAGGTACAATAATCTTTACATCCTCAAATCTATAACATCCACTTTCATAGAAATCTTGCTATAAATGGGACATACCTGATAGGTGATTCCATTCTCATAACAGCTACACTGATCTGCTGTAACACAGCCACTCCCATTGTTAAAGAATCCAGGATTACACATGCAGCCTTCAGCACAGGTCTTAATATCACAAATCATTACATCAGTAAGGCCAGGACATGGTGTGTTACATACTTTTGTACAGATGTCATAGACACTGTTCGCAGGACAGGAGAAAGCTGCAAGAAATAGTCCCAAAAAGATTTAGAAACTCATTATATTTTTAATTGGTTTCTACATGCTTGCTTTATACTTACAGCAAAATGTTGGTGTTCTCCAATTCAAAACAGCAACGCCTGCATCCTGACAGGCAATCATGTATGCAGCAATGTCTTGACAGAGCATTTTATGATCTCCGTCTCCCATGCAAACATCATAGGCGCAATCTTTCAAGTAGGAATTAGGGTTAATTACACTGTGACAGGCGGCAAATGGACCTTCAGGGTTGGTAATAACACTACAGTCCTTTTCAAATGCAGATTTCTTATCGTCAGGACACTTGGGGCAGAAATCACCATTGCAACCTTCATCACATGCCAAACCAGGAAGAGGTACTTTCCATGCTGACGTAAACATTTGCACATCTTTGGTTTCCTTGCCACCTGGCAACAGGTAATCATCATTCTTATTGCCGTTAAAGTTTCCGCACAAGCCACAGGTTTTTCCTACATAGGTGCTTGGGACTGTAATGGTGACATGATAAATCATATTGAAGGCAACTCTTAGGCCAAAGTCTGATAATATTACGTTTTGATCGCCTTCTTGCTGAACCCTCACTTTTCCATTATCCAGACTCGCAGGGATGTTCATTAGCAATCCATTAACCTTAAAACATAGAAAAAAAGTAACATTATCAGATTTGTTTACAAAATTGTCAAGGCCAATGATGATTTTGTGATTTCATCTCCAAATGTGACTTTTGCAAAATTGCTCTTTAGATAGTACCACTATCTGGACAGTTATATTACCATGGTCAATAAGGTCACGTTCCAGAAAAGCAAAACATGTACTTGTGTAGTCAGGCAAATATTTTTTAAGACTTCTAGGTTGAATATGAAATACTTTTTTTATTTATAACTCACACCATTGCCACGTACTAATGTTTCCTAACAAGTGACAAAATAATAAACATGTAAGTAATTACTTTAAATTCTATCCACCTACTTAGGAATTCACTGATATCAGTTTTCAATATGTAAATCTGAAGAAATCTGAGAAATCTTCCTGCACTCAGCTTGCTATCTAGAATTTTCCATTCAACTTTCCTGGATTTAATCCTATTTTAATTTTCTAAACTTATGCAAAGTCCTGTCCTACTTTACCACAGCCCATTTCTTTCTTAACTATTCATGTTACTATTCCATATATAAATAATGTAAGTTAATTGTAAGGACAAACAACTACGAAATGGGACACCCTGTGATTAATTCAGTATTATTGTTCAATACTTGTAGGTTACAATGTACAGCATATAATGTTCAAAATGTACAGTACAGGTATAGAGCTGACAGAGTATAGCACACAGATTGTACTAACCGTAAACTGATATAATTGATTCCTTTGGAGCACTAATGTCATGCCATACACTTGGACAATTACCACCTTGGCCATTGAGACATTTGGACTGGCTTGAATCTCATTCCACTGTGCATTCTCTACTATAACTGTAAATGGAACGAGTGGGGTTCCCTCCAGTTGGCAGCCTTGAGCAGCAACGTAAGCACATGTTCCTTGGAAGGCATAGCTAGTGTTGTCAAATGTGTTGTAATGAGGATCTCCATAAATAGCACAGGTGGCATGATTTACTGGATGGCATCCTCTGATCTTTTTGACAATACTGCACACTGTTCCATCTGAGCAGCCACTGTTTTCGCATACGACTTCATTTCCTGGATTGCAGGTGCATTTAGTGGTGCAGGTGTCATCAGCCCAGATGGATTCTCCAGCCTGTAAGTAACGATGATTGCCCCCATTTTGGTACATGCAGCCACACTGAGTCTGAAGAACACACTTGTTTCCACTCCACAAGTATCCATCGTCACAAGTGCATGATTCTACACAGTTTGCTTTACATTCAGCAGAAGGAGTGGGATTCTCACAAGTAGCAGGACAGGCACAGGAATCAAAGTGACTGTTTGCTGGGCAACTAGGGTTAGCTGAGAAAACAGAAATGAAGAGAAATATAAAGCAATCATGTGTATAGGTTTGGGAGAGGATTTCTGACTATTGTAACTATTGTATAGCTGCTATTTTATTAGTAACTTAAATAAACTGATCTAACAGTTGATTGTTAATAGCATATCCTATGTAGCGTGATGTATTATTTTTATGATCAACATCTATGGATCCATTCTATAATATTTAGTATACTTACAACAGCCAATAATGTGTCTCCAGTTATGCACATGGACACCAGCTCGTTGACAAGCGTCAGTATAAATCTCTGCTGTTTTACATAGGAAGTTTTTGTATCCTTTTCCCATGCAGTAGTCGAATAAACAATTTTCATACAAAACCTTTGGGTCAATGACAGAGTTGCAGTCTCGGAATGGACCATCACTGAGAATGGTGGCCAAGTGACAGAAGGCCTTTGCAGCCAAACGTTCAAACCACGACTCTCCCTGACAACTCTCACATTGTCCTTCACAATCATCATCGCAGTAGGCTTCTCCTGGTGAACCTGGTACTCTCCAGCTCTTCCCCAGTGCTTGAATACTGTTTGGTACACTGCCGGAGGGAGTAGTTAGGTCATCGTCTTTCTTTGCATTGTAGTTTCCACACATGCCACACATTCTTCCCATGAAGCTCCCTGGTATTTTCACCACCAAATATTGATCCCAGTCATACTGTACTGAGAGTCCAAAGTCCGTCTTGATTATTACTGACAAACCACTTTGCTGGAGCGTTACTCTGCCATTGTCCAAGGAGATTGGCAGGTACCAAAGGGAATCACTGATCTGAACAAAATAAGCAAACAAATGTCATAATGTGAACTAGCAGTACAGTATACTACAATAGCTTTGAAATAGCAGTATAGTACTTCCTATTTGAGAAAATAACCACAAAACAGCCCTGCTTTTATATAGAGGATACTCACTCGTACAATTCCAGTCTCATGACGGACAATTGTGATGGTTGTGCCATAGACACTGACAGTGACTGTGTTGACACTGGTGGTTTTTGCACTGCCGACTCGTTCGTTCTCAGTTTGGACTTCAAAAGCAGGGTGGAAACTGTCCACATGGCAGTTCTTAGCCATGATATATGAACAATTGCCCATAAAGTTGTAGTAATTGCCATCAAATGTGCGGTAATGTGGATCTCCCATCACCCAACAGACACCAACTGTATCTGTAATGAATTTGCAGATTAGATTTAATTAGTTTAATCATTGTGGTTTGTTTACAGTATTTTGTACTTGTCTGGTTTATGTATCTGTGGATAATTATACTATGCAAGACTTAATTACTTATTATGTTAAACTTGATTTAAGGATGTAACCTGCATTCCAATACTGGGATATACTTTTCTATTGAGTCTAAACCTGACTCAATAGGTAGGTTTAGTCAGGGCTTTCTTTTAACCTCTGCTATCAGGTTTATTTAAGATTCATTTGATTTCTTGTAAATATTCAGGTAATGATTACTTGCCTTAGTTTATGTCTGGCTTGATCGTGTAACCAGGCACAAGCCCTTTTCATATAGCCAACCTTTGGTCTAATTTAGTTTGACTGTCAATAAACGTTTATGGTGCACATGATATAACATATAATTCATCTACTGCAATCGGGAAAAATACCGTACAAGTATTCTAGTCATAATTACATTTTCTTACCTGGAGGATTACTAGGGGCAGGTGATCCATATCCATTGTATTGTGATGCACCAAAACTGTAGAGGGCAAAAGGCGAATTTGGGTGTGACACTTGATGGAATCCAGGGCCTCCATTATAACTGATCTGTGTCCATGAGTATTCACTTTCCCCTGCTTGAGACCACTGAAGGTCATTCGGTAATGGGTTTTCATCTAGTGTGAACTTTCCCAAGTCGTTGGTCTGAGCTATAATAATAGCTTCATTGGTGAAGTTGAATTGACCTTCCATTGTGTATGAGGTGCTAAAGCGGTCAGTCGACAGGACGGTGATGAGGAAGGGGTCATTTGTTTGTCCATTTTGGTTGATTCCACCATTAAACTCATAGAGGACCTGAACTCCTTTATTGGCGGACAAGTACAGAGAGTTTGGATATGGAATGTTGATATAGAGTGTTTCTCCAGTCACCAATTGTTTAGAATCTGTGCCATCTTGAGTAGTGATTTGAATTTCAGTGTTCTCTGCGGCCTGAATGATTACTGAATCAAATCTGTAGGTAGGCTTTGAGTAAGCAAGCGATGCAACTACAAACTCCTTTCCCCAGCTACTTACAGGAAGTAGTTGTTCATACACATGGTTAGCATCTGTAAAATACCAGGTACAACTGTGTCCTGTGAAGACTGCCACTGGCTGATTGGCTGATACTTTGGAGCCGGTCAGATCTTCTTTGCTTTGGATTAGGGCACTTTCAAATGGCTCCAAATCAATGACAAGTTTGCTGCCTTGTGGATATTGCTGCCCTTCAAATGTCACCATACCATTTAACTGAATCTCCACAGTGTTTTGTACACCTTGATTGGTAATGGAGAACTCTTTGTATTGATCAGGTGGACCCATCTGTGGAGTGTAGATGTAATACTCTGTCCCCCATTCTTGGATAGGGTAGATCACTGATGTGTCTGCTGTGTAGGGCTTATAGTTTAGTGACAGCACCAAGATATCCTGATCGGCTTCTATCTGGACAGTCTGCTTGTTTTTTGCACTTCCAATCATCTCCACCTCATCGGGAAGCTGGAAAGACTCGCCACTTCCAGGCTGAAGAGTCGTCTCAAACACTTTTCCCAGGGCAGTCACCTTCACATTTGTGCTTAAGAGAGAACTTGGAGGGCTGGAAACCTCTACAATGAAACGTGCTTGAGATCCTGGTTTGTAATTCTGCATAAAGGATAGTGCAAACTCTTTCCCTGCAGGCCCAGCAGCCCCAAGCCCTAAAACAATTTAATGAAACATTTTGCAATAAATAAGAAATAAAAGGTATGCACTTTACTATGTGAATAGTTTCAAACAACATGATGTGGACAAGTAATATGTGCCTACTTTAATGAAATAAAAAATAATATAAATTTGTATGCGTCTCACCACAGACCAGGGCAGCGACAAATATGTGGAGAATTGTTTTCAACTCCATCACTTAAAAACAGGAAATAAATCAATTGTCAAAAAAATACCCAGACAAGCAGCCACTGAAGATATAAATTACGTATATGTGAGAATGCATCAGCTTTGTCATTAATAGTACTGTATCTTACCTGTGTCAGGGCTGTGACACTTAGTCCGAGTTGAACTGGAATTCTGTGTATTAAATTCCCTTCTCCACCTCTACATCAGCCAATCAGTGCTGCTTTGCTGCAACATAAGGGTTTATGAGTGGATTCAGCGTATTCAGTTAATGAAGTGTTTGTAGACCACACAGTGGTCACTTAAAAAAGTAACCAATCACACTAACCCTTATTGTCATACTGGCAGAATTCCTAAGATAACACAGGCGGTGGCTACACTGAGGACACCTGTGCAATCTCATACCTTCATACCTAAAATATAATGAGGATTAATTTTGGCATGTTGCAATAAAGGCGTGTGTGACCAATGTCAATATTTTAACATGATATGATAAGGTCATTAATACATATAAAACAACAATCTTGAAACAGTTTTTCTACCGATCTCACTTTATTTAATACAGTCCATTAAAATTGTTTATTGATGTGAATCAGCCTCAATGTTACTTTAAAGCCTGAAACTACTGACTGTAAAATTATGAGGCATTTAACATTGATGTTTATAATTGATATATTATTATTATTATTATTATTATTATTATTATTATTATTATTATTATTATTATTATTATTATTATTATTATTTATATCATAAACTCTCATTTTTGTGATTGCTGTTTGAATTACAAATGAAAATTCAGTGCATGATTCTACAAGCTAGCCAATGTGGTCATACAACAAATCTTTTCAAAGTGCTAATGAAAATGTGCTTGGCTTTCATTATACAGTTTATGAGAAGATTTTATAAAAGGTTTAATTTGTGTGAGGCCGTTCTAACACACTCGTTTACCATATATTTGGGATAGCAAAGCCTGTTGATGTACATGAAATCCAAGAAATACATGGAGCCGACACAGTCCTCGACATTATATTTTGGTCTAAACTCATTACTAAGACATTCCTTAATGGCATGCATAACCATATATTGTTGTTGTTGTTGGGTGTTTGTTCTTTAATGAAATCCAGACAGTAGTGGTGTGAGCTTAAAGGGATTTTATGGCAATATTCCACAATGCTGTATGCTTGTAAACTTGTCTAAATTTAGATTATAATTTTATAAGCAAAGTGGCTTATTAGTTTTCCTAAGCATCTGTAGCAATTCAAGTCACTTCATTTTTAAGCCACAAAGCACATTAACATATAATATACAGTACAGTACAGTTTGAACATACCTTCTCAAAGTGTTTTTGTTTTAACATTTACAAAAGAGTGAAGACATCCAAACTATGAACAAACATTCATATGAAAATATCTAGTATACAAAAGCATGTTAAATAAACAAGAAAATGTTAAATTTTTTATTCTTCTTTTTTGATCATTTCTAATTCACAGAAAAACAAAAGACAAAAAAGGCATAAAATATTTAAATTAAAAAATATAGTCAATTTACAGAAAAATTAAGATAATTTTGAATATGATGGCTGCACAGGTCTCAAATAATTTGGCACAGGGCCATGTTTATCACTATGAAGCATCATGTCTTTTGTTTATATATATAATTGGGAGTTAAGGAGAGTAGTTGCAGAAGATATAAGGGAAGGAATGTTGCCTCATTTGTGTCTGATACAGTATTCTATGGTACCTTCTCCACAGTTTTGGGTGTCCTTTGTTGTGTTTTTCGTTTCATGATGCACCAAATGTTTTCAGCTAATGAAATTTCTAGACTGCAGGCAAGCCAGTACAGCACATGGGCTCTTCCACTCAGAAGTCAGGCTATTGTAAAGGATGCAGTATGCAGTTCACAATGTCTAGCTCAAATATGCAAGTACTTATTTCATGGAAAAAAAGATTTCAGTTTTCAGGATTGAAGCATTTGTTGATCTAAAACTAATACATATTGTTCAGCACTGATGGAGATCTTTCAAATATGCAAGCTGCCTATTGTTACTGTTGGGGAGTAACTAGTTACATGTAACAGCGTTACATTTTTAATTACAAAATAACAGTAATTCATTATAGTTACTGAGAAAAAAGTGTAATTAAATTTGTTACTTAAGAAAATGTTAAAGATTACAAATTACAAAAACAAAAACTACCCACCCCCAAAATTCTACTTATTACATATTGAATATGGTAATTTGTAATATGTAATCTATTACATTTCCAAAGTAACCTTCCCAACATTGCATAATCCACAGGCAGTAATGCTCTCCAGTAGCATCAGAGATGCATATTTTTAACTCAGAACTGTTATTAAGCCAGGTCCTCCATCTCTTCATTAGCCCAGAAGAAACAGTGTCTATGGTTTCCAAAAGAAAATATTAGTAGAAAGTTGATAGTTGTTTAGTCTTGTGGCCATAAAAGGTTTGAGATCGAGATCTAACCAGAATATGTGGATGACATGGCAAGACTTTGTTCACAGACAGACCTTGTTCCATGTTGGGATTTCTCCAGATTCTTTCAAACGTTGGAGGATTTTGTATATTTACATTTATATTTACGGCATTTGGCAGACGCCCTTATAGAGAGCGACTTACTGCAGTTGAGGGTTAAGGGTTTTTTTTGGAAACTGGAGTTGTCTGTGGCACGTAATGTTTGAAAATCTTCACAAATCTTTTGCACAGTAAAGTCTTTATATGTGCTTCCATATGAATACATAAAGCATTATTACAGAGCTACCACTATTGCAAACCATGGAAATTGTTCTGCACATATTAATTATATTGTTATGTCTATTACTATGTGTGTGAACACCGTCTATGAATATTTTTCTCTCAGATTATATATGAATTTCTGTGCATATACAGTACCATCCATCACTCATATTAAACCATAGCATTATTTCTTCATAGTCTCCTCCCTTAAATGACCAAGATATAAATTGCTAAGTGTTTTTTGATCGATTGCAGTATCTGTGTGTGAAAATATAATCTCCTTTATGTAATTATCCACACGCCCACTTCAAAAACATTATGACTATATAATTTGTATGCTGATATCGCTGCCAGGACAAGCTTGGACAAAAGCTTGTCACGCAACTGAATTACATGATTTTATCATGATTTAGTGACATACAAAGTACCCCTTAAATAGTAGAGGGTAGTCTATCTTTTTTATTCTGTATTTTTCTCCTTGTAATCTTTAGTTGTCGTTTACTGTACATTAAGATCTAATAAAAATCCTGAATGCTGCTGGAATCGTGAACCTAAGAGTTATTCTTATCAGGTGTGGGAAGGGATCAAATATGAATGCTTGGTCCACCCAGGTGCTAAAACAAAAACAATGGCAAAAGCAGTTTCTAAAGATATTGGTAAGGTTCAAAGGTGACCTTCGAAGCTAAAAGATATCAGGGAACCTGGGAGCTTTCTAAAAGGACCTGGCTGGGATCTGTTAGTTTTCCTTAGCTTTATATATATTTTCTATTTGTTGCGAAACATTTAAGGTGGTGAGATTAACTTCCCCGTGTTGTCTGAACAGCAAAGTCAATGGCTTCAAGCAATGAGTGAAGAGCTATCTCTTCCTGAAAACACTCAAATTAGCACTTCTTCCTCTTTTTGGGATATTTCAAAAAAATACTCTCAATAGAGTTTATGGTTGTTTGTATCATACGTTTATAACCTAGCAAACCAGTGTTAATTTATTCATAGACAGAGAGTCAGTATTTTTTGTACATCTCTCATGGATAAGGGTGTCTGCTAAATGTAAAAAAAAATGTAATTTATACACCACAACAATTTTGCACTGAAAACATTCAAGGGAACAAGAGGGAAATCAGATTAATGATTTATTTTTGGTACAGAATGCATCTCAATTGATTTGGGTGTGGATTAGATTTAGTAGCACCCTGTTTGCCAATTTCCCACTATATATCAAACATGCCGGAAGGTCAGCATCGTTGGAAGTGAGTGCGAATGAGTCTGTTAAATTCCGATTCATTTCTTTTTGTAGCTCTTTTACAATGGACAGATTTTCACATATAATGCAGTAAAAATGAAAAAAGTGTTCATTATAAATGTAAGTTTGTCCCTAATTAGCAAGCCAGTGGTTACTGTGGCAAGGAAAAACTCCCTGAGATGGAATAAGGAAGAAACCTTGAGAGGAACCAGGAAAAGGGAACCTATCCTCATCTGGGTGACACAGAATGCCTGATTATTAAAGCGAAATGATGTTGAGATGATCAAATGCAATGTAAGTGAGTCTCAATCCGTCCTCAAAGCTCCTGTGTGGCGCCGTAATTTCATGGATCCCCAGGCCATAGATTAGAAACATCCCCAGGAAAATGGCTTCCAATCGAAGAGAATACTATCCAGAGGAATTCTGGTACGAATTGGGCAGATCCTTGGAGAGGGGGACATTAACAGACATGTACAGAGCTCTCTGGCTTTTTTTGTTTCATCTGAGATTTTTCTTTTTGTAGATTTATCTGCAGTGTTGTGGGAATGCCTCCTTGGTTGAATATGATTGGTCAAGGCTAGGCACCTATGTTTGATGTTAAATATAAAAATTAACTAGATAAAGGAGGGCACGGTGGCTTAGTGGTTAGCATGTTCGCCTCACACCGCCTCAGGGGGTTGTTCTCCGGTTCCCCCCGGTCCAAAAACATGCACGGAAGGTTGATTGGCACCTTAGAAAATTGTCACTAGTGTGTGAATGTGTGTGTGATTCTGTGTGTGTGTATCCTGCGATGGGTTGGCATTCCATCCAGGGTGTATCCTGCCTTAATGCCCATAGACGCCTGAGATAGGCACAGGCTCCCTGTGACCCGATGGAAGATCGGATAAAGCAGTAGAAGATGAATAAATGAATGAACTCAAGGAAAAGGATCTGTACATTAAATTGAATACACCAAATTGCAACCATGGAAAGTGACTCTTATCTTCATCGACAGACGATCAGACATCTCAACTGGGGGACGGAAGTCACACTGATGACTTATTTAAAGACCATAGATAGTTGCACAATGACACCTACATATAGGAAACATACACAAGAAAACTCACAGGCGAATGGTTTGTGTGTGCCTTTAATCGAGCATCACAAACCACTTGCTTGCGTCCAGCTGTGATGTATAATCAGGAAGGCACACTGTAGTGAGCTGCTGTGACCAAACTCATGAGAGATGTGCTCTAACAATTTTACTGACATGATCTATGATCTGTATAAGTGTCAAATGTGTTGGACTCTGGATTATTCAAATTATTCAAATAATATTGATGGTTTCCAAACACCACTAACTAGGTTTACACCATGCATGTTATGCTGCTTTTATTTTGAATGCATATGTATTTTTATATATATAAATGTCAATTCATGCGAAAAAACTAAAGATTTTAACAGGGCATGAAGCCGTGTGCTTAGTTTGTTGTGCACAGACTCGCATTGTTCAAGTAACACAATTTAAAGCATTGGATGCTCTTTGCATTGTGAATTACTTGCTTATATTTGCAAAACAATTATTCAGCAATTATATGACATAGTTGATGTAATTTTTTTCCTGCTTATGGCTTGTATTTTTGATTTCATCCACAATTGCTTATCTTTATTTTAATAGAAGAATCCTTATTCTCGGCCATGTGTGTGTGGAGTTTGCATGTTCTCCCCGTGCCTCAAGGAGGTTTTTCTCCGGGTTCTCCGGTTTCCTCCCAGTCCAAAAACATGCACGGTAGGTTGATTGGCACATTGGAAAATTGTCCTTAGTGTATGAATGTGTGTGTGATTGTGAGTGTGTGTGCCCTGCAATGGGTTGGCATTCCATCCAGGGTGTATCCTGCCTTAATGCCCATAGACACCTGAGATAGGCACAGGATCCCCGTGACCCGAGGGAAGATCGGATAAAGCGGTAGAAGATGAATGAATGAATGAATGAATGAATCTTTATTCTTTAGCATATTCAGTAGCATAATGAAAATGACATAGTTACCACTCTTTACAGGTGTCAATAAAATCCCCCACTACCAGACTAACCAACAGCTTCTGCCCCTGGGCCATTCGAACCGCAAAGAAACTAAATAGCATTTCCCTTTTCAGCAATATTTTAATTACTTTGCAATTTCATATGGTGTAATATTACTGTGCATTTTCATACTGTGAATTATTGCTGTGCAATTTCATTGCGTGCTCTATATGGCAAGGCACATAGCCAGTGTTGGATGTGCAGAAATCTTTTTATTTATATTCTCATATTTTTATATATATTTCTCTTTTTTATTTTCCCTTATTTTCTTATGTTCTTGTTTATATTTTGTATCCTGAACTGCTGTTGGGGTGCATCCACAGTTTCGTTGTGCTCTGTTGTACAATGACAATAAAGTTCTATTCTATTCTATGGTCTGTTGTTAAAAGCACTATACAAATAAAAGCAAAACTGTAGTTAGAGGAAAGAATAAATATATGCATTAGCTGTAATTTAATACTTACTGATGAGGGTGGAGAACACTGCACACTTCCATGCCCTTGTGCCATATACAGGATAAAAGAACAAGGCGTGGGTTTATGAACTCATTGTTGCACTGCCATTTTTAAGAAATGCTAAGACAGTTATCGCTGTTGTTATTATTATATGCTCTTTAGTGCAACTATTTATTTCCTGTAGCGAGAATTAAGTAAGAGAGGGAAGGTCACGAAGGAAGACAAAACAGGGTTGTGAATTCTAAGCATGTTTAATGTTTCTATTTTATTTTACCAGTGGTGCGCCGTCAGGTCCTGCAAGGCCTTCTCTGCTGGCCTAAGAAATATCTGAATCACACACTGATATTACTTATATTTTGTCCATCAGTACTTATTCAATAGTTCCAAATATCTGCCATAAGCAAATGTTGCTTTTCCGATGTTTCTGCAGCTTCTAGACATGTATTTTCATATTAAAGCATTTAACCAATCACATTTCAGCCATCATTTGTTGCCAGGCAGAGTCAAAGTCAAAGACTGTCAGTCACCTCTAACATAGAATAAATGTTGATGAAACTGCTGCTTCAACCAATCAGATTTTGACTTGGTGTTGCCAGCGCTCTCCAGCAGGCATATGACGCCAACCTATAGAGGAGCTGAAGTAGAATACATGTCTGGAGCTGCAGTAGTTCGCCCCTGGTTTGTTTATTCAGTACAGGCATTTATTGTGTTTACAGCAATGGCAATGGCCCTTTATAATGAATTTCTGCATATTAAGATGGTTTTATAACAATCAATTCAGACGGAGCACTACTGAAGGCCTAGGTGTGAAATGTACGGTCCGCTACTTTATTTTACATAATTAAATATTGCATAAGGTCATTATGCAAATATGCATACTGTAGGTTTATTGCCTTTCTTTTTTATGGAGAAAGCACTAGAAATAAAATATAAAATATTAACAGTAACTTCAAAGCTCGACGCATAAAGTTAGAACACAACTCGCCTTTCCTTGTGCTTTCCGTTTCCACCACAAGATGTCGCAATTATGTCAAAATGTAGTTCCTGTGGCGCTCCAGTGTTCGAAATGAGAAATCTTGCTCAGTATAATCTCGTTGCTTAAATAACAAAAATATAGTCAATTTAAAATGTACAGCACATAAAATTTTTGTTTAACATATCCATTTCACGGGGCACGATGGCTTAGCGGTTAGCACGTTCGAATCACACCGCAAGGATCCAGGTTCGAATCCCATCTCGGCCATGTGTGTGTGTTCTCCCCTTTCCTCAGGGGTTTTTTCTCCGGGTTCTCTGGTTTCCTCCCGGTCCAAAAACATGCACGGTAGGTTGATTGGCATCTTGGAAAATTGTCCTGTGTGTGTAAATGTGAGAGTGTGTGTGTGTGTGCCCTGCGGTTGGTTGGCATTCCATCCAGGGTGTATCCTGCCTTAATGCCCATAGACGCCTGAGATAGGTACAGACTCCCCATGACCCGAGGGAAGATCGGATAAAGCGGTAGAAGATGAATGAATATCCATTTCACCACCTGATTTTCCTCAAAACTGAAATGTGATTAGCTACTGATTCATTACAAAAACATTTTGCCTTTATGAGAAACAACAGAGCACACATGAACACAAATTAACGTAATTAAGAAACTGCAATAAACTAAGGAAAAACCAAGGGTGGTGAATGGACCAATATGCAGAATGCACTTACAGTGCAGGGAAGGATACTTCCTTGAAATGTAACAGGTGATAGATTACAAATGACCCTATTCAAAATGTAATAAGTAGTGTAACTTTTCAATAAAAAGTAACTTATTACATTACATTATTTTTGTATTACTTTCATTTGTCCACTAGGTGGCATTTGGGAAAGTGGGATATATTTTCGGAGGGTGCGGCAGAAAAATTTGTCACTGTAATAAACTGTAATTTAATTACCGTAAATTTCGGACTATAAGCCGCTACTTTTTTCCTAGGTTTTGAACCATGCGGCTAATAATAAGGTGCGGCTATTCTGCAGATTTTTTCCCGACCGCTAGGGGCTCTAACCGGAATTAGAATCAAAACTAACACAAAATAAATGCAAAGAAGAAGAATGCGCTAGTTCCTCTTTAGCAGATATAAGTGGGTAGAAGCGGATAGAAGGAGGACAAACTCTATCTTTACAAGGTTAAGGTGACGTCATTTCACACACAGGAGAAATGAAGATAAATACTGTAAATAGCGCTTATTTTCTCTTGGTTCTGTCCCGTTTTAATCAGTAAAGTTTCTGCTCAGTGCTCTCTCTCCTCCCCTGCTCTTTTCCCCACACACACACACACACACACACACACACACACACACACAACACTATTTCAACGCACGCACGCACACACACACACCTCTCCCCCACGCACACACACACACACACACACACACACACACACACACACACACACACACACGCACACAGCACACACACACACACACACACACACACACACACATCGCACGCACACACACACACACGCACACACACACACACACACACACACACACACACACACACACACACACACACACACACACACACACACACACACACACACACACACACACACACACGCACACACACAATACAGCCTCAGCGGTTCTTGATTTCCCCTCTCCCGATATAAGCCCGGTTCACTCTACAATCCCCGTCCGGGCTCGTAGCACATACCTAGTGTCGCGGACACGGACGCTCGATATATGTTTATGCCTAACCTTTGTCAGTTCCCGATTCACGGACTTCCAAGTCTCCGGGACTCCCGGTACCACGGCGTGCTGAGCGCAAGGCTCCCTAGCCTGTCTGGCCGCTCCGTATGAGCGGCGTCTCCTGAGTTCTTTATTCTAATAAATCCTGTTTTGTATGAATTCCGGATCTCCGCGTCTCTGTGCAGCGTCCACCGTTACACCGTGTTAAAATACAGGTTAGGAAAGGATCTATTTAGGTACATACATGTACATTTACAATTCAAAAGCGGATGCGGCTTGTATGCAGGTGCGGCTTATTTATGAATTTTTTTGTTTTTTTTTTTAATAGAGCAGATGTGGCTTATATCCAGGTGCGCTTTATAGTCCGGAATTTATGGTACATGTTTTTTTCACAGTAACTGTAATGCATTACTGTTACTTTTATTTTGTAATTAAATTGTGTAAAGTAATTTGTAACATTTGTAACTAGTTACTCCCCAACACTGTGCACTGATAATGTACAACGACCTCCATCAAGTCTTATCAAGTACACTACTGAATATATGCCATTTGTTATCTTAGGAAAATACTTTTCCCCATTTATAAACAAATCAATTCTAAAATGTGTGGAGGACCCAAAATTGGATTAGTAATATGTTGTGTATGTGGACCTGAATGACAAAAGCAACAACTCTGCTTGGAAAATCAGCTGCAACTGAAGTAAAAACATGATTTTGCAAAGTGAATCATTTTAAATTACATTAATGTATTAACCAAACATGAATTTAGACAATAACAATTGACCACAACATTCTTTTGAATACAAAAACTAAGTGAAATTCAACAAGTAGAACAAGTGAGCACACAACAAAGCAGTGTTCAGCCTCAACCACCATCTGCTGCCCTTCCTAAACAACCAGTGAATGTCCAACAATCAAGCCTGCCTTGGCGCAAAGATTTCAAAATTTCTGGACAAATTGGTGACCCAGGTCAAAGGGAGAAATTAAGTTTTTCAAGTTTGGCACAACAAATTGAGAACGGTCTGAGCATAGGCTACCCAGAGTGTGAGATTGTGGATGCAGTAATTCGGGCCATTTCTCCAGGCTTACAGTTACGAAGTTATTTAGAAGGGAAGCCAAATTTGACTTTACCAACACTCAGGAGAATTCTGCGCTCTCACTTTCAAGAAAAGAGTGCAACTGAACTTTATAAGCAACTCACCTCCGAATGCCAAGCCAACAAAGAGACACCACAGAATTTCCTTATGCGCGTACTTGACCTGCGCCAGAAAATCTTGTTTGCATCTCAAGAGGCAGAATCAGGCCTTAAGTATGATCCAGCATTAGTACAAAGCATGTTCTTACATACAGTACTCGCGGGTCTCCAAAGTGATAGTATCAAAGTAGATATGCAACCCCTCCTTCTTGACACAAAGACCAC
This sequence comes from Kryptopterus vitreolus, assembly GCA_030449085.1. Classification (NCBI taxonomy): domain Eukaryota; kingdom Metazoa; phylum Chordata; class Actinopteri; order Siluriformes; family Siluridae; genus Kryptopterus; species Kryptopterus vitreolus. Next base: position 799,628 of record JACRUU010000033.1, on the reverse strand, counting down.
CGACGAAACTCTGTTGGAGAAATTAAACATTGCTTGCGCTAATGAGGCAGAAAGACAAAAGAAGAAAACCAATGTGCAACACACCACAACTGTTCTCCATGCAGTGAAGTCTAGTGATGAAATCACTGATAAGAAATACAGTACCACTCAAAGTGCATCAAAAGCATGTTCCAATGTGCTGTCTGAACTGAAAGAATTGAGGACTGATGTAAATTCACTCAAAACGCTCAGTGTTGAAATAGCCCAGATTAGAGAATCGTTACAGCAACCCGTTTTTTCCTCACCACAATACCCTGTTCCTGTGCTGGGAGTCCCTGAACGAGAAATTAGTCAGTGTCAAGTACAACCATGTTGGCCATCACCAGGTACCAACCAGATGAGAGTGAATCCTCAGTTTCAATCCCAATATATACCCAGACAATACTATGCACCTCCTAATCGCTCCCAAGCAAGAAAGTACTTTAATTGTCAGCAGCAAAGAACAGAGAACCGTTGCATGCATTGTTTTAGATGTGGCAGTGGTGAGCATTTCCAGGCAGGATGCAGGATCCGGGGTATTAAGCCTTCCAGGGAGAGTCCTTTAAATGGAGAGCGGTTACTTCCGCGGGACAGGGAGTAACCAGACCCACTGACCAGTCCCAAAGATGTGCCACCTGCGAAAAAAACAAAAAGAACATGAAGCAGTGTTCACGATGTAAAAAGGTATTCTATTGCTCTAAGATTTGTCAAACCCACCATTGGATTGAACACAAGCGAACTTGTATCAAGTCACTTGAACCAGTGTCTAATTCCCACCTGACGATGAGTATCCACGCTCCTTGCCACACTCGGGTTAACCAGCATTCCTCTGTGACATCACTAGTTGGGAGACAAAGTCTTGTTGAATGTTTCTTGCATGGAAGTCAATCACTGTGGGACAATGGCTCTCAGGTATGTGTCATTGATGAATCATGGAAAGAAGAATACTTACCAGAAGTCCCGCTGAAAGATGTTTCAGACATCATTGAGTCTCCAAACTCTTTGAACCTTGTGGCAGCCAATGGTATTGATATACCCTACAGTGGATATGTAGAAGTGACATCCAGCCTAGCGTCACCGACATCTCACCATACCAAACTTGTTATTCCCATCCTCGTAGCTAGGGGCCAAAATCTGTCTCACCCTATCATAGGTTTTAATGTTATAGAACAAATCATGAATTCTATTGAACACGTCCAGCCAAACACTGTGAGTGACAAAACACTTGAGAAAACTGTGAAAGCTGCGTTCCCCAGCCTGAAAAGAAGCAAAGTCCAGACATTCATAAAACTTGTAAGTGCAGACAGCTCATACGAATACACAGTAAAGACCATGAAAGGCCATGTTGACGTTCCCAAGCATAGTGCTGTGCAGATCTCATGTCGAGTGTGCATGCAGTCCGTTAAGGAGGACAGCACACTCATTTTTTAACCTAATGTGAATCCTTGCTGGCCAGATGGGCTTGAATTCAAAGAATGTTTAATAAAGCTGAAAAAAGGGGCACCAACAACTATTACAGTTGAGGTATACAACGAAACTGACCATGAGATCACTCTGAAGGGCCAGACTCCAATTGGCACCATCCAGCTTGTCAAGAATGTCTTCCCTGCTAGCGTGTTTGAGGTGCCAGCAGACTCTACCGCTGTTGGGGTTTGTCACATCCAGGCTGCGGAAAACTGTCACGAAAACATTAATACTGATCATTGGTACCCGCCTGTGGATATCAGCCACCTGAGTATTCATCAGAGACAGGTAGTACGACAAATGTTATGGGAGGAGTGCCATTCTTTCTCTAAATCAGACAATGACATTGGATGTATCCGAAATTTACAGTTGAGGATATCACTTAAAGATGATGAGCCAGTCAATCGCACTTACATGTCGGTTCCGAAGCATTTGTACCGTGAGATGAAGGAATACTTACATGACCTCATAGCACAAGGCTGGATTGAGAAATCCAACTCACTATACTCCTCTCCAATTGTCTGCGTAAGAAAGACAGACGGCAGCCTCCGTTTATGTATAGATTATCGAGACCTGAACAGAAAGACTCACCCAGACAGACAACCAATTCCGATGGTGCAGGACATTATGGACAGCCTTGGTGGCAATTCCTGGTTTTCTTCATTAGATCAAGGAAAGGCCTACCACCAGGGGTTCATGTCTGAGAAAGTAAGCACCTAACAGCTTTCGTGACACCCTGGAGCTTGTATGAATGGGTGCGGATTCCCTTCGGATTGATGAATGCTCCTGCAGCCTTCCAGCGGTGTATGGAAGAGTGTTTAGATGGCTTGCGAGATGAGATCTGCATTCCATACCTCGATGATACCTTGGGGTTTAGTAAGACCTTCGAGGACCATGTCCAAGATGTAAGGAAAGTGGTGCAGCGGCTTAGGCAATATGGCATCAAACTTAAGCCAAGTAAGTGTGAGTTATTCAAACCTGAAATGCGCTACCTGGGTAGAATTGTCTCTGCAGATGGAAGTAAAGTTGATCCCGCAGACACAGAAGCCATCAGCTGCTTTAAAGACAAACAACCAAAGAATGTAGGTGAGCTGAGGAAAATTCTTGGCCTGCTTAGTTACTATAGACAGTACATTAAAGATTTTTCTCGTATCGCTAGCCCTTTGTATGACCTGTTAAAAAGTACGCCAGAAGACACCTGAAAAATAGCCAGAGACACTCAAAGGTAAAAGGCTGGAAAGCTTGTGTTCCATCAAGTAAGCTCATTACCTGGACTGAACAACACCAGAACGCTCTTGAACAACTCATTGACTGTTTGCTTCAGCCCCCTATATTAGCATTTCCAGATTTCTCACAGACTTTTATACTGCACACAGACGCGTCAGCCCAAGGATTAGGTGCAGTATTGTACCAGAAACAAAACAAGAAACTTCGTGTGATTTCTTATGGGTCTCGCACTATGTCTGCTGCAGAGAAAAATTACCACCTACACTCAGGCAAGCTGGAATTCCTTGCATTGAAGTGGTCAATCACAGAAAAATTCTGTGACTATTTGTATTATGCTCCAACATTTACTGTATACAGTGACAACAACCTCCTCACGTATATTCTGTCCACTGCTAAACTGAATTCCACCGGTTGCAGGTAGGTGGCTGAATTGGCCGATTTCCACTTTACAATCAGATACCGCCCAGGCCGTGAGAATATTGATGCTGATACGCTGTCCCGATTGCCCCTTGATATCGGCACTGTGATGAAAGAGTACACTGAAGAGTTGTCGTCAGACATAATAGGTGCAACTATTCAGGCTGTAGAAGCTCAAGAAGGATTCAGCATCCCATGGTCAGTCTCGACTAAATGTTCATCTCTTCAGGCTTGTCCAGCAGCCCCAATGGTAACTCCTTTCCCTGTGGATGTAATAAAAGATGCTCAAATGAATGATCCGGATATCAGTCCTGTATATGAAAGCAAAGTGTCTGGAGTAAAACCAAAAGTGAAACAACTCAAAACAGCTCAAAAACAAAGTGCTTGTTTCGTGAGTGGGGAAAACTTACTATGAATGAAGATGGTATCCTCTTCCGAACCACCTCCACCCGCACACAATTGATCTTGCCAGAGAAATATAAGACAACAGTCTTGCGAGAGCTTCACGATGATATGGGACATCAGGGTACAGATCGTACGCTCTCACTCATCCGTGAATGTTTCTTTTGGCCACATATTTAGTATTATGTCACAAAAACATGCCGATGTCTAAAGCAGAAAAGCCCTGCCATGAGACAAGAGCCCCATTAATAAACATGGTTTCGACCCAGCCCTTTGAATTAATTTCTATTGACTTTCTCCATTTAGACCGCTGCAAAGGAGGTTTTGAGTACATCCTGGTGGTAGTAGATAATTTCACCCGGTTCGCCCAAGCCTATGCCACTACATCCAAATCAGGTAAAACAGCTGCAGATCGTATCTTCAACGATTTTGCTTTGAAATTTGGTTTTCCTTGCCGCATCCATCATGATCAAGGTGGGGAATTTGAGAATCAGTTATTTGAACAGCTCCAAAAATACTGTGGCATCACAGGTTCCAGGACGACCCCATACCACCCCCAGGGCAATGGCCAAGCCAAGCGTTTTAATAGGACACTGTTACAAATGCTACGGACGCTCACGGAAAGTCAAAAGTCTAACTGGAAAGACTCTCTGAATAAGTTGCTGTATGCTTATAACTGTACCCGCTCAGAGGTCACAGGCTTTTCTCCCTTTTAACTGTTATATGGAAGGTCTCCAAGATTGCCGGTTGACGTGTTGTTTGGATTGAATACAGAAGTTTCTACCTGTACTCAAAGGGAGTATGTGGAGAAATGGAAACATGGAATGGAAGAGGCCTATAAAATTGCAAGAGAGTGTGCTCAAAAAGCAGCAGACAGGAGCAAAAGAAACTTTGACAAAAAGGTGAGAAGCACCACATTGCAGTCAGGCGATCGTGTTCTTGTAAAGAACCTGACACCACGGGGAGGCCCTGGAAAAATTCGCAATTTCTGGGAAGACAGCATCCATGTAATTGTGCGACAGATGAGTAGTGAGCTTCCAATCTATGAAGTAAAGCCAGAAAAGGGAAAGGGACGATCGCGAGTCCTCCATCGCAACTTACTAATGCCTTGCGACCATTTACCGTTTGAAACTGCTCCGCCTTCAAAAACCAGACAGAAACGAGAGTTGAAAAGGCCCCAGGTCAGCCATAGTGATTCTGATGAGGAGAGTGAATATGAGGTAGACTTTTATCAGGCACCACCACAAATGCTTCAACCAAAACATGTCCTTGAATCTGAAAGTCTTGAACCACAACCTATCACAGAGCCTGAGGAGCAAGTTCCTGCTTCACCGTCATCCAGGGAGTGGGACCTAGAACAAGAGATCAACTTGCCCTCTGAGCACCTTCCTGCGTCCACGCCTTCTGTTGAGAGTGACCAAGAAAGAGAATTTGACTTACCAGCTGAGGAACACCTTCCTGGTTGCACGCCATCTGCTGAAAGTGGCCAAGAGGAGCAAACATATCAGCTGCCCATGAGGGAATGACACCCACCAAAAGTACTCACTTATGATACGTTGGGTGTACCTACTTATAATGTTGGACAATTAAATGGAATCTTGCAGATGCCTCAGCAGCAGAACTTGGTTTATGTTCCTGCTCATGGACTGTCGACTTGGTCGCCACCTGTTCAACAATACTGCTATCACTCCCCCTTTTTGTATGGAGTGCACTGATTAGGGGCCATGGACTGGTAAACTTGCATTGAGACTGAACTTGAGTGAAATCCTCAGATTCTTTGCATTAGTAACATCTGGAGATCTCATTGACTGGGAATTTTGCTTTTGGACATTTTTTGGAACTTTGATATGCTGAAAATCAGAAAAGTGCCAATTTTTTTTTGTTGTTTGTATTTTTTTTTCCTAAGGAATACCTCCTTTAACAGTCTTTGAACTGTAATACTGAGAACTTCAGAACTGTTTACCTCATGGGCTGTAGTCCTTAGAGGCACTTGGACTTTTGAGATCTAAAGGAAATATGGACTCTCTTTTCATGCCTCTTCACAATTTTGCGCTGTTTGGCAGTTTCATAAACTGTTGCTTGTTGAAATGCTGAATCTTTATCTCTGACTCTGGCACTACAAAATTAGTTTGAAAAAAAGAGACTGAACAAAATGGAATGTCGAGACGACATTGATTTTTGTAGGGGAGTGTGTGACAGAGTGAATATATATTCGGCAGAATCTTATGTAAATAGTTAAATAGTAAAATTCATAAATTGGTGATCAATTGGTTTGGTACTATGGGGTGTGTGATTAGTTAGGCCTCGTCTAACTCTAGGGGGAGACAGTGCAGTGTTTCTCCATTATACATAAAAGTTATCAGTGGAGAAACACCATCTGCATCTGATGTGACTGTTTATTCTTCCCCCTTCTTTCAGGGGTACAACAACTTCACTTCACTTGACTTCACTTCACTTGACTTCACTTGACTTCACTTGACTTGACAATAACCTTTTAGTGTTGAATTTGACTTAGGTCCCAGGGCTATTTTCTTAATAATAAGTTTTAAAACATAATAAGTACACATATTCTTCACTTAAGTAGAAGTTTGAATACTTATGTTTTAAAAGACTTTCTCAAAAGTTGAAGTATGGCTACACTCAAGTTAAAGTAAAGATGTTTGGACTCTGACATGTATTTACTAAAAGTAGTAAAAAGTAGTCATTACTATGACCTGTTTTGTGTCACGCTGGTAACTGGATCTCACGTCATGCTAATATATTAATACAAAATACATTTTTGCCCCCTAAAGAATGCATCCAGGCTGAATATCCATCATATAGAACACAAGCATAGCAAAGATAATGACAATCAGGAATATCTCATGTCTACATCACTGACTCTCACTGTCTCATCCATGTCAGCCAGACTTCCTGTTGCCTTCTGCTTTGCTCACTTTTAGCTTCAGGAAATAGCTTATACTTGTGGTGCCAGGAAATGATACACAAGTGGTAATGAAAGAAATGAAAGTTGAAATGACAAGAAATAAGTTGGTGGGATTAAAATGGTGCTTAATGAGAGAAAAAAGATTGATCATATCAATAAAAAGGTTAAAACTGAAGTAATGAGCCTGGTTTACTAATGTAAGAAGTAGAAAATACAGATAAAAGTACTAACATAAGAAAATCTAAGTACAGCTATGATGGCAACATAAACTTGTATACAGATCAAAAAAAGTAAAATTTCAAAGTAAGAAGTAATAACTGGTTTATAGGTCATCTTGTCATCTTAGTGCCACCACAAACAAATTGCAGCAGCAAGAGTTCTGACTAGAACAGGAAAGTATGACCATATTAGCTCAGTTTCTGTCAACACTGCACTGGCTCCCTATTAAACATCGTATTGATTTTAAAATTCTTCTTACTTATAAAGCCCTCAATTGCCTAGCTCCACAGTACCTGACGGAGCTCTTACATTATAGACCCTCACGTCCGCTGCATTCTCAAAACTCAATTTACTAATTTACTAAATACCCAGAATATCCAAATCAACTGTTGGTGGCATTTTCTTATTTAGTTCAAATCTAGATTAAAGACCCATCTCTTCAACCTGGCATACACATAACACATTTAAACATTTAGAAAATTCAAATCCGTTAAATGATTGTTAGGCTGTATTAATTAGTTTGGCCGGAATCGGGAACACTTCCCACCTTGCATCACAAAATTAATGGCATCTTCGCTTATATTAGTCTTCTGTTTATTCCGAGGTCATCATCAAGAGTCAAAAGATCATCACTCAAATCCAGGCTCTATCCTGATCAGATGGTCAGTGCAGTTTCCTGATCCAGCCCTTATCCAGATGATGATCAGCACCGATAGACCACCATCATGAATAAAGTTTACTAGTTTGTTGGTCAGAGGAGAACTGACCCCACGACTGAGCCTGCTTTCTCCCAAGGTTTTTTTCTCCATTTGTGTCACCGATGGAGTTTTGGTTCCTTTCTGCTGTTGCCTGTCACTTTCTGCTGTTGCTTGCTCAGTTGCAGACACTTAATTGTTTAGAATTTTGTTACGTTTGTTTCTGTGTGTCATTTATTACTGTACAGCTGCTTTGACACAATCTGTATTGTTAATAGCACTATATAAATAAAGGTGACTTGACTTGACTATGAATCATTGTGACAGATTTGAGAGATATGAAAGCATACAGCTAAGTCCAAATACAAAATATGACCCCATGACATCTATCTGAATTAAAACAATTAATATTTTTGATTGATGAAAGGGGGGCACGGTGGCTTAGTGGTTAGCACGTTCGCCTCACACCGCCAGGATCCGGGTTCGATTCCCGTCTCGGGAATGTGTGTGTGGAGTTTGCATGTTCTCCCCGTGCCTCAGGGGGTTTTTCCCCGGGTTCTCCGGTTTCCCCCGGTCCAAAAACATGCACGGTAGGTTGATTGGCACCTTGGAAAATTGTCCCTAGTGTATGAATGTGTGCGTGAATGTGTGTGTGTGTGCCCTGCGATGGGTTGGCATTCCATCCAGGGTGTATCCTGCCTTAATGCCCATAAACGCCTGAGATAGGCACAGGCTCTCCGTGACCCGAGGAAGATCGGATAAAGCGGTAGAAGATGAATGAATGAATGAATGATGATTGATGAAAGAAGTATTCTGCTCAATAGGCCATTCTTACATATTAAGGCTGGGGATTTGCCAAAGACAGTAACAGTAGTATGGTAAGCTCATTCAAAAATCAATTAGAAAAGCAAACGCAAAAGCTTTTTTCAGAAACGTACAAAGCAGGATATCTAGTGTGAAACATTGTATGTGAAAAAGAAATCATATGCTAAAGATGAATTCACTGCAAAGTGCTTTAATTGTGTTCAATTAATTCTGAAAATGTGAAATCTTCTCTAATGGACCTTTAGCTGTAACAGTGCACTGCTGAGCAGCAACAATGCTGAGCAGCAACTATCAACACTGCTGTTTTGATACACTGAGTATCAAAAAAAGTATTTTATATTAAGATTTTCAGACCAGTATTTCAGCATTCCATTTAAGTCAGCATCATTTATTATAAATAGGTTAGACTGGGAAAAAGATCCATTAATGCTAATAATAACGAGACACTGTTGTTTGGACATATGCTGTACAACCCTTTGCAGTAATAACTCTTTTGGCTCCTCATTCCTAACAGTGGACTAAAACATAGCTTGAACTCTGTTCTGAATGTTGCTAACTCTATGGCAAGCTGTGCATGTCACACCTAGTCCTTCACTGGTGTCCTCTCTGAATCTCAATTGCATCATTATGTCACCACAGCTATAGAAACAATCAAGATTATACAGAAACTTTGTATCTGTGTTAGATGCATCACAAGATTTATTCCCATATCTAAGGCAAGAAACCTAACGAACATGATTCAACAAGTCTCATTTCACTGTAGCCTCAGCTGCACCACACATACATAACTACTTGCACCTTCAGAAAATGACCCCAGTTTTTTCCATGCATTTTGCATTGTGTATTACAGTTTTTTTTTCTGGAGCTTTGGAATGAATGCAAATGAAGTCAACATTCGAGAGGAAAACAAAAAGCAAAAGAATAAATGGTTAATGAAAACACTTGAACAGTTTTGGCCAACCTTTCCTTGTGCAGTCCAGATGTTCTTGAAAAGTCCATCTTGTCAATGTCATTTACAAGTATATCTTATCCATAGATTCTTTTTATGTCAGTTATTGTATAATAAGAACAGCTATTAAACCCATACAGATGTATTTGATATTGGGCTACTGGTGTGGTTTTCGACCTCTGACTAGTGAATGCTCTGACCATCCAGTCTATGATTGTTAGTAGATTACTGCCAATTACTGAATGCATATTCATGGGGGAAAATGTATTCTAATTGATCTATAAGTGATTCTTAGTCTGAGTTTAAGCTCGCCACTGTGCTAAATCGACAAGACGGGACTTGTGAAAAGTGAAAGTGCCTCAAGCAGCCTTGTTTGTGCAGCGGTGCAATGACACAGAGCAACCGCTACGTGTCGCATGTCAGCTTTCAATACACAAGACCGCCAGGCTTTGAAGGATGTTATAAGAAAAGGAAAGGAAAGGAAAGGAAATGGATGACACTTAAAATATGCGTTGCAGACCGGAGAACTTGTCGTTGTCATTTTGAAAGAGAAGACGTTAAAGACCCTCGAGAGGAGTGTGTTTAAAAGAACAAGCAACCAACACAACTTCAACGAGTTCGCGTCAACAAGTCAAGAGCGACCCCATCAGCCGGAGAAAACAAGAAGAGGTTAGCCGACTTGACTAGACAGTCGTGTGTTTACCAACTTATCCATGTTTAAAAAACAAACAAAAAAAACAAAAACATAATTAACTTCATTTAGTGACCAAGAATGTGCGTATAAACAAAATGGGTGGGGGGATTTCATGCAGCGAAATCGTTCCAAGTTGTTTGCTAGCTAGCTAAGAGTTTCAATAGTCATCCAACCAGTCAGATTACTTGTGCATTTCATTTTGGTGAATGGTGTGTGAGTCAGTTTATCGTGTTGAACAACTACAATAACACAAACACAACTAATATAGTTACCAAGCCGTACATAACATCCATGGTCAAGCCTCGTTATGAAGCTTATCTTCTCACAGTAAATACTGGCCACTGTTTTCAGGGGGAAGTATGCAAAGAAGTCGCTTGATGACATGATGTACTCTGATGCAGATCGCCGTATTCGTCAATATTAGTGGAACATTTCCTAAAATATTACAGATATTTATATAGAATGTGGAGATATTTAGGTTATATTATGGGAGATGGTAGCTCAGTGGACAAGGCTCTAGGTTGCTAATCGCAAGATTCAGGGGTTCGCCCGCCCGCCCAGCTGACACTTCTGGGGCCCCTGAACAAGGCCCTAAAACCTCTGAGCTCCATAGGCGCTGTATCATGGCTGACCCTGTCGCAGCTTCCTAAGATTGCTAGGGATATGAAGGGAAAATCCTGCAAAATGGTCCTAAAAATATATTTTAAAAACTACATTTTATCTGCTTTTGTTGATGGGAAAGGGATTGAAAAATCCATGTCACTAGTGCAGATCACCTGTGGATCCTGCTGTTGTCTTTTGCTGTAGCTCATCCAATTTAAAGTATGTTGTTTATGCAAAGTGCTTCTGCTCACTTGCAAAGACTGATGTGGGTTAATCCCAAGATTTCAGCAGGTTCTAACATAATCAGACCAGTTCATATGGCACAGTTTACAGGGATCCTGCTTTGTTATATCCTTACATATGTTATATCCTTCCCTGTAGCTCTTGTCCTGTATCTGCATGATCTTTTTTGTTTATAATTTAACTAAATGTATATGTATAATACAGTGATGAGTGACAAAATTAATGTACACAAATTGCACAAGACCAGCCTTCAGAATCCATATTTTTATGTGCATGGTGTTCCCTTGGGTGTCACATAGTTTCAGTATCCTTGGAATGGAGTTTGTTGGCACACACAACTGAACTAACATCCTTATATTGACCAAGAAGCTATTAAAACAAGTTATGTGACTTCCAATGACAACTCGTTGTACCAGAACTATATTTTTGCAAGTCATTGTATGTAAACAAACAAAAAAATGTTTGTTCTTTTTTTTTTTGTAATTCTAGACACTGTATGTGAAAGTGATCTATGAAACTTCCTCCAGAGAATGGCTACAGCTGGTCCAGTTTCCACAGAGGGAGTGAACCCCAATAGTAAGTGTTCAATCTGAAAAAGTTACAGATACAAATTTCAGTCTTGCATGCACAGACACATTGGTCTAATTCTAGCTGCAGGATTCTGAGCCATTAGAGCCGTCTTCAGGTGTGGAGTTATTGTTCTGCGTTCTTGAGAAAGGTCAGGGTGGCAGCACCTAGCCAAAAATCTGATACAGAGCACTCACCAGATTAGTAACAAATTTATTTTCTAACACACATTCAAACCTGTAGTTAAATAAAGCCACGTTCAGGCAGAGACGGGCCTTCCTAAACGCACAGTGTCTGGACTGTGTCTGCTATGGACATTTGTCCTTGTTTTGTAATGTTTTATTTGGTGTCATTTTTATTTTTAAATATAAATTAATGTAAACATATTTACGTGTGGGGCACGGTGGCTTAGTGGTTAGCACGTTCGCCTCACACCGCCAGGGTCCGGGTTCGATTCCCGTCTCGGCCATGTGTGTGTGGAGTTTGCATGTTCTCTCCGTGCCTCAGGGTTTTTTTCTCCGGGATCTCCGGTTTCCTCCCGGTCCAAAAACATGCACGGTAGGTTGATTGGCACCTTGTAAACTTGTCCCTAGTGTGTGATGGTGTGTGTGTGTGTGTGTGTGTGTGTGTGTGTGTGTGTGTGTGTGTGTGTGTGTGTGTGTGTGTGTGTGTGTGTGTGTGTGTGTGTGTATGTGTGCCCTGCGATGGGTTGGCATTCCTTCCAGGGTGTATCCTGCCTTAATGCTCATAGACGCCTGAGATAAGCACAGACTCCCCGTGACCCGAGGGAAGATCGGATATAGCGGTAGAAGATGAATGAATGAATGAATGAATATTTACAGAATTAAATAGATTGAAAGTACAAATGTTAGCATCAGAAGTAAGTCCGTATATATTTTTCCCTAATGAGCAATCAGATCAAAACAAAGACAAGGAAAATTTCCCAGAGAGGATAAGAAATAAAAAGTTACAATATATAATGCTGTAAAATACTAGCGCTGGGCTACCGATCAGAAGTCATCAGTGATCAGAAGAAGTCCTTGCGCAAGGCCCTTAATCCTCTGTGCCTCAGGGGCGCCATGTCATGGTTGACTATATAATACATTAAATATAACTGCAACAAACTTAAAGTAGCTAGTTAAAGTAGCCATTAAGTTAGCAACTCAAATCTATGAGGATGTACTGGATTAATAATCTACTTCTACTTCGGACTGCAGTTTGCATGTTACAGTTAACTACCCATCGCTGAACAGTACATCTTAACAAGGATGGAACTGTAATGAATGGACATTTGGTCCTACCCAGATGCAAATAGATTTCCTTTTAAGTCTGGTTCCTCTTAAGGTTTTTTCCCTATAGCCCCCCCCCACTATTTCCACTATTGTTGCCACTGGCTCGCTCAACCGCTAAGGATTAAACTTGTAACAACATGTCACAACAAAAAAACAAAAACAAAATATGAATAAAACATAAATATTGGTACTTTCTAATATGTCTATTGTCCCTAAATAAAATAATAGACATAAATGTACTTTAACTTACAATAAAAATAGCTTTCGCTTGTTTCAGTAATCGAGTATTCTGGCGATTATTCAATCGATTAATAGAGTAGTTAGATAAGTACTTTTTCCTTTATTAAAGATCAAATAAATAACTTTTTATTGCTGAAATTGCATACAATAATGTAGGTGAAAACTAAATCCATTTAGTGCTTAATCTAGTGCATAGTTATGGGAAACTATTTAATGAAACTTCATTATTCACATTCATTGTTAATTATTAAATCTTGCAAAGTATAGTGATGTTGTATTCCTGTCTCCAGTAAAGCTGCTTGAAATTTTCCACAAACGTTTATCGGCATTTTAGAAAATGTGCTCTACTATCTGCTCTACATTCCACTGTGGGGGAACTTTTTAAACACACTGTATATAAATAATAAGGGTGCAACGGCTAACAGTTGATCCATGTGATGGTATGGTATGCACTTGACTTGCAGATTAATTAATATAATACAATAAATTCTTATCGAGCAAAGCATGAAAGATGTTCTTCCTGCTGATATTGCTATAACTGTTTATTAGGAATCATAATAGCCCTTGTGCGGTCACATTCGTCCCAAAATTGTCAATTTTGTGCTTAAAATCTACTTCTAGGATCAATGTTGCATTTATCACAATTCAAAATATTGTTTATTTTATCCTTGGGCTAGACCAAAAAAAGATAGCAGAACCTCAACTTCAGGAATTTTAGTTTCTATCAGCATGCTTATGCAGCATGGCTGCACCATAGATACCATTGTTGGTTACATTTGTAACACTGATGTTTTAGGAAGGTAAATACATTATAAGCTGGTAGTTTTTTCTTCTTGCCAGCTTGATGCTTACAGTAAGAAGGAGCAGACTTCGAGGTCATTGTTTTCTCCCTTTTTTCCAATATGTCCAAGACTTCTCCTTTCTGAGTTAGGTTTAATGCAAAATTACTCCTCTCTATGACTTGCATTTGTAGAAAATATTTGTTTTTATAGGTAAAATAGTTTTCCTGTCTGTCCACAGATTTGCAATTTGTAGCCATTTTCTCCCAAGCAGTGATTCTCAAATAGTGGGGGGCGCGTTTGACCTCGGGGAACACGCTGTTTTACTTTTCTGTTATGATTTTTTTTAGTTCTATATAAATAAAAGTGCAATATATATATATATATATATATATATATATATATATATATATATATATATATATAAAAGTGCTATATAATAAAGTGCAACGCCACTCCACTGCATTAGGGGGCAGTGGCGAGCTGAGAATGCGCGCTTTGCACACAGTACAGAGTATGAGTATGAAGTGTAGACACGAAGTGTAGCAGACCCTCAAGTGACATGAAAAAATATTTAACAGGGTTAGAAGACAGGCGGAGAGAGGAGATAGAGACAAACTAATCAAGACATCATCTCTGATTAAAAAAATTAAAGCTTAAATTATTTTATATATTTTTTGTTTGTTTGTTTTTCAGTATCCTATGGTTTGACATGGTCAGTGAAAAATGTTTTATAATTTAATTAAGGATAAAAATTTTTTTTGAATTTCAGATGCACTTTAAATCTTTTCTGTTACAGTTAATAAAGCTATTCTTTGTTGTAAGTTGGTACATATTTCTTTCTTTTTTTATTCTCTTATACAGTGTTATGCAGAGGTGTACTTATAACAATTTTATAGACAAATTATACTATTTATAGTCGCGGGGGGGGGGGGGGGGGGCGAGATGTTTTCTTCTTCCTAGGGGGGCATGATAGAAAATAATTGAGAAGCACTGTATTAGAGCCATTGTATGACCACCAGAAAGTTTATTATGACTAGTTGTATATTTGTCCTTCAGATGCAGTTGCTATGTTTTGGAGGATAAGATTGTTTCCTCAGAGAGGTACAAGTGCATGAGTGTGTGTCAATTCCTGCCTTGATGTTTAAGTTCTATATTGGTCCTATATTGCTTGTCGTACTGCTGATATTTTTAGTGTGTGCAGATGTTTTGTGGTTTTGTAAGGGAGTGGGGGATGAAGCACATATGGCAGGTGTTTTTTGCATGGTGTGCGTTAGCTGCCAGTGTAACACTTTAACCAAGAAGAATTTCTGTGGGTGTGTGTCTGTGTGTGCAATGTTTACACTGAAGGTAAACACACAGGGTAACATCACAAGAACACATTAGAATTAAAACGAATAAAAATAACAATGTAATGCAACATCTTTCACAAACTGGTTTTGATTTTACAAATAGATCAGAACAATATAGCAAATATAACAATAACTTCCCTGTCAAAAACATATTCAAAAGAACACTGTGTTTGAACTCACTCAGATTCCTGTTTTTAGCTGACAGAATTGCAACACTATTTTGAAATGAATTTCTGTTCACTTTTGTGAGTGGTTATTTGAACTAAATCAGAACTTTAAAACCACTTCCAGTTTCTTTTTTTGTTTGTTTAGTACAAAATTCCAGGAGATCACAGTCTAAACATGATGCCAAAACACTAAAATCGTTATTTGCTGTTTACTGTGTGCATCTGCTTCATTAGGCTAATTGCATGAACAACCTGGCTTACAGGTCCTATGTGCTTGGTTTTGTTAATGAAATTTGTCTCTCCACTCGCACAGGACCTGCTGGAACTCTGAGGATGGCATCTGTTGAAGTAAAACTTCTTTGTACTTTACTCTCACAAAATGAATGTTTGTCATTTAAATTGGCTGTGCAAGATACAGTGCGAGATATTTTGCTCCTGCAACTGTAATTCGCAGGGCCAGGCCTCTATGGGTTCATCGCAGATCAATAAAAGAACTATCGGCCATCGTGGGATCGACCCAACAGGGGAGACTACATACAAAAAAGTAAGAACGTTAAGTGAGGATGTGCATGGCCAGGTGCAATGTCTCAGTTGGAGTAATGACACTGATCCAATTGACAGCAGGTTTTGATTTACAGGTTAGAAAGGGGAAAGTGCACTATCTATGTTTTTGCTAAATACACACCCATTTGAGGTTAAAGGATTGTTTTTGCTGATGTGCCTTTCGGGAAAATCTCCTTCCGTAGTGAAAGCAGAATTTAAAATGAAAATGCAAGTTTGTTGTGTAACAACATGTAGTACCAATTCTTCAATGCTTTGTAACCTTGCATCAACGCCTTATTAGTGTCTACTTCATCCATCTTATCTCGTTAGACAACCTCATCTGCCCTGAAAGGTGCAATCCAGCTGGGCATCGCACACACAGTGGGCAGCCTGAGCCAGAAGCCAGAGAGAGATGTTCTGATGCAGGACTTTGAAGAAGTGGAGAGCATTTTTTTCCCCTGGTGTGTTTTTTTAATGATTTGTTTATTTAATGTTTACAAATGATGAAAACTGGGATTAAATGCACTATGCAAATGTCTTCACCACAATTTAACAGTCCTGATTGCACATTTGTTCCCTGAAACTGCTGTCTAACAGTTCCTTGTTTTGTTCTCTCTCTCCTACCGTCTCTCTCCCTCCGTCTCACTCTTTTTTTCTCTTTTTTTTTTTCCTTCTCTCAAAAAGCGAGGGCAGTAATTTAACTCCTGGCCACCACCATGGCGACTTCAGGTTTAAAACCTATGCTCCGATTGCCTTCCGCTACTTCAGAGAGATGTTTGGGATTCGGCCTGATGACTATCTTGTATGTTCTCCACTTTTCTTTGTACCAATTCCACCATTACAATATTTTTAAATGGCCTGTTGGTCATTGCTTGTATATAAACAATGTTAAATGTTCTAGAAAAAAAAAACTTTTTTTACTAAAAAAACTTGGAAGGAAAGGATTGTGGTCATTTCAGCTAAGATTTATATTGAAACGTTCTAAATTCTAAATATTATTTAACCAATTTATAATTAATATTTATATTGAGTTTATATTTAACCAATTTTCCAAGATTTATTATTTGTAGATAAATGTTATATTTCTTTAATAATGTAATTAATTTCAGCTTGAGGTTATATTTTATATTCCATTTAACTGTTTTTGTACTACAGTTGATGAATTTAACTACAATCAAACTGATGTTACAGTTCTAAATAATCCTTTGGTGCTATGGACAGTTGTCCTTTTTGATCTGCTTTTTTACTTGTTTCCTGTAGTTAGTGGCACCGAAGAAGCACTACTGTAAAGTAGTACTTTACTAAAATATAGTGTAATTTTATATAAATATTATAATTAAATGATTATAAAGAAAGAGCATTGTAAAACAGTTACAAAGACTGTACATTATACACTGGCCTGTGAGGAAGAATATCTCCCCGGACAGTAAAAATTGATTTGTTTGTGTGTTTTGCAGTATTCTCTTTGCAACGATCCTCTGATAGAGTTGTCGAACCCTGGGGCCAGTGGATCTGTGTTTTATGTCTCAAGCGATGATGAGTTCATCATTAAAACTGTCCAGCACAAGGAGGCAGAGTTCCTGCAAAAATTGCTTCCTGGGTACTTTATGGTGAGGAACAAAATATGTTTGCTTAGTCAAAAAAAAATTCAAATAATTTTTCCTTTTTTTTTTAGTGATCAGTGCATGGTTTCTCTGAACTTTGGAAGGGATATTTGTAAACATATCCTTTTTGTTTCAGTGGTCTATCTTTTTCTGCTTTACTAGATGTGCCACTATTAAAATCCAATTAACTTATTATGTAAAATATCACAGCAATTTAAGTATTTATAAAAATGAGGTCTGTCAATCAATTCAAATATTTAATCACAATTAATTTATTGTCAGCAGATAACTGATCATTAATCAGCCTGATTACACTGTTAGATATGACCTTAATATGCTTCAAGTTTGTAATAGTCTAATCAAAAATTATGGATGTTGTGAAATCATACTCAAAAGGGCAGAACATTCATGTAAATATTTGTAAATAGCATAAATCAAGACACTAACCTGAACTGTTTCTGTTTCCACACGGACAGTTTTAATTGCTGTGATATGTACATCATAGTGTAACTTGGTCCTTGAGTTGAGATTTCAGTAGAACTAATATTTAGTGATTACAAATTATTTATCAGTAAAGAACAGGTGTAAAATAAATTAATAAATGTGTGTTGAAGGTATTAATCATGCAATTCAGTTTATTTTTATTTATTTATAATAACAGTTCATATAATTACTGTTATTAATGCGTTCACTCTTGAAAGCTCAAATAAAAATTTACATTTTTGTCCATTATTCAAACTTTACCACAAATGAAATGACTATATAATTAAGATTACAACTTGTGAAGCAACTGCACCTTTTTTTTTGCTCCAAATGCATCTCCAAATGGGACAGGTTTTCAAACGTGACAATCTTATGTATATATAGAAATATTTATATGCAAATGATTTTGTATGATTGTTCATGGAATGCACAGGAATGTTTAACACATTCCTGTGCATGGAGTAATTTTTATGACTCACTAACCTTTTGTCCTAGAACTTGAACCAGAACAAGCGTACCCTGCTGCCAAAGTTCTATGGTCTTTACTGTATTCAAGCTGGAGGAAAGAACATCCGCATTGTGGCAATGAACAACCTACTGCCACGTGCCGTACCCATGCGCCTCAAATACGACCTGAAGGGTTCCACGTATAAGCGCCGCGCCTCACATAAGGAGCGGGAGAAGAGCCTTCCCACCTACAAAGACT
This sequence comes from Kryptopterus vitreolus, assembly GCA_030449085.1. Classification (NCBI taxonomy): domain Eukaryota; kingdom Metazoa; phylum Chordata; class Actinopteri; order Siluriformes; family Siluridae; genus Kryptopterus; species Kryptopterus vitreolus. The sequence goes on along the minus strand of JACRUU010000033.1, from coordinate 781,213 downwards.
TGGACTTCATTCAAGACCTGCCCGATGGCCTACACCTAGAGCCAGAGCACTACAACGCACTATGCAAGACAATCCAGAGAGACTGCCTGGTATTTATGATAAAATATCATTATATAATAGATCAAATAGAGGGTAAACATTGAAATTAAGAAAAGTGAAGCAACTTTGACAAAAGTCAGTCAATCGATTTGCCAGATCAGCAAAACGCCCTTACCGCTCCTTCCTTAGTGGTTGGATATATTGTGAGAAAGGTGAACAGCTTTGGAATGAAAACACTGTACATTTGACAATTGTTATTACAGTCGGGAAAAATAAGAAGCAGCAGCAAAGATGGCTATAAGATGGCTATTTGCTTATTCAAGGAACAGAAGTAGAATATCTGCAGGATGCTGTGGAGCAGAGCTTGTTTATTTTTCAGGAATGAACTCCTTATCCATAGCACAAAAAGTAAGTCTATATCAGCAAAGAAATTAACAGTAGTTTGATAGGTTGCAAACTTAAGATGCAAACAACCTCAAGCTCTGTTTGGGTTCTTTCCACCACCTTGGTGCCAGAACAGGGAAGGGCCGTTCTGAGGTAGACCAGCCAGCAGAGAGATGCAGTATTCCAGTCACGAAATGATAAGAGTTGTTGTGGAGAACCTACATGTATTGTCTGCAAATGGAGGAAAAATAAATTTTGGTTTTGCGTGTTGTTTACTAATTTTGTATGACTTTAGTGTCTAGGTAAATTTTAAGACCACTGTATATGATTTCATTTAGAGGTAATGTATATCAATTATCAGCTATTCGATTATGTAAATAAAAAGCTATTTGATTATGTAAATAAGACAATAAGACAAGCTTAACACTAATTGCTTTAGGATCCTGATTTTTGGATTCTCTGTCCATTTTAGCTGCTGCAGAGCTTCAAGATCATGGACTATAGTTTACTGTTGGGGATTCACAATATGGACCTGGCTGAAGAAGAAGGTTCAATGCCAGTGCAGAAGAGGAATCCGGGCCAGAAGCCTCTCTACTGTACGACCATGGAGGCGATCCAAGGCGAAGTCAAGGGCAAGGCTACAACACAATGCACTGAGAGGTCAGAGACCTATGTGTGTACAAAAAAGCAAGACCAGCTGTATATGCTATCCCAAACAAACTTTTGTTGAAAGTGGTTTAAGGCTTTTACCTCATTAATTATGTATATATTGTGTATACATATGTTTATTTAGAGTTTTTATTTTTATCTCCCCATTACTGCAGCACGGGAGGAGTGCCAGCCCATAATTCAAAGGGGGAAAGATTGCTGGTCTTTATTGGTATCATTGATATTCTCCAGTCCTACAGGTACTTGAGACTTGACACAGTAACTTGCAAGTTATGTTGATTCTTTGAGACCAATATTAAACTTGCCATTTTTTGTATATGTATAGGTTTGTGAAAAAATTGGAGCATTCCTGGAAAGCCCTGGTCCATGATGGGGTACGTCTTTTGTTAGGAGCTATACAGCTTACACTATACTCAAAACAAATTGGTCAGAAGGTGTAGATTCATTTCCTCTAGTAGTAGTTACTGTAGAAATAGTAGTTTATAAAGTATCGCCTGTATACATATATACATGTGTGGGTGCTTTGTGTATACTGTGTTGATTACGGAAATAATTATGGTGTGTTAATTATGGAAATCATCAGTCCACCAAACGGAATATTTGCTATTTTTTGACACATACCGTTTTAATTGGCTGATGATTTATTTATCATTTCATTTTATTTATTTATTTATTATATAAAAATGGTCAAACAGAAATGTGTTCTGCTTTAATAAAATTTGTGCAGTTAAAACTAATTTGCGTTAATGTTTTATTTAAAGTGTTAATTGTGACACTTGACTTTAAAAAATATTTGCCACATTATTCTAACTTGGAATTTTGATTAGATAGACAGACAGACATACACAAATCTTGCAATTTTTAATTGTGTACAATATATCATTTAGGGTTTTTGTTTTTAGTTTTATTTGCTTATGCATTCAGAGCATCCACCATTCTTTGACATAGAATGAGCTCGTCTGAGTTGTGGCTTTGTACCGAAATGATGCATGCTTTCTGACCAAATTATGACCAAAATAACTTTGCTTTATATGCCGTGGTTTTTACAGCTACAACTAGTTCACAATTAACTTGATGGCTGCTCAACATTGTGTTTAAAATGTACAGTCTATAACATGTTTTGTATGAGACTACATCTTTCTGAGATTTCAGTTGAAAATAAGTAGTTTCTTCTGTCTTTCTGCTATGAGACTTTGCAAGCTATTGCCCTACACGCTAGACTTGGAGGTGAATACTGCAGGTTTAAAAACTGCAGGTTTTCCCATGGGTCCAATCTTCAAATCAGAGCAAACAGCACTCTTAAAGCTAATATGACCCTCAATCCTTACATAGTATTAGATTACATAGTATTTGGTTGTAAAAAAAAATTGCAGAGCAAAATGCTTGCATGGTCTTGGAACGTGTTTTGTCTTGCCCATGTGCAACCATCAGATTAAGCCAGGTGGGTTGCACACAATATTCCTTATAAAATGTTCCTTCATGAATAATGGTATAATTGAGTCTGAAACAAACATGAATGCATGAGTCATTTTTTTAATTTAATTCTTTTATACATTCCTGGACATATTTTATTTGTTTATATGCACACCTATCAAATGGAAGTCTTTTTGGAAGATTAGCCTCACTCGTAAGGACACACAGCTGTTTGCTCTCAGGTCCATGGGGTTTCATTGCATTGCACATATGGAAATGCTTTTACTGTCACTATTAAACATTGCTGTGCCAGTGATCATGTGCCAGTCATCACGTCCTGCCAGATTTTAATAATGCATTGTGGCAGTTCTTACTCCACATGTTACTCATTTCACCATTCGCCTTAGTTATTTTCTCCTCTAGATACTGGTCAATAATTTGACCTTTTTGAAAAAAAGTGGGAAGGCTCTTATCTTTTTTTCTTAGTTAAATCAAGGTCTTTTTTTTCTTGGACAGGTAGGTGTATATGTATTATTTGTTTTTTTTTCTATATTTATTCATATTTTTCTTCAATTGTCTTCTTCAGGATACAGTGTCCGTACACAGGCCTGGCTTCTATGCAGACCGCTTCCAGAAGTTCATGTGCAACACGGTTTTTAGGAAATCTTCATGTAAGTCAAAGTTAAGTCATATTTTTACATTATGTTAATGTAATTAGACATTTGTGTGTGTGTGTGTGGTACCAAGGTGAATGTTCTTATTATTGTCATCATTAAAAATCCCCCTACAGATTAGCACATGATGAAGTACACCAAATATCCTCAGAATGCTTCCTGGGAAGAGTTTTCCAGTCTTGGGACAAATTCAGTTTCATACATCTACACTGTTCATTTCAGTTAAAATATACCTTAACTATAAAATATACCTTAATTTATACCGTAAATAACTTATTGAAACAATAGACAGTTAATGTTTTTACTATATCTCCTTCATCTCGTTTTTTTGAGTGATAAAACAAGAGGAAATCCTTGATTTTGTCTTCCCTAGTGAAAACATCCCCTTCTAAGAAGGTGCGAGGACTCATCTCAGGGCAACGCAAGACAAACACTGCAGTGGCTGGTCAGCCATCGTTTCTGGTTTCGCAGACCAGCACAGAACAAAATCAGACGGACGAGGAGTCGACTCTGATTCCTGGCGACAGTGCTGAATCTTCCACCTTGGACACACCAGGAAGTGGAGGTAAAAGGGTGGGGTGGTAGGATGATTCTATCTTTTTTCTTTTCTTAATGTAAATAACACTCAGGTTTGGTGTGTGCAGGGAAATGAAATGTTATATACTGTGGAAAAGGCCTTCCTGTTCTTCAGGATTGCATACTCTGCCTTCATAAATGATGATGTCTTTCATTCATTTTCACAGAGAATGAGCTTCACCCAGACCTCATTGCTACTCCTCTTGCAAGCGACATGGACGATACAACGCTCTGAAGGTGGGCACATTTACGTGCACTTAAGTATTTTTTTCTCTACACAGTCTACCTCGTAATGTTGTTCAGAGTGGAATTGTGGGCAGTAAATTACTAAGAAGGGTGAAATTCAGGTGTGTGCACATATTACTCAGGCTTGGCTTATAACATTGCAATGTCAGCTTTATGAGCAGTGTCATATTCACATGTTGCCACACTTATACTTCCATCCTTACTTGGAGGGTCTTCAAAAATGTATTGTTTTAATAAAGATCTTGCAAATCTACCTAGGTAGGTAGTAGTTTCTTGAAGTGCGTTAGCTCTTTAAAGAGATAAGAAAACCTGTTATTTGTCCCACGGTGAGGGAAATTTCCATATATTAGAGCAAAAAACAGGTATTTTTCCTCAGTTGTAAAGAAATTGCCGTTGTAAGCGTGGGTTGCACAAGTCAGTGCATTCTTAGCGCCGGTCCCAACCCCAGATAAACATGGAGGGTTGTGTTAGGAAGGGTGTCCAGTGTACCGAAAATGGGAGAAGCCGAAAGTGATAGAAGAAAGATATTACAATGTTCACATGGGGGACAGTAACAGATTTGCACTTCCTTTTACTTCCTTTTACTCTACCAGCAAACACTGAATATTTTCTAATGGGAAGAGATGTACTGCCAAAAGTGTGGTCATCAATAGCTTCCCTCATCAGAATCATGAAAATGCGTTCTAATGAAAATCGGTGACACAAACTGTAGCATGGTTATTAGTGGGTGTGCCAGATGGGCTGGTTTGAATATTTCAGGCACAAAGGTTTAATAAAAACTATACAGTTTGGGTGGAAATGTCTTATCAAGAGACAAGGGAATAGCAATACAAATAAAAAAAACAAAAGAATAAAGAAAGTTCAGTCCAATCCCTCCCCAAATAATTTCATCATTGACCTATCCTCACTCACACTTACCAATTGTAGTGTTAGGATGGAATATAAAAGAGGTGATAGATTTTATTAAGAAAAAACAAAAAACACCAGCAAAGTGCATCCACTCACTCTTCCTAAATTTGCCAGAATTACGCCTACTAACTGCGCACTCAAAACAGGTATGAGCTCCTCACTATATTACCATAAATGTAAATTAAAACTGTTTTACATTTGCCTATTGACAAAGAATTTATAATTTTAATAGTAGAATAACAACAAAAAAGTCATGCATAATTATGTATGAAATAAGTATTTGACTCCTTCGCAAAAGCATGGCTTGGTACTTGGTGTCAAAGCCTTTGTTGGCAATCACAGTGGTGAAATGTTTCTTGCAGTTGGCCGCCAGGCATTTAGTCCCACTCCTCTTTGCAGATCCTCTCCAAGTCATGAAGGTTTTGAGTCTCGAACCTTCAGCTCCCTCCACAGATTTTCTATAGGATTAACGTCTGGAGACTGGCTAGACCACTCCAGGATCTTAATGCACGTCTTTATCCACTCTTTGACCAATGGGTCCATTCCAGCCTTGTGTAGGTCTACAATTTTGTTCCTGATGCAAATGACCTCTATGACCTCGGTCGTAGTGGAGAGTTTGGAATCTGACTGATTTTGTGGACAGGTGTCTTTTACACATCTAACAATCTGATTTTAGGAGAATCCTCTTCAAGTTCCTAAAATTGTAGATTGATGATTTCTTTGTCAGCGCACAAATAATTTAGGTATCCTGTTGGTTGCTGTCTACCCATGACCTACTATATGCTTTCAAGAATAATAAATACAACAGTTTTTCAGTACAGAATGCATGTACATTTAAATGTAGAGGTTTTATGATTGTGTTTGTGCTTTTTTTTATCATAGCAAGGCAACATATTCGATTTATTAAAAATAAAGAACAGCAGTACGTGTTTTATTTCCCCTCAGGAACGGTGATATACTATATTAAAGAAGAGAGCGAGAGGATTTTTTTCTTGGATGGATATCGGTGGAGAAAGTAACAGGTGGAAAGAGAAAATACTTTACACTGCAGCAAAGTACACATAAGCTGTCCAGAGGTGTTCCTGGGTGATGTCATCATCCAAGGTTGCTGCTAAAGGACATTGCGTTAGCAATCCCAAAAAATACATGCCAAATATGGACTCTTACTATGCATAAATACTTTTTTGTTTACTTTTTTTTTGTTTGTTCATTTCATGGAAATGGTTTAAAACTGAGCCATAAACAGTCCTTTGCTTGAAAAAGCTCATTTAAATGGATTGTTTTGTTTCACTAGTGGAGCACGTGATATTTTTTAAGTATATATTTAAAAATTCAAAGGCTGGAAATACAGCTGGACTTATTTTAAGTACACAAAAAAGCAAGGCACATTTGCCAACATGACCAATATTTTGTCAACTTGACAAGTTCTGGAGAGGTGCAGTATTAAGGGAACTGCATCGTATGGAGCTATAATCAGTATGCACATTATGCACATCATGTCACGGTTTATGGTCTACAATTTGTATGACAAGCTGAACACAAAAGTATCTGCATTTTAAAATGTGTACATACATAATTTGAAGCTGTAGTGATCACCATATTATTCAGTGTAAAGGTAGCCAGTCAACTGTTAGTTGAGCTATAGAAATGAGATGTCTCCTATACTTAAAATATTAATTTACTAAACATTTATTCACAGAAATGGCACTTGTGCCTTAAGATATATCGCCTTTGCTTCAGCCTTTTGTTTATATTATTATTATTATTATTCTATGCAAATAATTTATTGTTTCATTGTTCATTGAGATCAAAAATGTATGTGATTTCATTTAAGTTTAATATTTCATGCTTCCTGTGCACTTGCCCTTTTTAGACTTAATGGCTGGCACTAAATTCAAATGTGCCAGCCATTAAATTCAAATTTAATGTGCCAAAAGGCAGAAAGATGCCTTCCACTTTACAGGTGATCCAAACATTTGTAAATCTGGCAGACAATTCTTGTTCAGTTTGGATTATGCAAATTAACGTTTTGAAAAATACTCAGATTTTATTCATTCTTTTAAATGAGTGCACCTGTTTGTTTCAATGTTGTTTTATTGTTTCTTTACTAAGCCTTGCGATATGTTTATCTAAACGGTGCTGTTCGATTTTTTTTGCTGCTGTTGGTTTTTTATCTCTCTTAAAATGCCATGTTACCATTATTATTTTGGGATATATTTCGGTTTTATTTGGACAGAAGTAGATTTTCTTGCCAGTGCGTGATAATGGACGTTTTGCACCAAAAAAAGTTTTTTTTGGTTACAGTGCCTTACATATTCATATTGGATTGTTTATAAATTAGCCTTATAAATTAAATTTATGAACATCAAAGTAAAATTTCTTTCATGGGCACATGTGATTTTCAGTAAATTATCTTAGTGTGCAAATAAAAGCCATTTTAGGATACAAGCATGGGAAAAGTTGTGTGTGTGTATATATATATATATCTATATATATATATATATATATATATATATATATATATATATATATATATATATATATATATATATATATATACTTTGTTCCTTTTAATGTAAAAAAAAAAAAAAAAAAACTGTAATGTAATAAGAACTGAAAAAAGCTGACCTACTTTCTAGATTCTGCAAAACTACAATGTTACACTTTTTATTGTTTTAATGTGAATCTTCATTTTATACTCTCGGCTGTGCTGAAAGAGCCTGACTGGGTTTAAAACCTGAACTCTTATAGTTATTCATGGTCTCTCTCTATGTTTAAAATGTTTTTGTGCATATATTTGCATTCTTTTTTTATGCATTATTATCTGTATAATTCAATGGTGAGTTTTTTTATGAGATGCCTGAAACCATACTAAGACACTTTATACAGTTTTTCCCCCTTTCATTTGCCACCTTCCTGTAGCTCTTTATGATGATCAATAAAAACAATTTGACAAATCAACATTTATTTAAATATTATACTTTGTGTAGGCTTGTACAGTGATGACTTTATATCCACAGAATTCATCCTGCTGCATGATGGACTCGTGACAATTTTGTTTTGACATTTATGTATATTGTATTTTGTTAATGCAATGCACTTCCATATAACCTAAACGTATCACCAGTTTATATGGAAACCAACTGGAACATAATTCTTAAAGGAGCCATGTACAATATTTTACAATTAAAACAACTACTAAAAAAAGTATCATTGAAATTAATATTAAAACAATTTCCAGAGTAAAATAAATATATAATCATCAATAAATGTATTAAAGGGGGATTTTGAGAGAATTGTATATAATTAGAACATCTGCTCCAGTATTTGAGTATTGAGTATTTGAACCACAAAAGTATTAATTTATGGTACATTGAAAACGTGCGATTAATATCCCATAATATTACGTGCGATGCAATTACATATTTTAATCCATTGACAGCCCTAATATATCACTATATATATAATAAAATATCTTTTTTCATCGACTTGATATAATATAAAAATGTATTAATATATAAAGGTTTAATATTTATTAATACGAGAAAATTGAGCTATCAAGTCTCCTGTAATACATTACTACACCGATAGAAGGCGCTTGTACAGAAACCTATGAAACGCTCAGCCAATCAGCTGCATCGTTATGAAAAGAGTGATTCGGACCAATCAGAATCCGTATTGTTGGTGAGTAGAAAGTTTCCAAGATGGTGCTCGAAAGCACTATGGTCTGGTAAGAAATAAAAGAATTTGATTTCTTTGGGGTCTATTTGAGTAGTTAGGGTGTTCGGGGTTTGATATTTAGAGTTTTAAAGGTGTATTGTCGGTTTGAGATGAATGATTTGGAAAACAGGATCGAATTTAATTATTGTAGTGAGCTCGGTATTCTCCTGAGTCATTATCTGTCTTAGCTGCTAGCTAACGCGTTCGCCCTCTGGTTAAACAGGCGCTTTATCACAATTGTGTCGTTTCTGTAGAATAATTACAATAATTGAAATGTGTTTATCAAAAACAGAGTTTGTTGGGAATGGCGGAGTGTGCCTCATTGTCCCACAGAAGTGACAGGACCAAGCTAGCTAAATAGGATAGCTGAATAAACCTAGATTCATCATTCTTTCTTCTTATTTTTTCTATTCTTGTTTAATGTCCCGCTTCTTTGTCTTCTTTTCTAAAGTATTTATACAAAGAATGTATTCATCACTTTTCTGCAGGTCAGCCCAAATGCATTATTGACACGTTATCAACCCAGCCATTGTTTCCCCCTGGTTTTTGATTTCGTAGTGCTGAAATGTGGTAGCATATTTAAAAGTACAGTAGTACGTAGGACAACATGTATGTTGTTTATTTTTTACAATTGGCCTTGAGGGGATGTGAACCATTATAGAATACATAGGTTCAACCCCTGGCCTGAGCACAAGCACCGGTTTGTAGAACTGACTTCCGGGCCGGAATGCCAGTTTGTTATTGGATAGGTTTCCTGTCGATCAATATACAGTCCCCCGTGGATCCCGGGGGCGGAGCTTCGTGTAGTCTGAGATTGGGGTGGAAAAAGAATGCAATATTTACATCAGGGATTCCCAACCACAGAAAGAATAAGCTTTTTATTTTATTTTTACTTCAAGATTTAATTTTTTAAAAAAATTATAGCGCATTTAAGTTATAGCATTTAACTTTTACATTATGGCAAATCTGCTTTACAAATATACAGAGGTAATACAATTCAATAATAAAGTTTAGCACTTAATGAGTTTATCCTTAATGAGGCAGTGGCAAGGGACAAATCTGGAGAGGAACCCGGCCTCATTTTGTTCTCCCTGAAGCCACTAAAGATCGCGTTAAAATTTGGGGAGTTGTTCATGGTGGATTCCATCAAGTCTGTGTCAAACATTTATTTCTATTGTATTCACTTTTCCATACTTTGGAAAGATGACTGTTTACTCCGTTGCTGCTGTTTACCCTTATAATACCCTTATTTCCGTCTCAGGGTTTTTTTTTTTTATCGATAGTGCTCGTTGATCCTGTATTATGGTAGTCTACATTTTATTTTCATTATATATGTAGTAATTAAGTGATATGTTGTGTGTTAGTGAAATAATATGCACATTGTAATACATTCTAATACTTTTGGAAGGGATGGTATTATAGCATGATGAAGGTTATGGCAATTTTCCAAAAGAAATTCAATCATTCTTCTCACTCAAAATAAAAAAAATTAATTAAACACTGTTTTCAATTCAACAAAAATCTGAATCATATGGCATTTTGTTTTTCGTTTCCTTGTTTCACTTTAACATAACCTTCATTCTTTTACTCTGTTTATAAATGTATCAAATTTTTGGTGTCATTTAACTGGTTCAGATGTAAATCCTATATGGACATTATGCTTTCAAGAAAGAGTAGAAACAGTTTTGCATGTGGTAATGGTACTAAGTGGGAATAATTTTTTTCCCTTTTGGTTAAGTCTGGTCTTTTTTTTTTGTAAGATAATTTCAGCCAGTCTTAAGCGCTATTGATAAAAAGAAAACAAAAAAAGTCAATCATTATTTATTACTTTGGAATCAGGCAGTACTCTAGCATATAATGAGAATATTATGGAAAGTTACAGTACGATGTTTGATTCGCAGGTCGTCAGGTCATTTTTCGGAATTCACCAAAAATGGGAGGAGACAAATATTTGCTTTCCTTTTATTACAGCAAGGAAATACTTGTATGCATGCCTTTTGAATGATACAGTTCCTCTGCTATCCCCTCTTGTTGATTGATAAACATTTCCCGTTTCTGTTCTGTGACTGCTCTGTGTAGTTAAAAAAAAATAGCAATTGTTATGCATAAATTAGATACATTTAGATAAATTGGATACATAAACAGTTTTCAGTTGCCATTCATTTTGAACAGTGACCGTAGACAATTGAAAATGTTAAAAGCTAGAACTGCTGACATTTAACATGTCACTAATCAGCATTGTAATGGTTTTAATTAATCAATGACAACAGAAAAACTGAATATAATTATTATTTATAATTATATTATTTAAAATATTTTTCTTGTGACATGCAATGGAGTGACTTTCCCTGCAATACATTTTACAATGATATTGCACAAATTGTAAGAATTCTCATCATATTATTACCATACCATAATGGTGTTTCAATGCCAAAGCCTGTTCTGTTGCTGGTGTCATTGGTTAATGCTCTGCAGCTGTTTATGCTCTGTTTAATGTAATGCCTAACTTTTAATATATAAACAATCGCTACAATCTCTATACTCATTCGTTTCCATATTTTTTTTCCTTTCATTCCAGTGTAGACAACAGCGAGTACATGAGAAATGGTGACTTCCTGCCCACGCGACTACAGGCACAGCAGGACGCCGTCAATATTGTTTGTCACTCAAAGACACGCAGCAATCCGGAAAACAATGTTGGGCTCATCACTATGGCCAAGTATGTACATAAATAGCAATCCAGAAAACAATGTTGGGCTCATCACTATGGCCAAGTATGTACATAAATAGGATGGAAGTCATTCGTATTTATGTGTATGCTGCTTTATCAGGAATTGTTGCTAAAGAGCGTAGAAAGCAATCAACACAGTAAACAAACTGTATTTATTCTTTTTTGAGACCAGGGGCAAAAAACACAAATGCTATACGCTAGTGATATTTTGATCATGTTTGATGACCGCTGGGTATAGCTTAGAGCAGTGATTGCATGTCCGTGCACAGATGGAAAATGAATGAATTCTTAAACAATCATCACGGAACAGGTGCTCATACCACACCATTAAGGTGATTTGATTTAATGGAATTGTCGAAATTGTGAAATCCTGCTTTCATCATTTCTATTGCACGTAATGTGTGTATGTGTGTGTATGTATAATATAATTAATACATTTCTGGTGTAGCTGTATATTATGGTGTGCTGTAATATTTTGATTTGATACCAATCTGTGTATACAGAAGAAATGCCAGCTCTTATTACCGGATTTGTGTCATGTATGATTGTGTGGGTTTGTGTTTGCAGTAACTGTGAGGTCCTGACTACTCTAACGCCAGACACCGGGCGCATCCTCTCCAAACTGCACGCCGTTCAACCACGCGGCAAGATCAGCTTTTGTACTGGCATCAGAGTAGCCCACGTGAGTCCTGTTCTGTTGTTCAGTACACCGTCTCCTAGGCCTGTGCTTCTTAAACCTCTTTTCTCTGTGTTTGTGTTTATAGTTGGCACTGAAGCACAGACAAGGCAAGAACCACAAGATGAGGATCATCGCTTTTGTGGGCAGCCCAGTGGAGGACAACGAGAAAGATGTGAGTGTGTGAGATGAGGGTTCCTATGAACAAATTCGTCAGTAAAATGTTAGTAAAAAAGTTACCGTTAGTAACTGGGACCTTAACTTGAAATTATTTCTCTTTGACAGCTGGTGAAACTTGCTAAACGTCTGAAGAAAGAGAAGGTCAATGTGGATGTGATCAATTTTGGAGAGGAGGTGACTTGATTAACTATAGTTTGTGATTGTACATGAAAAGTTTGATAAGGGCCACTCTGCTTTCTAGTAAATATTTCTTTTGACCATGCGAACAGATGTGACAAGGTGGTAGCGCAGTGGTTAAGGCATGGGTCTTTGGACTGGAAGGTTGCAGGTTCAAATCCCACCATCACCACTAGTGGGCACTTGAGCAAGGCTCTTGAGCAAGGCTCTTGAGCAAGGCTCTTGCTCCTCAATTGCTGAATTTCTAAGTCGCTCCGGATAAGGGCCTCTTCCAAATGCTATGCAATGCAAATGATTAGCTGAATTAGCATTCTTGTGAGGAGTGGGCAATATGAGCTTCTATAGGTCTGTGTTACTGCTACTGAGTCTGGGTGTGGATATGCCTGGTTGTCCTCAGTGTTTCATCACCTCCACCTTTTTTTATTTGTTTGTTCTTTTCAATAGGAGGTGAACACGGAGAAGTTGACCGCATTTGTAAACACCCTGAACGGAAAAGAAGGAACAGGCTCTCACCTGGTCACAGTGCCTCCGGGCCCGAGCTTGGCAGATGCTCTGCTCTCCTCTCCTATCCTGGCAGGCGAAGGTGGCACCATGATGGGTCTTGGAGCCAGCGACTTCGAGTTTGGAGTGGATCCCAGCGCTGACCCCGAGCTCGCTCTGGTAAGACGGCAGTGCTGCGAGAACTTTCAGCTGTTTTTGTCCACCCTCATCTTTATAATACATTCTCAAAAGCGGCGATTGTTCTGATTTTTCAATTGTGCTATATTTATATACAGACTAATTTTAATAAACTTGAAAGATGAACACTGAAAAATGCCCAATTTAGCACATTGAACAGTATTTGTACCATGTTTTCAAGTTGTCCATGTGGTTGAGTTTATATATATATATATATATATATAAATTCCCCCTCCCCCCTCAAAAAACTAACTGATTCCGCATGATGTAATTCAGAGTAAAATTTATATAATTAATTTAGCAAGAATCCAGGTTCATGGAAAAATTGTTTGCAACTGGTTGTTGAGGCTTTATAAGGCTAAATCATAAAACATCGCATGTCTTCACTTTCTCCAAGGCTCTACGTGTATCCATGGAGGAGCAGAGGCAGCGGCAGGAGGAGGAGGCTCGGAGAGCGGCTGCTCAATCAGCTGCTGAAGCAGGAATTACCACTCCAACTGCTGATGGTAAGGACACATCAAGATGATAGTTCTTTTAAATGTTTGTAATTAATATTTTAGTACATCACAGTCATTAAAAAAAAAGCATTTTAACAGTCTTAACAAGCAGCACTTTGTTTAAAATTAACCTTATTCAGTGATAATTATTGAGCATCTCAATCTATGAGTATGGATTTGGACTGTATTATGAATATGAATATTATATAATGTGTTAAGATCACAGGAACTGTGATGTGTAGGATCTGAGTTTGCCTGAGTAGTTCTGTTGATGATGGAACTGTAAAGAAGGAACATTAGGTGTTTACACTAGTAAACAATAGGATGGTATATTAGAATAAATGTTTTATTAGAATTTTATAGTCAGTCATGTTTGTATCTTCAGAATCAGAAGAGGCCCTACTGAAGATGTCGGTTTCTCAGCCCGAGTCTGGTGTGACATCACTGCCAGATTTCAGCAGCATGACTGAGGAGGAGCAGATTGCCTACGCCATGCAGATGTCTCTGGCTGGAGGAGGTTCGTTGTTTTTTTTTTTTTTCTTTTTATGTAAATAAATAGATCTTCCCTACAAAGTGATTATAAATTTCCAGTTTATTTGAACTTGCCAGTGAAATTAGACTAGACTGGTCACTCCAGGGTTTTTTAACAATGTCAAGGTGTAACAGTAATAATCCTTAATTAAATTAGAATCCTGGAGTAAATTTTGCTCTTACTCTTTACGACCGGGGTGTGTAGAAGAGCATCTTGGAAAGAATAAAACCATGCGGCAGATGACCTCCGAAAGCAGAAGGGCATTATCAGGTTCCTTTCTTGTCAGCTGGAAAGACTAATCTCTCCATGCCAATATCTTGGACCAGTTAACTGAAACACTTGATCATTATAGGGGGAAAATCCTTTTTTTTTTTTTTTTTTTTTTTTTTTCTCTTTGTGATGTTTCATGGAGAAGCTCTCGACCTGTTCCTGTGAAATGCTGGTCCATATTATTAGCAGTATTATTATTATTGCACTGATAACTTCCCTGTGAGTGTACAATTCATGACCGTAAGTGATTAACACACTTGGTGATTTGAGCCTATTACAGAAATAAGGCAAGGTACAAAAACATGACACGAAATGGCTCTCCAGTCACATTTTATTTCACCGAGTCCTAAAATGCAGTCAGTTATAACCCCTCTGTTCCTCTGAGTCCATACTAAGATGGCTCTTAGCATTGTCTCTAACACCATGTCTTTGTTTTGTTAATATTCATTGCTGAACAGTATCGTATACGCTGTACTGTACACATTTTATTGTAGTGCATCTTGTGTATTACATGCTTATAGTGCTGTAATATTGTTTACTGAAGAATAATGAACTTTAAGTACGCCATTATCCTCTCTTCTCAAAGGTACCCAATAATGTTTTGCGCTTTTAGATATTAAGGCAAATTTATTAAATGGCATTATTAAATAATAATAGTGCATATTAGTTGTATTATCATTTTAAGTGATATTTTGCTCCTCTGGAATGGATTAGCTGAATTTATACATTTATAACACTGTACATTCAGTACTGCAATACAGGACGAATTTCCTCATAAGAAGTAATGGAAATTCGGGTAATCCGTTCCAAACAAGCAAAATATCTCTTTTAAAATGATCATACAACTAATATTATTTAATAATGGTATATTATTTAATAATAATTGTGCCTTAATATCTAAAGAGGAAAACGTACTTTACCTTTTGAGGAGAGGATAATGGCATACTTAAGTTTAGTATTCTTCAATAAATAATAATACACCACTGTACGAATGTAATGCACGTGTGTACAGTAGTGTGTGATATTCAATAATGAATATTAACAAAACAAAGACTTAAAAGTCTTAAAACAGCGTTTAAGACAATGCCAGACATCGCTCTCAGTATGAACTCAACAAAGGAAGGGGTTATGACTGAGAGGCACAGTGTTGGTGGGGTCTCACAAGAACCTTCGTGCCCTTGAATTTCGTATCACTCATAACCTGAAATTTTGCTCGTAAACCAATACACAATTTTTGACAAATCCCGACCTGAATTACTTGTATACGCGTAAGCCACTGTTCCACTATATACTGTAATCTCTTGTGCGTGTTCATCATATTCAGGACAGGATTTGATGCTGTTTGTAAATGGCAGATACAGTCTTATCGTGAAATTCTTTTTGAGCCATAGTAGTAAAATAAAATTAAAAAAACTCATAAAATTGATATGATGATGATTAATAATGTGGCTTGGTTATACAATGCAAAATTACCAACCATTTGCTAAATGGGGCTGCTAAAGAGCCATGTTTTTGCCTGGTAGAACTGTGTATAGTCCTCTATACATTTGAATCATTATCCTCAAAATTCAAATGTTGCTTTAGTCACTGAATTAGATTTTAGACATAATTCTACCTTTTTCCTCTCATAAAGTATGATATATTTTGTTTGCTTTGCAGAGTATGGCGAATCTATGGACACAGGAGCTCCGATGGACACTGCTGAATCAGCAAAGGTAGAGGCAATTCTGCAATCTTTTAAAAGGATGTGTGTGAGTGAGAAGACATGGTATGTTACGGTTGGAGTGGGAAATCTGGGAGCACCACTGAATTGCCTCGAGTTAAACTGGAATACTGACTGGACACCAGGCAGCTTGCATCAGTACCAGACTTTAGCCCCTTGTGTCTGAATGATCACAAACCCCCCCACTCAAATCTGGTGAAAAGCCTTCCTTCTAACTAGTGGTCAACCGATTTTTTTGTGTTTGCTGATTAATCAGCACCAGGAGCTGACTGCTGAAACAACTGGCAAAAATCCGTACCAGCAGTTTTTCCTGCTTCTGGTCCGGTGTTATTGAGAGCGGCCTCTAGAGGCGAATCACTAACTCCCCATGCTGTTTATTTTTTAAACTGTTTGACTATTTTATTAATATATTTAAAAAATTCAAATTTAAGTTTTATACAAATGTATCAAGTGTGAAGACACTTTTATTCTAAATGTTTAAAAGTAATGATGGTTGTAAATTTATGTAATTCAACCGGACACTGAATGCAACTTTTGCTCTTTCCAAATGGATGTGTGCATGATGTTTGAGACTTGGATGTTTAAAAAAAAGTTATTGATGTAAAAATAAATTTTCATTGGAGTTTTTATATAACACCAGTGAACATTTTATTTTTAATCAATAACTTTTTTTTTTTACACTGCACTAAGTCTTAAACAAATAGAAAGAGCAAAAGTTACATTTAGTGTCCTGATTAATTGAGTAAAGGAAGGACTAAATAAATGTGTAGTGCATTGATGGTTTAAATTTGACTTTTTACCCAGAATTGACCCAGAATATCTTTAAATAAAATGGACAAACAGAAATGCATGAACTAAAAAAAGGACCAGTAAATTTCTTCTGAGATTATTGGCAATTGAATGTCATGTCCTAAAGCTCTCTCTCTAATAGATAATCAATAATTTTTGGTTCCATGTGTATTTGTTTTTGATGCCATTGGTTCTTTTTAAAGTTGTCCAAGAATTGTAATCTGTACTGCTGGTCAAATCTTCCACTGTGGCCTTTATTTACCAAGTACTTTCTCGTTTACAATAGGAGGAAGATGACTACGATGTAATGCAGGACCCAGAATTCCTCCAAAGCGTACTAGAGAATTTGCCTGGCGTCGATCCCAACAACGAGGCCATCCGCAATGCCATGGGCTCCTTAGCTTCTCAGAGTGGAAGCAAGCCAGACGGCAAAAAGGATGAGGAAAAGAAGAAATGATCGCTGTAGAAAATATTGTAACCGGATAGACAAATCCTTTGATGAATAAAATTGGAAAAGAAAAAAAAAAAAGAATAAATTCCATTGAGACAGATGCATATATATACCCGAGATTCATTAGTCCCATGTGTATGAATGAATGAATGATGGGTAACACATTTTGCAGTCTTTGGATGCGTACTAATTTTGCTGAGATACTCATTGGCAAAGCCAGTACCTCAATTTCACACTGCTTGCATCTTCTGTTTCTCTTGTGGTTGCTTGCTTTTCGTGTCCATAGCTACTTCTTTTTCGGTTTCCATTAAAACAAGTTTGTTTAAGAATCCTTCAAATTCTGCCCTTTTTGTTTCTTTACTTGTTTTAAAAAGATCCAAAGTTTTTCTTATACATTTATCAAGCAACATATTTCTAGGGGTGCAGTGCTCATATCCAATTGTTTTTTTTTCCTGTTTTCCCATTGTACATCATTTAAGTAGTTTTATTAAGGGTCTAGAGAGCTTAACAAAATGTGCATGAACAAGTATTCAGTATTAATACCAATTATCTTGCATCCATGTATCTTGAAAAATACTTTTACTGATTCAGTAAACAAACAAAAAAAAAACAATGCATTACCAAAAAAAATTTTTTTTCCCCAAATACAATTTCCAGTGTAGGTCTATAGATCATTGAATGGCGTAAAAACGAACGGACATACACTTGTAAACAATCTGTATCACTTCATGACTTGGATTCCCATAAATGTCAAAAAACATTACTGCAAAATGAGAAGGCACAAAATTGCTGAAACCGATATGAAAATAAGGCACAGGAGGAAGAGCCGGGGGGGGGGGGGGGGGGGGGGGGGGGGGGTGGGGGGGGGGGGGAGGGGGGGGGGGGGGGGGGGGGGGGGGGGGGGGGGGGGGGGGGGGGGTGGGGGGGGTGGGGGGGGGGGGGGGGGTGGGGGGGGGGGGGGTGGGGGGGGGGGGGGGGGGGGGGGGGTGGGGGGGGGGGGGGGGGGGGGGGGGGGAATTTTCTTGTATCTATAACTGTCTAATGAGTAAATAATAAAATAGCCTTTTGCAATACTATTACAAGACTCTCAGTGGATGGAGCACCTGAAACATTCACATTCATTCATAATACTGGGACTATAATCTCTCTCTCTCTCTCTCTCTCTCTCTCTCTCTCTCTCTCTCTCTCTCTCTCTCTCTCTCTCTCTCTCTCTATATATATATATATATATATATATATACGTGCAAAAGTAGTCTTTCAGATACATCTCTAAAGGTGTGTATTTCCTATTGCATGCAGCAAGTAGTGTTTGAATAATTCTTCAAGACTACCTAATTTCTCAGAGCAGTCTGCACATTCAAAGCTCTCACCCTGTTTTTCACTATCAGCAGCATTTACAGTAGTGTCAGGTCCCTCCAATATTACACTAATTTCAGTTAACTGGATCAGCTTACTATGACTCGACTTGTCCTGCAGGTTCTCACACTGATTAACTGACTGGGTTTCCAAAACCTGGGCTTGATTTTCGGAGTTCATTACAGAATGCTCCCGAGAAGTCTTGGGAGTTTCTTGCTCGGAAGGTCCACTGCAGCCTTCTTGTTCATTGCCTGAAACTAGATTAATAATCGGGTTGATTTTTGATCTTGAAAGATGAGGTGGAACGTACAGCTTATCAGGGTGCGGGTATTTAAAGAGGCTCTCCTTTGGAATGGCATCGAGGTCAAGAGTTGATAGCAGAGATGGGTTTGTAGAAGACCTGGCACCTGAGGTAGATTTACGGCTTTTGGTGGACTGCACTCGGTTTTGAAACCTTCTGGTATGACATATCTGATGGGCGAAGAGTAGATCCAAAGTGGAGAAGCTGCTCTTGCATCTATTGCAGCTGTATAGAAACGTAAAAGGATCTGACGGGATTGCAGGGAGAAGGCTGGCAGAAGAACTATGAGTGTTTAAGTGTTTGCAAAGACTTTTGTTATTCGGAAAGGACAGATTGCATGTAAGGCACTGGTGAGAAATGGCACCTTTGTGAAGGAGACCGTGCTTAAGGAACTTTGTCAAAGTACTAAAGCTTCTGGAACAAACGTCGCATACTAATTTCCTGGATGGTCGGTGAAGGCTGCACTGGTGAACGTGCAAGTCTTCTTCACCGGCAAAGGTTTGGCGGCAGAGGGGGCAAGCATAGGGTCTCACTTCAGCGTGACCCAGCAGGTGCGTTCTGTATGAGCTGAAGAAGTGAAATTGGACATTGCACTGGGAGCAAGTGTAGCCTTGGCCTTTGCGGCGATGAATTCGCTGGTGCAACCAGAGTTTGTTCCACCTTTCGAAGGAGTGGCCACAAGGCCCGCAAACGTATTTAAAAGTGGGGGCGTGTGCTTGCATGTGCAGGCACAACACCCTGTATCGCTTGAACCTCTGGCCACAGCGTGGGCACTTAAACCTCCAGTGTCTTGGTGATATTTCTATCTCGTTCAAGGAGATCACAGAAGACGAGGGTTGGTGACCTTTATGAGACACATTTTCCAACAACGATGCCACTCTTATGACCCCAGAGGACTCGGGAATAGGTTGCAGATTGCTTGTGGGAGTTTGCGAATTCTTATGAAACCAGCGAGCACTTGGAGAATTGCCATTGGGAGCCACAAGATCAACTGGCGAACCATCCTTCAAGGAAGTGCCTTTCCTGGTGTTGCTTTGCAAGATTTCTGAAAGTGAAGCACCACAAGCCACCTCCTCCCCACTTGTTTGACAACACACTCTACAATGTACATTGCCCGCCAACTCTTTTTCATAGCTTTGTCCACAAGCAATGCAGATATATGCTGGAGTCTCTGTGTGTGTTTGAAGGTGAAGAGTATACTGACACCACTTCCGATAGAGTCGTTTACATAACTGGCATTTAAAGAACATTGGTGTATTTACTTGACCATCGACTCCGTGAGAGACCAGGAAACCCCCGGGATCACGCCGCTCTCCGTGTAAACGCAGTTTCGGATCGCATAGTCTGGACAGTTGATGCAGCCGCAGCGTGGGGAGATCGCCGAACACAAGGTGACAGTGAAAACAGGAGAACGGTGAATCCCCGGCATGCTTTTCAGAGTGCTTTTTCAGAGCCTTGAGACGATAAAAACCTTTAGCGCAAACAGAGCACGCGTAAGGTTTAACTGGCCAGCGGGTCTTCTCGTGGTCTACTAGCTGGGAAGATGTCAGAAACCCTCGTCTGCAAGTCTTACAGGAGATGAGCTTATCGCATGTGTCATTATCGAATTTGCTCAAGTAGCCAGTAGGAATTTCATGGTTATAAACATTGCAGATTATTCTCTCACTACGAGTAGGGCTTGTTACCGGAGCGTCTGGTTTGTTGCCTTGTTGCCTTTGTTCGTTGTTCCACTTCGATTCCTTTACATGCATCATAAAATGGGCCATCAAATCCATTTTTCCGGAGAATTTCCTCCCGCAGCACGGGCATGGGAAAAGCTCCGACTGGACATGGACATTTCTATGGGATTTGAGTTTGGACAGCTGAGCAAAGTTCTTCCCGCATATTTTGCACCTGTAAGGTTTCTCGCCTGTATGAATACGCTGATGAACGGTATATGCCGATATGTGACGGAAGGATCGAGAGCAGTACTTACAAGTGATAAAATTCCTACCCATTTTAGTTCTCTTGACAGCATCTTGACCCGCGTTGTCATTTAAAGCAGTCACATAGTCCTCGTCGCAATACCGTATAAATCGCTCTATTTTCCGAATTGGAGAAAGTCTAAGCAAAATTTCTTTTTTTTTGCACACAGGAATCTCATCGGCAAAATTATTTTCAGATAATTTCCCAAGATGTTCATCAGATGCCTTCAAACTTACATCCATTAAAAGCTTTTTCTTTTTTACCTTTTTGCCAAGTGCCTTTGTAATGGCAGAACAAAAACCTGTACTATTTCCGGTAGACTGCAGAGACACTTCACCGCTGTTTATCTCTGTGCTTTGAGATTCCTTTTTCCCCCATCTTTGTTTCCTGCTTATGGTCAAATCTGCATTGTTGTTTTGTGACTCTGTAGGCATTATTGATAGTGTATTACTAGGATTTGCACGAAAATTATTTTTACTGCTTCGAGACTCGTTTTCTTGCTTCTCTTTATTATCTTCGGTCTCTAACAGGTTTCCAAAACAACAACTTTCATTTGGCGCCTTTTGAAAATTATTGGGTTGCAAACCTGTAGAAGTATTGAATGTATGATTTTCTTTGTGTGATTTTCGGCTGTTTTCTAATAAAGGTGGCGACTGCTGTTTTTTCGCCTTCACGTGGATCTCTCGGGAAAAATTCCCATAGTGATTCTCCTGCAAGCCGCGAGCAGTTTCCAAAGAGTCCTTAGTTATTGAAAACGCTTTGGCCATTTTCAGTAGCTTTTTCTTTTTAAGGGAGAGACCAAATTTCTTTTTCATTTGAACAGGAGCACTGATACGATTTGCGCAGGAAGCCTTCAAACCAGGACCAATTTTACATTCAGGCTTCAAGATAGTGGAAAGGTTTTTGTTGGGTTCAGCTTGGACTGTTTCTGTCTCAATAAAATCGGTGACCTTTTGTGGAGTCCCAATATTTACCTCTGATGTAATCTCTTTACATTTGCTCAAAAAGGTGTTTACGCTTGTCTCAGGGTTTGCGCTATCACTCAAAGACATTATATTCGGAGTAATTATTTGTCCTGTATCTGGTTCAGAATCAATGTTACTATTGTTTGTATCTGATGATGCAACCTCACAAGAACAGTGATTTTGACTAGAGAGAAACGGCTCATCCAACATATGTGCCCCTCCATTTTCTACCTTTCCCACCACTTTGCAAGGACTTTGAGCAGCAATGGTTTGTACACCATTTTTTTCAAATGGCAGTTTAGACTCTTCACTCTCTATACAATTGTTTGAAATGTCCACTGACATTGAAGAATGTTCCAGCAATGGTAAATCTAAAGAGGCTTTTTGAAGGTCACACACAAGGCTGTGTTCACTGTGTGAGGTAGATGCAGGATTTGGATCAGTGTCAACCTTCAAATGAGGACTAGGAACAGGTACATTTTCATTTAGAGTTGCGACATTGTCCGTACATTTCTTCCCTTCACTTTCCATGCCATTTTTACAAGACTGAGCATGTTGGCTGGTTGTTCTAGGAAGACTCTTTTCAACAACTTGTCCCAACACTGATTTATGATTCCCAGTGCTGCTTGACTTGGGTGAATATGCACAGTAGATGTGTTTGTTGCACTGCTCGTACATGTTAGATATGTTTGGAACTATGGTAGAATTTGAATCCTGTGTCTCCTCTGACGTTCTAATCTGTGTCAAAGAGCAAACCTCGGTGGCATCCGGAATTCCACACGGTGAGCAGGGTTTATGCATCGTCTCACTGAGCATCTCAGCATTTAGTGATGAGCCATCAATCAGGGGATCCACAGAGTCTGTCTGCAAAAAAGCAAATAATTGATTTTTATTACCATTATAAATGAAGGCATTTCGCTATAGCTATATAGATTAATTTCACCCTTACAATCAAAATCCTAGCCTACCTTCTGGTGGAAATTCTGATTTGACTTAAAGGGAAACTTCTTAGTGTCATCTGATAAAATAAACACTTGTGCTTCAGTTGCCTCTCCTCTTTCTTGGCCATCTAACTTTTCCTCTCCTGGATCATGACTCTTTACAAATTCCATTGATCTTGACCCAGTGGAAGGAACATAATTTGGTGGGGATTCACACACATCCACTG
The DNA here is from genome assembly GCA_030449085.1 of Kryptopterus vitreolus. NCBI lineage: Eukaryota > Metazoa > Chordata > Actinopteri > Siluriformes > Siluridae > Kryptopterus > Kryptopterus vitreolus. Next base: position 758,124 of record JACRUU010000033.1, on the reverse strand, counting down.
GTTGATCGTGCACCAAATCCATCCCATTACTTATCTCCAAGGTCTCTTTGCTCACAGGCTTGTTATTATTCAGGATCTGAAATGAAAAACAAACTGGACTGTAAAACAAATTGTTTTAATTTAGTTACATACTACAGTTAATTTAACAGGAACAACTGTTTCCCTGCACAGGCAAACATTTACTAAGGCCAACTCAATGTGTATTGTGCTTATAATAGTGTATATTATCCCTGTAGCTTTACAGTAACTGAAATTTGAATTTATATGTAAATGCATATACCTCTACACCTGAGAGGTTATTAGGTTATAGTTTTAACATTTGTAGATATAATTTGCAGTGATCGGGGGCTTAAATGCTGAACTGATCGTGCATATTGCACCCGAATCCATTGTAGGTGACTGTTTATATTGATTACAGTCAAAATCCGTTTATCCTTATAGTATCTAATCAAATCCAACCAATCTTCTGTTATTCAAATAACCACTTGTCAAAACTATTGGGAGCAGAAATACACAATCCTGAGGTGGATTACACCAGGTTCACTCCTGTCTGACAAGAACAGATGCCTATACATCAGTGTACCTTCAGTGCATTCCACCTGTCCATCCGCAATGGCCACAGAGTAGGTTATGGGGACAAAATAACTGTGATAAAATTGTGAGGAGGCACTTTTTGAACGCACTGTACATGTAGTACACAATGCACTGGATTTTTTGCTGGAATTTGCCTTTTCACACAACGCATGAACACACAATTCCCTGCGATCTTGCTATACTAATCATGTCCACATGTGATCTCAGACGTAGTTACATATGCATAAAATACAGGCTCCTGGAATGTATGAAGTACAGTAGAACCTCAACTTAATACAAGTTTAATTTGTTCCAGGACGTAGCTTATTAGCCGAAAAGGTTGTTTGCTGAAATGACTTTCCTCATAAGAAATAATTACATTTGGATAATCCGTTCCAGACTTAAAATTATAATACAACGAATAGCACAAATTATTGATGATACAATTTTTTAAATCCTGCCTCAAACTGAATTACTCATATACTGAGGTTCCACTGTACTTTACAATATTCACCCGTGCACTTTCAGAAAGCCTGGGTACACTGTTGCACAAAATTTCTGATTTTGGCTAAGAGGAGTGAACACTGCTGTCTTTTGTTGCTGTAAACTGTTGCCACATGACTAGCTGAATCTGCACGAATGATCTCCACACACATATATATCTTTAATAAAATGACTCACAAAGTATACAGTACAGGGTTGTCCAAAAAGATGTTACCACTCATATGGAACTACATAATTTTACATTTTCTTTTGCTGCAAACTAGATATAACCACCCGACTTACTTTGGAAGAAAGAAGGAAGATGGCAGCTTGGATGGAAGTGTTTGTACTACCTTAATTTGGACTTGTGTACATAGTGTGTGGTGTTATGTTATTAAAATAAAAGTCAATCCCATGCAAGTGGTAACATCTTTTTGGACAACCATGTATAGTGATTATATTTATTTACCTCTTCTTGTGCAGAATCTAGCTGGTCATTTACAGAATTATAGCTGTTAATCATCACTGGCTCTTTTCTTTCTCTACAATCTTCTGTACTGTCTATCAACATTTCCATGCTAGGATGCTGGTCTCCTGGAAAATGGGAATTCTTTATTGACTCAGGTGTTCCAGATGGAATTTGCTGACAATCTGGAGAATAAGCCATTGAGGCATTAGGTGAAGATGATGAGAACGACAACGACAATGATGCCATTTCAGGCATGATTGCACCTGTTGCCTAAAAAACAATATGCATGTTTTAAAAATATACACAACCCCCAAAGGCTCCAAAATGTACCTGACAATGTAGTAATTCTGGAGAAGCATTAGGAACATTTCCATCCATAAGGCTTAACAAAGTTAAGCTGAATGTTGTATGCCAAGAGCACATTATTCATGCTAAGAGAGTATTTTTCACTAAATATAAAGTTGAAAATCTGTACATTTACTTGGATAAAGTAAAATCTAAAATATGTTAAATTACCTTGTTTGAGATACATTTTATACAGTGGCAAGAAAAAGTATGTGAACCTTTTGGAATTTCATGGTTTTCTGAATAAATTTGTCATAAAATGTTATCTGATCTTCATCTAATTCATTGGTATTGACAAACACAATGTGTCTAAAAATAATAACACAAAAAAAATCCAATCTTTCTTGTCTTTATTGAACACAATCATTCAACATTCAAAATGGCAGTGGAAAAAGTAAGTGAAACCTTGAGTTAATGACCTCAAAAAAGCTAATTGGAGCTAATTGGTTTTAGCACACCTGGAGTCTTGTTAAGATAAGTTTGGAGGTGTGGACTACAGATACTTTGACTGATAAAAACCCCTCAAACCTTTGGAGTTTGCTCTGCACAAGAAGAACATGATTATGTGAGCCATGCCACGCCAAAAAGAGCTTTCAGAAGTCCTACGATCAAGAATTGTTGATTTACATGAAGTTGGCAAGGGTTACAAAGTTATTTCAAAGACTTTAGAATTTCACCAGTCTACAGTTCGGCAAACAATCTACAAATGGAGACAATTTGGGACTGTTGCTACTCTACCTAGAAGTGGGCGCCCCGTCAAAATGACACCAAGAGCACAACGAACACTCATCAATGAGGTAAAGAAACGACCTCGAATGACAGCCAAAGATTTGAAGGCATCATTGGAACTTGCTAACATATCGGTTCATGAGTCTACAATACGTACAACACTGAACAAGCAGGGTATCCACGGCAGGACACCGCGAAGGAAGTTGCTGCTTACTAAAAAGAACATTGCTGCACGGCTTAAGTTTGCAAAAGAGCACATTGACACTCCACAGCGGTATTGGCAAAATGTTTTGTGGACTGATGAAACTAAGATTGAACTATTTGGAAAAAACACACAGCACTACATCTGGCGTAGAAAGGGCACGGCATATCGTCATGAAAACATCATCCCAACTGTAAAGTATGGTGGAGGAAGCATCATGATTTGGGCCTGCTTTGCTGCATCAGGGCCTGGCCAGCTTGCAATCATTGAGGGGAAGATGAATTACCAAGTATATCAGACAATTCTTCAGGATAATGTGAGAATGTCTGTACATCAGCTGAAACTGTGTATGATGCAAAAAAAAGAAGGGACATACACATGAGACGTCCAAAGAATATGACAGAGCTAAAGCAGTTCTGCCAGGAAGAATGGGCTAAAATTCCTCCTCAGCGATGTGCAGGTCTGATCCACAGCTACAGGAAGCGCCTGGTTGAGGTTATTGCTGCCAGGGGGGGTCAACCAGTTATTAATTCTAAGGTTTCACTTACTTTTTCCACTGCCATTTTGAATGTTGAATGATTGTGTTCAATAAAGACAAGAAAGATCTGGATTTTTTTGGTGTTATTATTTTTAGACACATTGTGTTTGTCAATACCAATGAATTAGATGAAAGATCAGATAACATTTTTATGACAAATTTATTCAGAAAACCATGAAATTCCAAAAGGTTCACATACTTTTTCTTGCCACTGTATATACATATACATATATATATCTTGCCACTGTATATATATATATATATATATATATATATATATATATATATATATATATATATATAGATATATATATATATAGATAGATATATATCATACATACAGATACAGATATATATATAGATATATATATACATACATACATACATATATATATATATATATATATATACATACATACATACATATATATATATATATATTATATATATATATATATACATATATATATATATATATATATATATATATATATATATATATATATATATATATATATATATATATATATATATATATATAAATTACACATATATATATATATATATATATATATATATATATATATATATATATATATATATACGTTATATATACACACACACACACACACACACACACACACACACACACACACACACACACACACACACACACACACACACACACACACTCTTGGGCTGTCTTGCATGAACTGCACATTTGAGATCTCCAAGAGTGGCTGGATGATATTGAGGTCAGGAGAATGGCCTGGAATGTTTTGGATCATTGTCATGGAATGTCCAAGTATGTCCCAATGATGATTGCAAATGATGAGTGCAAATTTTCTTTCAGTATTTTTTGATAATATACTGCATTCATCTTGCCATCAATTTTAACCTGTTAGGAGTCTTTTATATACAAGATATATTTTAGACACTATTTACAAGCAAATAGATAACAGGTGAGGATGGTTACCTTTAATAGATCATCAAACCTATTTGTGTCAACTTGTGTGCCTGTTATCAGGCCAAAGACAGGGTATGACTGACTTTGGTCAGTCATTTGGGTAGTTTCTCTTGTCATTATGAGTACACACAGTTGTTTGACAATAAATGGCTTCGGCCAATCACTAAGCACTGTTATTATTCATATTTTCTGAAGAAACTTGGCTAGGGTGTGTAAACTTATGAGCACAACTGAACAGCAAACCCTTTACTTTGTGTTAGTTTGGAAAAGGTTTAAGTCTCTCTGCTGAAGTGAGGGAACATTTTATGCTACTGCAAACTTTTGTGCCTCAGTGTTTGTGGCAGAACTACATATGGTTCCCAATTTGTCCGTATGGTATAGTTTGTGACCATAAAATAAAACTATTATTATAAAATCCAATTAACACAAGAAATAAACATTATTTCAGTGGAAAAACTGTCCTTTGGTCAAAAAAATTAAGATTTAAAATTCTAACCACCATGTCTTATTGGCATTAAAAAAAAAAAAAAAAAAACACAATATGCGGAATAAGTACCACAGAATTTTTACAGCGGCATGCCACCTTATTTGGGCGATTTGTACTTAGGATGGTCATATATTTCCAACATTGCAATGAACCCACACACACCTTGAAGTTACAAAAGAGCTATTTGTTCAAGAAGAACATTCAAGATCGAGTACTGCATCAGACCAGGCCTCCACAACCACCTGATCTATACCTGATTGTAATGTTTTAGGATAAGTTGCAATGGAAAACTCCATGAGTTTGCTGGGAAACCTTTCCACATGACGACCTCAACTGAGAAAATGCCAAGAGTGTGCAAACATCAGAACATCAGAGATAAAAGGTGAAGAAGCAGAAGCGTGAAAAGCACACGCTTGTCCATAGTTCGGAGATCTTCAGTGTTAATTAATGTTAAAACCCGAAATAAATATAAAGAAATCTCAATTAATAAAAACACATGACTGGTATTGTGCATAGTAAAGTTCATTAATGCAATAATAAAGAATGGCTTTTTTATATATACTAAGTTATAAATATAGGAAAATACAGTAGGCGTGCTTGCTTTTTGGCATGTTTTATACAAAAACAAATTACCGCAGTCACTTTAATTACTTGGTCGACGACATTGTTGCAAACTTCATGTGAACAATCTGAAATAATACACACGAAACTGCACACCGACCTGCCATCTGAGTTTCCCTTAGGAACCGCCGAACGCAGGTCACAGCCTCTGTTCTCCGCACAAACCCCCTCTCAGTTACACTCACCTCAACTCGTTCTTAAGTCGCGACCCATAACATTCGTCAAAATCTAGGCGAAACTCGAACAACCTTTTTTTTCATCCTGACACGAGTTCGTGCTTTCCCGTTGGCGGCGTGTTCCCCAAACACAACATCCGCCCAGAAACCGGAAGTAAGCGACTTTCAAAGAAACCGCGTACTCGAGGATATTACGCCACCTCATGTGAAGGTGGGGGACACAACAGAATGCTCAGGGAATGTGCGCCCTGGCTTCACTAACATTCTCACCATGTCTCTTTGCAACGTGCAATTCAAGTATATTCGTGCAGAGGAATGCATCAGTGTCCTGCATTTCGCACCCACCCTGAAGAACTTGAAGATTTGTGCCCACAAGCGTGATAATAAAGTCAGGTACTGATGGATGTGAGGAGGCCTAGGGTTCAATTCCCATTCCAATTTATACCAAAGGTGTTCAATAGGCGTGAGGTCAGACCTCTATAGCAGGCCACTCATGATCCTGCACTCCAACTCTTTAAAGAACATATGCTCCTGGAGCTGCCTTTGTGCAATTTATATCATGCTGGAACATGTCTGGGTGTCCTAGTTCAAGTGAAGGGAAAATTTTGTTCTACCCCATTTATATATGTCTTATCTTACCTTTTTGTGGTTACAGTTTGGGGAAGAACCACATAAAAGTCAAATGCAGGTGCATATTCCCAAATACAAGCATGTCTCGTAGTGATTTATTCCAGCACAGCATGATTCATTTGTTGTTGTTAATATTGTTGTTTTAAATGTGAAAAGTTATTTTTTATGATTTACACCCCAAAGTCTATTCATTTTCATGAACTGTATTGTGTGAAGTGGTTCATTCCACTTGTACGTTATTTCAGAAGTATAAGCAATAGAAAATGTACTTTATATATATATATATATATATATATATATATATATATATATATATATATATATATATATGAGAGAGAGAGGGGGGGAGTGGGGGGGTATAAAAAACACCAATATTACACAGTATTGTTTTTTACTTTATTGAAACTGACAGCTATCTGTCTACAACATAAAATTACCTACAAATTGGCAAGAATAACAAGCACATCATTGAATTGTTCGCAACATTTTTTGGTCTCAGCATTAACTGCTAGGTTTATCTTTTCACATTGACGTTTTGTAAAACTGCTTAGAACAGATATTCATAGACATGTCTATCGATCCAATACTGAGGACAATTGTTAAAGAAATACAAACAAGTCCAAATACTAATTTAACAAAAGTACTGAATAAACACAGCAGCTCCAATATACATCCATTTATATCTAATAAAATACACTGGTAAGCCAAAGTATTTATTGATGTATTTATTTATTTCCATAACCCGAACCTAATGTCAACTTTATATCCACGGTGTCAAATTAGCATGTCTTAGGTGCGTGATTGAAACATTCGGTTGGAAGTTTCCAGTTCCTCCTCAGTTAAAACCATTGGCTGAACCAGTTTTTTACCTCTTCCATTTTCTCCTGGACAGGGGTGAGCAGACTCTTTTTTACCTCCTCGGCCTGATTTTTGAGTTCTTCCCATTTATTCGCAATTTCATCAGCTTGATCTTTCAGCATATCTTTCATGGTGGTAAATTTTTCCTCAGCATTTTGGCGTACTACATCAAAATAAGATGTCAGGCGTTCGTTGAGGTCGTCCGCATGCTGGGTAGCACGGGCTTGGACTTCCTCGACGTATGCATCAATTTTCCTTAAGAGAAGTGAAAATGACTTCATGACATTTTAGTTCATGTGAACAACTGTTACCAAGCATAAATAAAAGAGAAATCATTATTTATGATGTTTATCATAGATTTAATATGAGATCTCAAAAAAGGTTAGCTTAATTTGGATTTTGGATCCATAGTTGGTTTATCATTAAATTGATATATTATTATCTGAGTTAACAAAAAAAAATACTCACTTCTTTATTTCCTGGGTGTCCTTGCTGAGGCGTTTCTTTAGTTTACGGACATATGCGTTGGCTTTGTTCTTGAGCTCATCTGTGTTCTGCTCCACCATGCTCTGTAGCTCCTGGCTATATTCTGTAATGCGATTCTTTGCATCCTCCATATGTGCACGTAGCTTATCCGACAGCAGCTGAAGATCGTCTTGCATTCTTTGAATTGAGACCTCTGCGAACGGGGCCAGCTTTGACTTTACATCATCAGTGTACATCTGCAGCTCGGCCATGCTGTCACTGATCAGTGTGCTGGACAATAGGTGATTTCAATGAGTTTAGCATGGTTTGTACATTTGGCTGTGTGTGGATTGTTGACGGCTTTGCTATACTCACTCAAGCTCTCTTCCAAGTTGGGTGGTCTGTAAGTTCTTCTTCATTTCTTCAAACTTGGAGTTCACGTCATTTACATAGTCCCAGAACTTATCCACCATCTCCTCCCATTGGGTTTTAGGTTCATCCTGAAACAGGAATCTTCCCTGGCAGCCTTAAAGATTAAAAGAACAACACTATCACTACACTTTTTCTGTTTTCACTGTTTTTCTTCTAGGCAATGAAATCAATATAATTTGTGCAATCAACAGTGTAACAACAAACATAGAAAAAACTGCACAGTAAATAAAAACACTTCCAAAATTCACATCCACAAAGGTCACATTAATGGTCATTTATTCAAGATGTAATATCTTACCTGAGATGACTGACAGGGCGAAGATTACAGCAACCAGTTTCATGATTCTTCCTCAGAGAGCACACCTTCAGAAAACACAACAAGCTTGAGACCAAGAACGCATTGACTGTGAAAGTAGAATCCAATGGAAGTAGATTGTCTAAGGACTTTACCACTACTGAGTCGTGTCCTTGGGCCGTGGCTCGAATCACTGCAACAAGCCATAGGAATGGGTGGAATTTATATAGCATGGATCTAGTCACATGATCCCCGAAAGCCATTTAGATGTCGTTAAAGAAGCCGCCTCTGGCCAAAGTTCTTGTCCTAGCATGTTCTGCCAATCATCTTTAATTGCCATATTCCATTCCACGTTGCAACAGCCAGGTTCCAAAAGTCAAATGTGCAGGAATGAAAGCATATAGGCTTCAATACAGGTGGGGTGCTCATATGGTTGTTTTTTACCTCTACCATCCAGATAACAAAAGTGGTTCCACTTGGAATGAAGTGAAATTAAATCTAAAAACTAAAGATTCAGTGAAATGGCTTGCAATTGTTGATATCTATGGGGCTTTATTAAGTGTTATTCATTACAAACAAAGTGTGTCAGCATGTCTCAATCAGATCAAATTAAAGATTAGCGTTCCCTTCACCTTTGTACATTTCAATCACATACACACACTTTTTTTATTTTATATAATTAAAGAGATAAACATATTCTGACCTATGGACCGAGATTTATCGAAAGCTTTACAGATGACTTTTAAATATAACATTTCTTTTCCTGTGAGCCATTTCATACATCCACTGGCGATGAAAGACAAAACTTATCATTCCATTTCAAAATGAAATCATTTGATGGATTCACCAGAATTTATCAAAATCACACGACTGATGTGTTCCTACTTTGTTTTATCTGTGCATCGACTCCCACCATAACTATGAAATTTGAGCAAGGGGAAAGTATCTGGAGGGGAAATGGGAAATCATGTAGATACTTGTGCTGGGCTGGAAAAAGTCATTTCTATAGTAGGTCTGGGATATTACTACTTATATGACAACATTGAAGACAACATCTCAGTAAAATTAATATCAAATGTTTAAGCAACCAGAAGGAAAGTGTATATATTTGGTTGTATTTGCTGTTTTTATATTTATGTACGAATTCAAAGGTACATAAATATCTCTATAACAACAAGACCTTGACCCATGAATGACCCATTCATGTTTATTTATTCATGTTTAATGTTTTTTTTAACTAAATGCAAAAAACAATATATATATATATATATATATATATATATATATATATATATATATATATATATATATATAAAAGAACAACAATTTGAAAATTCTGGGTAAGACCTTATTTTTTGAGAAAAAAAGCTATTTAAAGTAAGAAAATATTTTACTATTGTTAAAAAGTAACAATTTTCACTTAGGCCAAATGACTCAAATAAATGATGCAGCAACACATGTTGAGTAAGTTCATGAGTGAAGAACAAAACATTTATTTTCACTTTTGGTTTTATTTTGGTTCACTTTATGTTTTAAAGAGCAAATGGGGAAATTAGTATTTTAGTAGTATTGTTAAGAAAATAGTATTTTAAATCAATTTGATTGTTGTTTAACAAAAATGACTCAAAATAAATAAATATGTTTTTAATTTATCAATTTTATTAATTTTTCAACAATTCCTTTTTTACAAATGGAAATATGTTCAGTGCAAACCAAGGAAGCAATATGGTACAGATACACAAGCCCGACCCCTGTTCTACAGAGAATAGAAATTAGAAGATTTGCAGACTGTAGACTGTATACATGTAGACTCAAAAGCAGTATTTACCCAGAAGGCAAACCAATGAAATAGTGACATATTTATTACAATTTAGGTGTAATTTACTGCATCTATCACTGTTACGAAACATTACTGTTTAACCGATGCTTTAGTTAAATTTTATGTGAGGAAAAGGAATTTTACCTTATTAATTTAGAAATCCACCACGACATTGCAAGATAATGTGGTGTCAAATCCAGAATAATTGGTACCATCAAAAAATAAGCAACAGTAATTCTAAGGGCATAATGAAAATACTCAATCGGTTTCTTTTGTGTATCAAGAACTTATCTTAAAGAACTGTGTTTGTGTACTTTTTGTGATCCCCAGAACTGTCACTTAGAAAGAATTGCTCTTAAACCAAGCCTAATGATTGTACACGAGCCTAATTTGATGATGAATTTGCTGGCCACTTTGTGTCCAAGGGTGCTTCTCATATCTCTGTTACCTTTTGACTCCCCTTTTTAGTTTTGCTGTCAGAGCTAGTCTGGTCGGAGTTCCTGTTTGCACTCTGCACATAATGTACATTGTCCTAAACTATTACGTGCCAATAGAAGCATACACACAGTAAACTTACATACTGTTACATACTATTACGATTGCCATGAGTTTCATGTTTTTAATAACTAATTGTGATAAATGTTATAAATATGCAAAGTTCATTCCAAAAAGTTAATCTCTCTTCAAAATAAAATGATTAATTGTTTTCACTCTGGAAATGATTCTTTTAATATTAATCTAATTAACCTGTTAATTAATTCATTTCTAATTAATTATAAATTCATGTAATTTTTTGTGGTTGTTTTAATTGTTAAATATGGTATACAGTATGTATGTGTACGTGTATAGAGTACATGTCTCCTTTAAGAATTATGTTAGTTTTTTGTTGCTTTCCATATAAATTAGTGATACATTTAGGTAACATGGTCATAATTCGGGGGAAATTATGGAGTGGATCCATGAGTGGAGGCACATTGCTTGGTATTTTTTGTAAATAGAGAACATCTATCATCTCTTTTTAATATTCCATCCTAACATTACAAGTGGCAAGTGCAGCTGAGAAAAGGACAATGCTGAAATTATATGGGAAGGCCATGGAGTGAAGTTTCTTCTCTAGTGCCTTTGTTGTTAGGGTCTCATTCATTCGCATGCATCAGAGTGAAGGAGAACATCACTCACAAAAAAGTGCATGCGGTTAAGTGTGGGTAATAAGTGTATTAAAGTGAATATACTTTTTATAGATAAAATGCCATATTTAAGATATTTATAAACACTAAAAACAAATGATAATATGGTATTAGCAAACTGCGGCTACTATTAATAGTATTATTGTTACTACTATTCGCTGTAAGAAGTCTGTCAGTATCGGTCATATAATTTTCATGATGAGGCCATTATGTATGCAGCAGAAGTAGTCCCAAAAGTACAGTTTTGCATTTTGCAAATGATGGACCTGCACCGAATGGACCTTCTGTGCCAATAACATGAGGATGGGTTCCTTTGTGATTCTAGTTTCTATCAAGTTATCCTTCTCATGCCATCCCAGGTTTTTCTTTCCTTGCCAAAGTCATCACTGCTTCACTCATTAAGGATCAACTTAACACTATAAGGAGAAAAATCATAGTCCTTTTTAAATATAAACCGTTTGAACTATAACTAGAAAACCGTACATAATTTTATTTCGCTCTCTAGGCAAATATAAGTTTGTAGTACGGAATTTTCTATTTTTGTATTAGGCTGAAATGTATATTCAACACACTTTAAAATATAATGCTTACATGTCAACTTCTTTTTGTCTCCCTAAAGCAATCTTGGTATCAGGGCCTAACAGACATCAGCTGTTTTTTGTTTGTCCTTACTTTTATTCTTCCTTACTGACTACAGAATCTGAAGTCAGTGCACTTTGAACTGAATTAAGTAACCACAGAGGCATGATAAAGTAGTTATCATAGCCCTTTGACATAGGTATGTTTAATGCTTAAATATAAAAAATAAGACAGACTATGATTATATACTGTTGTTGTTGTTTTTTGGATAATTCTCATGGAGCCTCTCCTTTTTTATGTGACTATAGTGTAGTTTAGTACAGAGAACAGAGACAAATTAATTTAAGTAGTAAGTTTCCACTGACATTTGGCCCTTTTCAGAAGTGGTTAAGTGCAATGTTTGTGGCTATGATGTTTAAATCTGCATTTTTTCCAAAGAAAGCTTGTAAGAATATTTTATCTTCATTTTATTTCATTGTCCTTAAATACAAAGATAATACGGGAAATGCTGCTGAAAATCAGCAAGTCCTTTACACCTTTTAACACTTAAAGATTGTAAATATGAAAACATCAGATTAAATCTGATTACTGGAAGTTTTTGGTGAATGAGTCCCACAGTGTAGTAAGCTGGGCCTTTAGGTCTTCAGCGTATGGATCCAATGTCTGGGGAACCTTCTCGCTGTTTTGTATGAACAGAGCAATATTCTCCTGGAAGTCTTGGAGATGTTTGTCCAGTTGTTCAGTTTGAGGTCCCAACTTGGCCTGAAGCTCACTCATGCTCTTCTCCAGATTCATTTTCAGCTCCTGGGTCTTTGTGAGTAAAGCAGCTTTTAGAGCCTCGGGTTGATGAACATCTGTATAAGGAGCCACATCCTTCTTCCACTGCTCCATCTGCTGCTGGATATCTGAGGTCAGCTCCTCAATGTACGGTTCCAGCTCGGTCTTAACAGAGCCAATGTCTTGCTGCAGACGTGCCTTTAGCTGCTCTGCCTCCTGGGATATCTTACCCAGCAGCTCCTGAGTCAGAGGAGTCACCTGGCCCTTGACAGCCACAGCATACTGGTTGATAGCGTCTCCACTTTCAGAAATCTTAGTGCTAAAGAAGAGGAGCATATATTTTATGCTGAAAATACAAACATCATTGTAACTAGATGATTTTTTTTTTCAAATAATTTATAAAACACACTTGACTTCGTGCCCCATTTCAGACTCCTTAATCTTCTGTAGGATGTCTTCTGTCGTTAGCGTTGCTTTGGATACATAATCCCAGAATGCATCTTTTACCATCTCAAAACTGGGTTTCGCTTCATCCTTCTGTATAACACTGGCTTGGCAGCCTTTTGAAAGAACACAGTACAACACAGTACAACACAATGCTATCTTGTATCTCTTTGACCGTGTTGTGAATAATAATACTCACCAACAAATACTCCTATAGCAATAACAGCAAGGATCTTCATGTCTGGATGGAAAGAATTCGGCAAAAATAAAGATCATCAAATATAACAATTATATTGACTTATATTTCTATGCTTAAAGTTTGAATATGCTGCTTCTTAGACACTGTTTTTCCTCTATATATATACACTCTAGAGATCTGTGATGTAGAAGGCAAAGTCCAAAATACTGCTGCGTTGTCTCTTATGCCACATCACACACTCCAACACTCCACACTCCAACTCCAACTATTATGGAATGCATCGGTATACGGTTCATCTAAGTGTATACACGTAATAGTGTAGACTATCATTTTTACTGCAGTTCTGAATTTCAAATTGATTGCACGTGCAGTTTTCTTCACCTATCATTAATCATCTTTCTCGGATAGTTTGCAGTTATAAAATTCAGTATGAGCAATATTACCCGTCCAGGAAATAATACAGCTATTCTTTTTTTTTTCTCTGATTTCTCTGTCTAAAAGAAAAAGTAGAATTGAGAAACACCAAAGTCATTCAATACATGCATGTTAAAGTTTCAGCAATTCTTTGCAATTTAATCCAGTTCTAATATTCAAATATGTCTTCCTCGGCACAAACAACTAACTCTTTATTGAAGGATTAACAATTATTTCATATTCATGGACATTCTTATGATCTCTGTTGGTTTCTACTGTTCACTAAAAACATTCCATAACCAACAGTAGTGGACTACACGAACCAAGTACTTTAGTAAAAATAGAGACATACTCAGTAAAATATTACACCCTTTAAACTCTTGCTTCAGGAAAAGTACAAACATATTTTCCTTCAGATGTACTTACGTATCCAAGGTAGGTATCCAAGGCTATAATGTTCGTCTTATCTTATACTATTACCCTATTTATCACAAAACTCTTTACTTTAACAACTCAGTCTATGTGAAAAGATTTCGGTTATAATGTTACTCCTAGCACACTAGCCTATTAATAGAGTAATATTAATGACTCAAATGCTAATCGATACATATTACAACTCTCATGAGTTCAGAATACTTCAGAATAATTATAAGGCCATGTGGCAAGTGGAGTCAGAGGTTTCATTACATCATTCTTGTAAAAATATTCTACTTGCTGTTGAGCAGTATATTTGTGCTAAGCACCAATCAACAACTAATAGAATATTGTGAATAAAAATGAATGACTTCAAAATGCAATTGAGGAAAAAGTAAGATATTTATATGGAATTGTGGAATGGAATTTCATTTACTTCAATCACGTATATACAGTATGTGCAGAGTATAATTTTACTGTACAGTTTATTTGAAATCTATATTTAGTTTGAGTTTAAGTTATTCAAAACAAAACCTGATCAACCATTACACATTACAGTGCTGTATAACATTATACCTGATAGCCCAACAATTGTAAATATTATGTAAATGTAATGTAAAGCTAAACCTTAGTTGTTTACCTAAAGATTTTTTTTCATTTAATCTTCATTTGTTATCTGCCTGGGTAAATCCTGAATCAGACTTGCTACTGATTATATCAGACTAAAGTATTTGCATACATTTCAGAATCTCATACAAACCACAATCTCTTGTATTTATCTCCACTTACTGTTCTTTTTAAGTTCTTCTGTGAAAATAAATATTTATTTCAGGACCTAGGCTCACATTAATCTTGTGATATTATGAGTAAAAAACTCATACCATCAGTCTAAAGGCAAATTTCAAAGATCATGACAACAATAATAACTGATCATGTGATGTGTTATCTTTTCAATTCTGTAAAATATGGGATATTCCAAATAAATGTGAGTAATAAAGCATATTTCAAAATAGTAAACATTGTGAAATATATTATGAACTGTGTGCGAAACAATGTTTATTGCTCTTATAATCGACGACCATCAAATAAATATATATATATATATATATATATATATATATATATATATATATATATATATATATATATGTGTGTGTGTGTGTGTGTGTGTGTGTGTGTGTGTGTGCGCGTGTGTGTACAGATTCATATAATTCTATACAAAGTTTTGGCATGTTGAGATTTATCCTTTTTTTTTTTACTTGTGGAGGACTGTGTTTTTCCTTGATCTATGTTCCTCAAAGTTTACCTCCAGGCATTTTACCTGAAAAGTATACTTACTATAAAACAAATGTATTAAGTGTTAATAAAGATCTATCGGTATATGGACACATGCATTAAATGTCAGATGTGTGATGTGGCACAATGTTGTGACATCTTTGTAAGCAGAGACAGCATTTAGCTGAGTTTTGTACTTTGCCCTTTTCATCCCAGATTTCTTGAATATATAAATCACTGATGCCTGCTCAACTCACAGAAGCACAAAAGACACAGAGGAAAGAAAGAAGTGTAAGGTAAGAGGCTGATGACAATTTATTTTTTTAAATGAGATCTTAAGAGATATATGTATATAATGAGATTATAATGAGATATATATATATCCTGTCTTAGCCATGTGTGTGTGGAGTTTGCATGTTCTCCCCTTGCCTCAGGGGGTGTTTTCTCCGGGTTCTCTGGGTTTCTCTGGTTTACTCCCAGTCCTAAAACATGCACAGTACGTTGATTGGCACCTTGGAAAATTGTCCCTAGTGTGTGTGTGTGTGTGCCCTGCGATGGGTTGGTATTACATCCAGGGTGTATCCTTGCCTTAATGCCCAATAGACGCCTGAGATAGGCACAGGCTCCCAATGACCCGAGGGAAGATCGGATATAGCGGTAGAAGATGAGTGAATGAATATATATATAAAACTTTCTTTGCATATAATCCTTCTATGTACAGTTAACATATATTCGTATTGTTTATATATGCAAATAATTCTATCACTTATCATGGTTATTTTTTATAATTTTTTTCTTGCTCACTTGCATTCTTGTACATATACTCATATACTTTGTGTGTGTGTGTGTGTGTGTGTGTGTGTATATATATATATATATATATATATATATATATTTTTTTTTTATGTATATATGTGCAATTAGCAATATATTCTATAGGTATTGTGTATACTTATCATTGCTCATTTACACACTATATTACCTCCACCTATATACCATTACACTGTTTATATATGCAAATGATCATATATTCGTATATAATCGTATATATATATATATATATATATATATATATATATATATATATATATATATATAAATATAATATGTATGTATGTATGTATGTATACATATATAATATGTATATGCATGTGTGCATTCTTTCGTTTGATTTACAGACAGCCTGATCTATAGACATGAAGGGCTTTATAGTGTTTGCTCTTGTTTGCATTGGTAAGTATTTTTTACCCACATTTTGGCAATAATGACTAATTAACCTACAATTAGCAATTAGAATTTAATGGATTGTTTATCTTCCTTTTTTATAGGCTGTGAGGCTAATGTGGTTTGGCAGGACCAGGCCAAAATGAGTATGGAAACAGTAAAAGATGCATTCTGGGATTATGTAGCCAAAGCAACTCAAACAACTGAAGATATAGTGCAGAAGATCAAGCAGTCCGAAATGGGACAAGAAATCAAGTGAGCTATAAGGTTTTTTTTTAAAACAGATTTCTTTCTTTTCTTTTCATGTGACACTGTATTCATTTGAAGTTTCTTTCTTTTTTATGTATATTTTTACATGGTAAAATTACCTTATCAACTTATTGCAACTATTTTTCCTCTTAGCGCTAAGATTTCAGAGGGTGCAGAAACTGTCAGTAAGTACACAGTGGCCATTCCTGACCAAGTAACTCCACTGACTCAGGAGTTTCTGAATAAGATGTCCCAGGAGGCTGAGCAGCTGAAGGCACGTCTGCAGCAGGATATGACCTCTGTGAAGAGCCAGCTGGAGCCATACATTGAGGAGCTGACATCGGATATGCAACAGCAGGTGGAACAGTGGAAGAAGGAAGTGACTTCCTACAAAAATGGTCTGCACACTGACGCCATCAGAGATGCTCTATTTGTGAAATCTGAGGACCTGAGGACGACTCTGGAGAAGAAAGTGAGCGAGATTCAAGCCCAGATGGAACCCCAAGCTGAGGAGCTAAGGCAGAAACTAGAGCAGCACCTGCAGGATTTCCAGAAGAACATGGTCCCATTCTTCCAAAGCTTTCAAAGCCAGCTTATCCAGAACAGCCAGGCAATGCAGCACAAGTTAGATCCTTATGCTCAAGACCTGAAGGCCCAACTCACTGCTCTCTGGGAATCTTTTGAAAAGATCATTCAATAAATCTGGCATTTACTGACTTTTATGTTTAAACCAAAAGGATGTAAAGAATGTAGCTTAGGTTTATTTCCATTTGGCAGTCAAATGCTTCTATCTAAAGAGACATCTGTTGCACAAATTCGGTTATTAATATGGTCATTGTTCTGTATTGTAATTATTTTTGCCACAAGGGAACTGTATGAAATAAATAAATACATGACAGAAAAATACTTCTTGGTGTCTTTGTACTCACAATTTAGATCTGCTCATATACAACCCACAAGCCATATGTAGTCCCAGAGCATCTATTACCATTATATATCTATTACCACAAATATCTAAGATTAGAAAATTAAAACAAAAATCAAACATCTTCTCTTTATTTTAATGATATTACTGTCTACTTACAAAACTGAAATATTAGCAGTGCTTGTACTTGGTATATTTCCTGCAGCAGGTGATATTTAATCGATTATTATCACTTTGTAAATATTCATTGTGAAATAATATTAGGTATTGCAAAATTATTAATTTTATGTTGACAATGCTCTGTTTTGTGCTCTGCCAATGATACACTTTTATAGTGCTGTAAGCAAATGGGACAACATTTGTTTTATTTAAGAGTTGTATATAACCTAAAATGTAAATCTATATACGCTATGAACTGTGCGTGTGAGCTAGATGAGAGACAACATAATATGTCCGTAAATAAAAAAAGTTGTAACATTCCCTGGTGGTCTAGTGGTTAGGATTCGGCGCTCTCACCGCCGCGGCCCGGGTTCGATTCCCGGTCAGGGAACAGAATGTTTTTCTTAATTTCTTACAGAAATTCTGTATCAATGAATAACCAACAAACACAATTCTCCACTGTAGCAACTCATCTTTCGCGAAACAATCTTGGTATATACGAACATCTATATCCGGTCCGAATCCGTATAAATTTTCAGTGATTGAAAAACAATGGCATTCTCCAAATTAAGGAAGGTTGATGTTGAAAATATATTTAGAAGAACGTAGAAGAAACTTACCATAGCACTCCGAATCAAGGGCACGGAAAATATATGAGCAAAAAATCTCAGTCACTGACAATCTAGCCTGAGAGTAAATATTACACAATAAATATTTTCAGCTACAAGTTGAAATGTTAGCACATGATGGGCAGTTACAACTTGATTCTGTCATTCAGATTGCAAAATACCTTTGCCAATCGATGAATCGACTGATATTAATAACAATGCTCAGCTTGTGGTGTACATCAGATTTTACTATGCAGAGGACGAGTGAGGTATGCGTTAATTATTTATGATCTGTAGTTCAGGAGAAACAAAAGCCCCGTTTTCTTTATCTTGTATTGTCCTTTTATTTAATCATTTAAAATATTTCAAATAAAAATGGGACAATCATTTTTTGATGTAAAATTTGTCTAGTGTTGTCTCTAATTATACTTTGATAATACATGCTTCCTTCCGTTTAAATTGTGAATACACAGCCCTACTTGTTATGACCACATTGTAGCGTAGGGCTGGTTCTGGAGATTTAGTTCCGGTGTTTCAGTGACACCTCGTGGCGAAAGTATATAACTGCATTCATTTGTATTCTCAGGTTAAATATGCAGCTACATGTAGAGCTGGAAGAGGATTCCTCACTGAGAGCGCAGGGCAACTGGAGGACAATCTTGTGGTATTTTAGTGACATCTTGGGGCGAAACCATGTAACTACATTTGTATGTTGGGTGAAAAAAGAGTCTGACAATAAATTCCATTAATAATACAACATACAAACGAGCACGCGCACATACGGTATGGGACCCATAGGACGACAGTAAGCGTAGATGCAACTCCCTGGTGGTCTAGTGGTTAGGATTCGGCGCTCTCACCGCCGCGGCCCGGGTTCGATTCCCGGTCAGGGAACGGTCGTTTTCTTTTTCTTTTTTTACTAAGAAACCGACAACCGATAAGACGCATTGTTTACATTATATGACATTTTAAATTTAGTGTAATCATTGCAAGTGGTAGGTGTTGTGGATAACTGACAATAAAGTCAAAAACTTACAGATGTATGGAAACCAACGCACAATCACATCACCACTGTTTTACAATCGTTATAAAGTGTTTGTGCTGATAAACTCAATTTTATCAAATATGTACCACTATGCATTATGACCAAACCTCACTTTGGTTTTGCCTGTACAAAGTGTGTCCACTTCTGAGTAATGTTCCTTACTGTAGAATGATTGGCTGAAATTGTTTACAAATGGCCTTATAAACCTTCCTATACTGATTGACAGTAATAACTGCTTGAT
The DNA here is from genome assembly GCA_030449085.1 of Kryptopterus vitreolus. NCBI lineage: Eukaryota > Metazoa > Chordata > Actinopteri > Siluriformes > Siluridae > Kryptopterus > Kryptopterus vitreolus. Next base: position 738,295 of record JACRUU010000033.1, on the reverse strand, counting down.
GATCTAATATTTCTGGGATTCATTTGGTTTGAGATTTGAGCCATCTGGTAAATGCCATAAATAAGTTAGCCATACAACCTCCACATAGAGATACTATTATCAGATAATATATTAATTATATATAAGATGCACAAGATGAGATATAAACACAAGTTTTATATTCAATTTTGAAAGGAAAAAAAAAACAGCACACACGACACATGAACAACAACCACATAATAAATATTGAATATGTCAGATTGGAGAGGTAAAGCTTTTTCCGGAAGGCCCAGTAGATTCTGGAAGGACACACGAACAAGCTTCAGTTCAACTTCAATTCTCACTTGTATACCTTTATTTGTTTAATAAAGGATGGTGCATAAACATTTGAGGTTAGCGACTAGAATAGAGGAGTGCTCAAGAGACACTTCTGCTTTCTCAGTCCTCACTTCAGCATTTATACTGCAGACAAAAATAACAATGAAAAATGGAATTATTGCATATGTCTGGGTTGCTGTAATTTTTAAAGTACTGGTTGTGAGATTTGATGACTATTTGGAGAACATGATGCTCTTGTTTTCACAGATACATCACGGACCAATTCTCCCCAAGACTCCTCTTAAGAACATTATGGAATCTGCAGGACATTTCTTATTTAAAATAACCATTAAAGTCATTCTAATCCGCTTAATCTGAAAAGATACATCATTAAAAAATTTATAAGTTGTTATAGTGACTCCCAAAAAAAGTCACTATATTTATTATAGTAAATATAGTGACTCCCCCCAAAAAAAAAAAAGAAAGAAAAACTGTTTAATTATGAAAACCGTTTTTGTGTGAGAAAAGGAAATAAAAATTAAATAGAACTTAACAAAAGAAAGGTTTAATTTAAATCAAAACACCATAAAAATAAAAGCACTCACAACACATAAGAGACCCAAAAACAACAACAAAAAAATCAGTATTTAAATTCCTAAATTTAAAGCAGTTGATTATTATAGTTATAATAAGGCTGTTTACAGCACAGGGTTTTTCGCACAAAATGTTTTCATTTCATTCATTGGCTGACTTTGTTTTTAATAGACGATGGAGGAATATACAGGTATATGGTCCAATCTCTACATAAGTACACTGTAGTTAATTCCTGGAAATTTTAGATATGATCAGTGACAAAGACAGCTAAATATTAAAGCAAAAAAATAAAAAATATAATTGATTGTGCACTTTCAGTGTCCCCATGTTGCAGTATGTGAGTCTCAGCTTGTGTTCGCTTGTACTGTGAGCAGGCGGCTCAACCGATGGTCACACCAAACCCACACTGGAACTTGTTTTTGCGATGGTTGAGGAAAGAACAAAGCGCCAAAGACAGCGGAAGCGGCAGCAGCTTTTTTTCCAGTGTTGCCCCGACCACCCAGTTACTGTCTATAGAACCTGCAGGAGAGCAAAAAAATGTGAGCCATGTTGTATACAAATGATATAATCCAGTACGTCACAATTTAACACAGAAGAACTAAAACAAGGAGTTTGAAGTTTCACTCTGATGACAAAAAACAGGCTTCAGGTTCAGCCTGTCAACCTGTCGGTGCTCAGTGCGCACACAGCATCAAATTGTCATCCCAGAAGGAAGCCTCTTCTAAAGATGATGCAAAATAAAGTCCACAACAGTTTGATGTATTGCAGACTAAGGACATAAATTACTGTAATCATGTCCTGTGGTCTGATGAGTTAAAAAAATAAAATATTTGGTTCAGATGGCATCAAGGTTGTGTGCTGGCAACCAGTACAAAGTCAAGCATGGTGGTGGTAATGTCAGGGTCTGGGGTTGCACGAGTTCTGCAGGCACTGTGGAGCTACAGTTCATTGAGGGAACCATGAATGCCAACATGTACTGTAACCTACCGAATGGAGACTGGCCCGCGGGCCAGTATTCCAACATGATAACGACCCTAAACACACCGCCAAGGCAACCACTGCCTTGCTAAAGGAGTTGAGTGTAAAGGGGATAGCCTGGCCAAGCAGGTCTCCAGAACCTAAACCCCATTGAGCATCAGTGGGCCATCCTCAAATGCAAGATGGAGGAGGGCAAGGTCTTCAACATCCACCATCTCCATTATGTCGTCATGGAGGAGGGGAAGAGGACTCCCAGCTGCAACCTGTGAAGCTCTGGTGAATCCATGCCCAAGAGGGTTAAGGTATTGACACATTGGGCCCAATTTTCACTTATATAATAATAAGAATAATCACTTTTGTGGACAGCAGTTTAAACATTAATGAAGGGACATTATTTCAGTTGTTTTTAAGGTAATTCTTGTGCTGCTGACCAATTAACGTCAAGTTTCATTTAACGCCAATTTTTATGTTATGTTGAGTGTTGTTTCACTAATAATAAACATGCATTTGCATAACACATCCAGATATGTCCATACCCATGTTGATGAGAGTATTAAAAACCCTAAATGTATTATTTAAGGTACATTTAGAACAGATAAAAATGTGTAGGTTGTGATTAATCGATTGATCGCAACTTAACTCGTGAACATTTTAATCAATTGACAACCTTAGATATTATACTCGTGTGTGTGTATATATATATATATATATATCCTCAAACGGAGATGTTCTAGAAAAATCAGCTCTGAGGTGACTTGTCACTTTTTACACCCTTTTTTACTGCTCATTTCATTTGTTAATTAAAGGAACACACGAGTAATCCTTTGCATACCTTTAAAAAGTAGATTGGCCTTGGGGATGTCCAGCTGGTAGCCAAGCGATACGTTTGTTTCCTGCATGCGAGCGCTGGCTTCGAACTCCACGCCAACCTGCAACTACACATCACAGATGCAGATTTTTTGTGACGTAAATGTGCGATTAATCTTCGGTTTTATCTCAGAAAGAAGCTAATCGACTCAACACTGCAATATTTGGAAAAGGAATAATAAAAACCTTACCTGCTCGTTAGCTTTGTGATAGTACGATGCGTGTGCACCGGCGCCTCCAAGGGTCAGTGTGGCAATAAAATTTGAACCTTAACCAAAAAAAGAAGGAAAGATTATGAAAACTGAAATAAACCAAAACGATAAACAAACGCATGCGAATATAATTTCATATACTGTTGGAAGCACATGCCTACCTGTATATCTTCCTGCCAAAGACATGACTGTTCCCTCTTCACCAGGCCGGCGATGGTACACCAGCTCTCCTCCCAGTGCTAAGGATGGAGTGATTGACTGGAGATAGTGAGCTACAACAATACCTGAGAAAGAATGGGGGGGGGGGGGGGGGGGTGGGGGGGGGGGGGGGTGATCATTACCAGAACATTATCAGGGGGGGTGGGGGGGTGATCATTATCAGAACATGAGTGATCATTGACATTACAAGTGGTACATACAAATCAATGGCATTTGACTATTTGGAAATAACATGGCTGAGGAGCAAATATTGAATACGTATGCAGCTTCCATTAAAAAGGTTTAACAGCCATTACAGCCATTTTTACATGTTCCTACTATTTATTTTTACAGGCTGATTGCAATTGGACCCAGTAAAATAATCATAACGATTCCTTGAGTAACCTGATTACGAAAATTCTATTTCATTTAAGTAAACATGGGGCACTGCGTTTCCAGCGGACCGTTATTACTGATGCATTACATTGCTAAACTTGGAGTGCTGTGGAGAGCTAAGGGAGGCTGCAGAATGGAAAAAAATATGGAAGAACGGTTGGATTATTTTATATTTTAATTTATCAGCGTTGCTATCGAATAATTATTTCGCATCCACATATAAGGGTGGAGGAGAAATAATTTGCTTTCCATTTATAAGAATAAAAACTACAGTAAGGAATTGATCCCATACATACGAGGCATTTTTAAACCACAGCCGCTGTTGTTGAACACGTTCACATGAAGACATGACTCACGACTGCTCTGTGTAGTTATGAAATTGATTAAAAAGAAATATAGTCAGGGAAAAAAAAAGTCTTTCATTCTGTGATAATTAAATATTATATATTTAAAAAAAAAAAAAAAAAAAAAAAAAAAAAAAAAAAAAAGAGTGCGGGACACACATGTGCCAAACCGTGAGCCCTTTCTTTCCTTCTCCAGCCTCTTAATATAATTCTAGTACATTTTCACTTTCATATATTTTGTTTCAAAACTTTGGCTGTCTTTTATAGTTATTTCCAGCAGTTTAATCCAATGTTAATGTTCTTGAATGTTACTGCTGGTTTTCATCTTGTGGTAATTTGATTCATGAAGGGGTCTTTTGATTGGAGACCTTAATGATGATCTGATATTCAAACTGAACACGACGTGCAAGGTCACATGATCAAGAAACATTAGAATACGCTACCTGATCCTACCACCATGTCCGGGTTTCCTACAGTCACTGTCGCAGTGAAGTCCTCGCCTTTAAACTCAGCATCTCCTTGCCAGTTGACAAACTTTTGTTGTTGTGTCTGATTAGACAAAAAACAAACAAACAAAAAAATAAGCAAAAGATAAAAAAAAAAAAAATTCTATACACGTCATTTATCCTACACGTACCTGGAAGGCAAGTTTGGAGCGAACTCGGTCACTGATTTGGTGAATAATCTGCGCATTTAGGCTTCCAGTGTTGTCTATGTCACCCACCAGAACCGGAAACGCCTAGAAAACAGATCGATTGCTGATGTCAAAAAATAATGTCCTGTCATGGAAAAGTTAAAAAGGAACATTAAAACTTCAAGCTAACAGACTGGGGGAGAAAGCTATGATTTATTATAACTTTTATTCACACCATCGAATAATCTAAAGAAAAGGTTTCAATAGTGTATTTAATAGTACAAACCTTGTAGCTAAATGAAGACGTATCACAACATACATACTCCAAAATCTAATGTAAAGCCATCCGAGAAGTGCGGCACTGACACGTGTAAAATTGTGTAACAGGGTTTATAGAACTAAACTCTAATTCCAAATGCTCAAGTATGAGTGTCTGGCTCAAAAGAAAAAGCTGGGAAAGTCTTGGTCTCAGATACTTGCAAGCATAGGATCAATTAAGATCAAGAGGATTTGTTAATTGCTCATCAAATCCAGTGAACACCAGATATAACTGAAGTTCAAAAATTTTACAGCATGAGATTGTACATGTAAACTTTGTGCTGGATTTAAGATTATATAGTCAGCTTTAAACGTTACCTCTCCGGGGCCGGTCTGCTTAGTCCCCACATATGTAGCACCAAATCTGTAAGTGGAATCTCCCAGGGTGCTTAGCATGATGGTGTGATTGACCTGCAGAGAATCACAAAGCAATTTCATTCACAAAACAACCAAGTGATGGGAGACACAGCAGAAAGATCAGCGTTTGTGCTGTGCCACACCGAGAAAGCCTTAAAGTGTGTTATAGACAAACTCTTAGTCACTAGATACAAACTCCACAACTCCTCCTCTCTCTTGGCTTGTTAAAAAGAAAGAATATGGCTGAAATTGGGAAGGCCACAGCATTACGAAATCTTTATAATGCGATGTTTATAACAAAATATATAATACATTAAAGAGCTATATATAATAAAATCTGTTTAACATTGCTGTTACAGAAAAGAAAATCATCCAAATTTTATTTGTTCCTTCACACACATACAGTACTATTTCACTGGATAGTACGACATGCAGGGAAATGCTTCTTACGAGTGTCCAGTAAGTAAACATAAAGAAAAAACGACAGTGCAGCGTTTAACTAATAATAGATAGAAAATAGAATAAAATTAAATAAGAATTTCTTTCAAAAAAAAAAGAACATCTGTGGTAAAATAGTTGTTTGGTCTTGAATTAACATCTGATATGTGATTTTGCCCCACTGACAAATTTCTCACTCTTTAAACTTGTCAAGTCCACTGCTTTTATACTTATTTGAAAGCTACAAATATAGCTAAAATTACAGTCCTGGCAAATCCTAAATTGTACAACAGAAGTGTGTTGGTTCATGTTTTGGGTTAAATGGTGAGTGAACTGTGAAATATATTTTTTTAACATTTATATTTATAATTCTTCATGTTTTTGTATACTTCCCAGGACTGAATGTTCTTCAGGCTGATTAGAAATGACAAATGAACTGTATGATATAATAATATTAGCCAGGGAAGCAAATTATCTAGTATAATATATAGATTTTTAAATGTAAAATGCACTACAACACTCGACTTCCTCCACACGCCATTGTAAAACATTATATGTGAAAAGTGTACACGTTTATCATAACCACAACTTTACCATTACATTACAAAATCTCAAACAGAACAACAACAAGGCACAGACCTGGAAAAAGCTGCTAAGGCCCTTGTTGACTGTTAGCCGAACTCCTTCCATCTGCATGGGGAAAATCTCTACATGGGGAAAAAAAATAGATGATAGTATTTTCATACATTATGAAAGCGGTTATAAAATAGTGCATACGTTTATTCCTTGTAATTGTTTTTAATGTTTTTAAATTGAATGCATCTTTTCAATGTGGTATAAATGAGAAACGTCTGATACATTTTACTATACAAGTAACAACCATGCCGAGTTATTGTAGCAAACATTGAAATTTTAAGTTGATGAATCATTGTGTACAAATGAGAAGCCAGACACTCAAAGACTAAACCACTGCCGCATCGCTTTCTTTAAATAATGAAGAATTGTTGCTAAAGCAAGTACCACAGGCCAATAAAGGATGTTTTGAAAGTATTTTTTTTATTTTAAGTCAACTGAGTTAACATTGTTTTTTAATATTACTACTTGGGGCACTGTGGCTTAGATGTTCACCTCACACCTCCAGGGTTGGGGGTTCGATTCCCACCTGGGGCAACAACCTGCCTTGGTGCCCCAAGACGCCCGAGATAGGCAACCCCTGGACCTATCTAATCCATTTCTATGCTCTGCATCTTCTAGGTTCTTTTGTAAGCTGGGAAACGGTTATTGATTCTTTTGACAACCAGTCCTTTTTACATTCTTACGAGAGTAAAAAGCTGATGATAATATGCAGTTTCGTTGTATTTATTAGCATTCTGAATGGACGTCTGAACTGGAAGAGTCATAACACTGAATAGATGAGAACAGTCTCTCACCTTTGCATTTTCGATGGAACTCCTCAAAAGCGCCAGGGTTGGGTAGTGCTGTCTCACTCTCCTGCTGACCAGGGGATGAGACGGGTGAGACGGACGGCATCGTGAAGCCTGCAGGCACAGAGACCAAGCCCGGCCCAGCTTGCACTGGTGGAGGTGGACTGGGAGAACTGGCAGCCAACACATTACCCATGCTGGCGGAACCATGACAGAGGGCAGAGATCAGCAAAAAGGACACCAGGTATTATATGTGGAACAGAAGCCCAAAAACAGATACAGAAAAATATTCACAACATATTTACATAAACAAAAATAATTATTCAATCTGCAGGTCACGTGGTCTCCCACCGAACAAATCGTCAAGGACTAAAGCCACCTATACAATAGCTAGTATCACACACACACACACACGCGCGGAGTAGAATAAAACCAACAATGATTAAAATAACAGGAAATCCGGAAAACACCGCATATATTTAACATTTATGAAAAGGGAGAAAATCGAATAGTCGATATTAAAGTCGACTCTACTCACGTTGCACCAGAGGACGCGTTCTCAACCGGAAGTTAACCGCGGCGTGCGCCGTCAGAGCTCCGCCCACTTTGGGCACTGTGCTCTGTCATTGGACAAGCGGAAACTCAGAGGAAGCCGCTATAAGGAAAGTCATTACCCTTAATGTCCGCCATATTGGCAGCAGAGGTGCTTTATAGAGGTGAAATTGACATTATATATATATATATATATATATATATATATATATATATATATATAAATCATATATTTGAAAATATACATAGATCTAATTATCTCTATCATATCTCTCTATCAGACTTAATATATTTATAGAATCATAAAGTCTAACTGGTTTATTTTATACTTCTTATTTTCTTTTGTTTAGAATAAACCAAAATGACTTTTTTAATATTATTCTATAAATATTATAATAATTAAAAAGCACTATGCAAATGTATACTGATTTGGACACAAATAGAAATGAAATCTTTACACCCAGATCACTTGTGCTAAAAGAATTTCCTGTACTTGCATTTTTGTTGTTGCTTATTAATTATGAAACATACGGACCTCCACAATATGCCCTGTCTCAGACTACAAGATTTAAGTTGCAGCTTGTGAAAAGCTTTTGACAAATAAATACAGCATATAACATAAAGCAGAACAAATCCTCTACATACCTAATTATGCCGGCAAAAAAAAACAAACAAAAAAAAACAGTATGTTCTTTTCATTTTCTTACTTAAATGCTTTTAACCTGTACATAAAAATGAAACAATGAATAGAAGACATGTGGATGCAGGTAATTTTTTTTATTTTTTATTTTTTTCCAACACATTACCTGCTTAGGTTTTGCTTACTTTAAGACACAGCAAAATCAAAGAGAGATGGAGAGACAGTGTTCACAAGAATATCTGACCAAAAAAAAAAAAAAAAAAAGGAGACAGGTTCTGCACCATTCAGTAAACCATGGTTACAATTAATTCTGTCATCAGTCATATCCAATAAAGCAAAAAAACAAACAAACAAACAAAAAAAAAAATCACAAACCTGATATCTCCCATGTCTACAGTTTCTCAGAAAAATAAAAAAATATTTCAGGGTTTATTAAGTCAATTAATAATCAATTCATATTTCCCAAAACTAACCCTGGGGACAATCATGCTTTGGACAGTGAATATTTCTCTGTCAGATTATGAAACCAACACCACACTCATTCCTATCTGAAAAATTCAGTTTCTGTGAACAAAGCTCAACATTTCTCCAGAGTTGCTGAGGCAGCTTCAAAAGAACATTTAAAAGGGGAGGGGGAAAAAAACGACAAGGAACAAATTCAGACCTGTTACAAAGTGTTCAAACAAGGGAAATAAAGTAAGTAATGCTTTTTGGCCCAAACATTAATGTTTCACTGTTGCAGATTGTATTAATTTACCTGCAATACCATGTTTACAGCTGAGCTCTTAAAAAAAACTGTTTAAATAAATGAACCACACTCCAATTTCTTGAAAAAGAAAAATACAAATCCAAATGGTTGGATGACCAAAAGTACACATGGACCAAAAGTTTATTAAAAAAAAAAATGCTGGTCAGATTGTCTAGAACAGGACAGGGTGAGGTTGGCGTTGTCTCAGAAAATTAGACCAGTATTTTTAGGTGTATTAGTACAACAATGTTGGGCTAAAAAGTAATTTCAGAAATAACAGTGAAATATTTTGGGGACAAAAGTCACTATTTCAAATTCAAATCAATTTGGAAATTGAAGTTGGGATATTTTAAGAGGGGTAAAGGAATACAATTTCAACAATAAAGCTGTAATTGATGCAGGGTGGCAATATCACAAGTAGAAAGTAGAAATGTTTTAAAAGAAATAATAATAATAAAAAAAGTTAGATGACAATGTAATGGTGGGTTTAAAATGAGGGTCACTGAGAAATGAGTTTATTTTTCTTGTTGGAGAAGAAAATCACAGGCAGTGGTCACCAAGTCTCTCTGAGTGTTGTTTAAAGAAGGTTTGGAGCTGAACGACGAATCGATTCTAAAGATTCTAAAGTTTCTCCAACTTTTTACAGTATTTGGATGGGAACAATAAACTAGTGAAGACACATCAGGATGCGACCGATATACCGCCTGCTATTTCTCCTTCATTAAGAGAAATGTCTTCCAAAAACTGGTTTATAAAGAAACAAAATGTACACTAATAATAGTATACCAATGTATACCTACATTTCATTTTCATAGCTGATATGCGCTATTGTTGTCATGGTATAATGGTTTAAATTTGAAATTCTAGCGATATCTTCCCCATTGAATACTGCAGTTTCTTCTTTTAGTATTGTCGAAAAGATCACACCTTTATTAATGAAACCTTGCAATCCCTCCCCCTCAAATGACCACTTTTCAAATGATGGTCCAATTTTAAATACTGGCCCAAAAATTGCCATTGTATTTGATCGATAATCATTTTCCCAGTAAATCTGTGTTTAAATGATCCACTCTTGCAGACCCTTTTCCTTCTGCGCCTTAAAAAACAAGGATCTAATAGCCGAAGCACGTTTTCCAATCATCCCTGTGCATATTCCGAATCATTTGCAATGACAGCAAGGTACTGGCTCAGATTTTGACTAATCGACTTTATGTAAATCCCGAGCTGCGTTGACTAATGCTAGCATTTGCGACTAAACTCGACGATGCCTCTGTGTATTTCTGGGGTAATGAGAGAAGCCAAAACGCACGCAAGCTGGAGTGCTTGTGCTGGCTTCGTTTTGGCCGAACGCTCCGATCAAGACGTGTACTTGTTTCGCCAGCGATTTCATCGAACGCCCTCGGCTGCGGGAATTACACGAGGACTTTACATGCGAAAGCATGCGTATGCAAACACATACACACATTCACCCGTAGTGGCAAACACACCTGCGAAGGTATCAACATATACAAAATACACGCCGGCTATAAAGCGAACAAAACAGGCATACATCTAAATCTCACAGTTTAGGCTCTCTCCTCTCACGCACGCACACTCTCACAAGAACTCTCTCGCGCACGCGCACACACACACACACACACACACGCACACACACACACACGCACGCACACACACACGCACACACACACACACACACTTTTTGGTTAGGCTTGAGCTCAAATCCTGAAAGGCAGTGTCATCAGTTCTACCGCACAACTGGAAGAAATCCCTCCCCAGGACACATCTTTCCTCTTTCTCCTCTTAACTACGAAAGCAAGATTTTACATTCACACGCACTGAAAAATCCTGCGGAAAAAACACACCACCCCCCTACACACACACACACACACACACATCCTTACAGTTAAAGAATACACTCCTAAAAAGATCGAATGACCACGAGCATGAGAACTAATGAGCAGGACAACCAATATAGATTTTTTTTTTCCTTTTTGAACTCTAATGTTAAAGAAATGAAACCACAACATTCAAATTCGCAGAAACGCCTGAAAGCATCCCCCGATTTCGATTGCAGTTATGAATAACTGTCACTCACACATACACATACACACACAAAAAAACAGCTTCACCGAGTAGGCTGGGTGGTGTTAAGAGCTGGAACCAGGTTTCAGCATGAAATGTCGCAGCTACACACTACTACTACTACTACTACTACTACTACTACTATTACTACCATTTTAAGATCAAGAATCTCATGCCAAATAAAAGGGTGGTGGGATAGTCCGGGGCGGGAATAGAGAGTATTTTAAGCAGGAAAATGTCACAGCTGCCACAATTTTCGAATATGCTACAGTTCGCTTTCAAATTCCTTAAATTCGCTTCGATCTAGCTAAGCTCTAGGGCTAGGACAGCCATTTAAACTATTTTGTTGCCTTCTTGACAACAAACCCTTTTGTAAAATACATTCACTCATACCCCGTTAAGAGTAAGGTCATTATTATTATTATTATTATATAACCTGGCAAAAGCCTAATAAAAGCGAGAGTAATTTATGCTTTGCACGCAGACATCTATATTAAGAAAGAAAAATGCTTAGTATGACCCGCAAATGTATATAAACATACTCCTGTATATTAAGACCCCTGCCGTTTACCATGCACTCCTATTTTTTATTCATGGGATTCAAATTTAATCTGCAGCATGACCTCCCCAAAAAAAAACAAAAAAAAAACAAAACAGTATTAAGCTACTTAGGCTAGGAATGTTTCATTGTTTCTTTCTTTTTTGTTATTTTAGAAAACATTAGAAATGGTTAAAAAGGCTCGAGTCACACATATGCATCATTAGCTGCCGAGACTTATTGCGATGCTGAACTACGCATGAACGTGCTGCACGAGTTAGTATCAGAGCCTATCGGAGGAAAAACTCGAGATCGTGCCACGCATGCCCAACAATATTGCCCATCAACACTGGAGCACCAGACCTATTTTTTCTTAGTTTTATCATATTACCAAACAGGTAAAACATCTCATCGTCATGTTGCTTCCTTGCAGGATGCATTCTATGTGGAAACGACGCCTCTTTAACTGGAAAAGTAGCACCACTACGGCTTCGACACAAATTGAAACAAAGCGGTTGTGTATCTAATGGAGTAAGGCACTTTAGTGAATTAAAAGAAAAAAAAAAGGAAAAAAAAATTTCTGTTTGTGGCAGGTTGTGGCCTTTAGGCTTATGTTCCTTGAGCATACGTTGCGAGCGCAGCATTTTTGCAGTATTTAAAAGATTATTGAATGGTTTTCTTTGGCCGATGTGGAAATCCGATGGAATCTTAATATCCAGACTATCAGCCAAATTCTCACTTAACAATCCAAAGTTTTTGTGTTTTTATTTTAGAAATGAACTCTGGAATGTTTGTTAGTCTTTTTCCCCTGGTGCAAAGCATAATACGTGTTCGACTAAGCCAGTGATAAGGTTTTTGAATTTTTTTTTTTTCCTTTTAATGTATATGAAGTTACCACTGGACATTCAGGGCCCAAATGCTGGTGCATGTGGTGTGTGTGTGTGTGTGTGTGTGTGTGTGTGAGAGAGAGTATGTGCGCAAAAGCTGATATTTGTGCAAAGCCAGGTCCTGAGGAAAAAGGAGAGTATATATATAATCTTATATTTAGACTGAAAGATGAAAAAGAAACTTTGAGCAAAGATTCAGACAGCTTAACTGAAAGTACTTCACCTATATTAGGCTGGGCTCTCACACTCACACACATGAAGAAACAAATAAATTCCTCCATTCATTCAACACTATCTCCACACAGCTTCGTTGTGGCACTGACTTGTCCAGTTCGGGTGGTAACTTTAGGGGTCTTCGGGGGTCTCTTGCTCCTCTGCATCGTCATTGGCCGAGTGGAACTCGGCCACATACAAACTTTTATCGATGCTGCCAGGGATGGGCTTTATATCGGTCATCAGCTGGTCCTCAGTGGCTTTCAGGTTGAAACGATCCTCTGCTGTGATCAAGTTAATGGCCAGACCCAGGTGGCCAAACCTCCCTGAAACGGTTAAATGTTTCCATGACAATGTCTACCAACGGATAAACATTACAACTCTATACACAAGAGCGGAAAAAAGAAATTAAATCAACGAAGGATCACCTGAGCGACCGATGCGATGCAGGTACGTCTCTGCGTTCCTCGGAAAGTCGAAGTTGATGACCACATTCACTGCCTGGATGTCAATACCTCTCGTGAACAAATCTGTTGATAAATACGTGTACACAAAACGATCCTCATTTATCAGATTGGCGATAACTGCTGCTGCCCAATAGAATGGAAATGTTTAAACGTGAAGGATTTATCATTCCATCAACAACACCTTTGCATTGTATTCAACATCAGCTCTAAATCAGAACCGCACTATTGCTATGCTATTTTTTGTAGGTTTTGGTAATAGTAGATATCTTTGTGTTCTCTATTGAAATTCTGCATTTTGTTAAAATGAAAGGACTCGAACTGTGGAATTCTAACAATGTGTCATACACTTAACATAAAATACAAAAATACAATTAAAATTCTCTTAAACAAACAAAACAAAATATCTAGTCCCTAACCTTTCATATCATGTCATAAGATGTATAAAATAATATAAATATGTACAGAGTCAGCAAAAAAGTGTACAGTTCAGCAAAAGAAAAACTTGTATGACTATTGTACTATGAGTACATTTATTTACATGTAATATTAATATTGTCAAGTTACCTTTGGCTTGTGCACATTTCTTTATAAACATTGCTTCTGGAGGTTTTACCAGATAAAATTTTCAAACTATTAAAAATTTAATTTACTACCTGTATCATTGTTAGCAACTGGCCTTAACCAAGCCCCAAATTCATTTTCCCCAAAGCTAATATAGCTGAACTTGCACGTAACCATTTGTGTTACAATACAAATGAAATTTACACCAGTAAGAGGAAGATGATTGGCTGGTATATGTCGGTCTGGGTGAGCATTAGACATATACACATGGACATTGGAAAATTAAAACCCATTTTAAATTATTCAAGACTGTAAAAATGACTGAAAAAATGTAAGGCTTTTTAAGGACTAAATCTTAGTATCTGGAATGCTTCTAAAACCTAAAATCAAGATGGCAAATTTATAAGGTAAACATGCATGAACTCAGTGTTGATGCAAAGAGCATTGAAGATACTTGCTGAAATCCTGCACCTCACCATTATTGTTGCCTGTTTCCTATTCTGTAGGAATTTTTATATCCCTCACTTAAAATCGGTACCAAACTAAACAATATGTGAATGAGTGCGATGATAGCAAGGGCATAATTAAGTTGTATTATCTGAACAAACCTACCTGTACAGACCAGATTTCTGCACAATCCATTTCTAAAGTCATGGAAAACACGGTTCCGGTACTCCTACAGTAAGGGGGGGGGAAAAAAACAAGGAATGTTCAGCGCATGTCTCGTACTCCAATAAGCAAATCTGTACATTCATTAACACACCTGCATCATCTTGGCATGGATGTAGAAGCAGGAGTAGCCCAGTTGGGTAATTTTCTTGGCCAGCAGTTCCACTCTCTGGGTCGAGTTGCAGAAAATGATGGATTGATTGATTTGCAGCTGCACAAAAGTAAGGACCCGATGAGCAAGATGTAAACACTACTCGTGTTTCCAGTCAGAACTAAACTGCACATGTGCCCTACCCTGGAGAAGAGCGTGTTGAGGCAGTGCACCTTCTGCCTCTCAGTAACGTAAGCGTAGTACTGCGTGATGCCCTTTAGCGTCAGTTCTTCCATCAGATTAATCTCATAGGGTTTCCTCAGGTGCTTCGTCTGAACAACAAAAAGAACAATTTATTTAAAAAAAAATTTTAATCCCACAGCAAATGTAAATACAGCGCCATGGCAAGTTATTTCTTTGTGGCTTGCTCCAATTTACCATGAATTTCTGCACGCTGGTGGGAAAAGTGGCAGAATACAACAGAATCTGTCGGTTTTTATCCAGGAAACTGATGATATCCTCAATGAGTGTGACAAAATCCTGGGACAGCAGCTTGTCAGCCTTTGATACAAATACACAAAACAATAAAATGAGAACAGCAAACCAGTGTCTCAGACGATTTCTTAAAGATAGCAAGAATAGTACGAAATAATGCATATCATATCCCATCATAGCCTGTCATTTAATATAAAGAGACATTGCAGGGGAGGGGGGGGGGGATAGTGTTTCTAGATTATTTGTTTATTTGCTCTTAAAAACAATGTTACACAACTATTAGTAGTTACATCTTGAAATCGTTGTATCACCACGACTCACCTCATCCATTATCATAATCTGAACTTTATCCACTTTCGCTACACCCTTCTTGATCAGGTCCAGTATCCTACCTGGTGTAGCTATGATCACATGCACTAAGAGAACACACACCAAAAAAAAACAACAACAAGGACATGGTGAATGTTGTGTTCAATTTTACAACCTGGATGTGATCTAGGGGACATAAACAGCTAAAATAACTGAATAATCGAAATGTATACTTGTTCAAACCATTCAGATTTTTATTAATCAAAGTTGTAGATGGCAATTTTTTTATTGCAGTTTAGAGATTAAGTTTATGGACTCGAACCAGAAAAAGAAAATCGCAGAAAAATCTTATTTAAAAGCATGTTCCAGCTAAATTCTTCTGTATTAGTCAACTAATCTAGTATCCTGTTATCTGAAAGACCATAATAATGACAAACGTGGATATCTTTGTGGAACAAGTTGTCGAATAAAGGCGCATTTGGCATACTTAGTACATTAGGAAAACAGAGGCTATTCAAATCAATATGACCTCATTTCCATTTATTATTTTTTTTTCTTTCATTGTAGAAGAATAGAAATGGTGCTCACTGATATGGAAAAATAAAATAAAAAATAAAATTAAAAATGTTGGTGACAGGAAAACATATGATGCCTGTTTACAATAAACAATCTTAAAAGGACACATTTTATTTTCACCATTATATCAGCTTATAAACAATGTGAACTGGACCACACACATATATATATATATATATATATATATATATATTTTTTTTTTTGTATTCTAATCCATTCCTACATATGTAGAATGAAATTAAAAAGCACAACCTTAAGGCGATGTGTCTACAGAAATTCTAGTGTAGGTTGAAGGGATTGGTTTGTACAGTTTATGATGCTTATAATTACCAGTCTCATCCAAACGCATGATGTCATCTCGTAGGTTTGTACCGCCGGTCGTGGCCATGACTTTGACACCTCCGAGATGCTTACTGAGCTGAATGCTGATCTGGCTGACTTGTAGTGCAAGCTCACGAGTGGGCACCATTACTACGGCTATACACAAGGGGAGAGAGAGAGGGAGAGAGGGAGAGAGAGAGAGAGAGAGAGAGAGAGAGAGAGAGAGAGAGAGAGAGAGAGAGAGAGAGAGAGAGAGAGAGAGAGAGAGAGAGAGAGAGAGAGAGAGAGAGAGGGAGAGACCTAGAGAGAGAGAGAGAGAGAGAGAGAGAGAGAGAGAGAGAGAGAGAGAGAGAGAGAGAGAGAGAGAGAGAGAGAGAGAGTCAGGTAAACAACTTAATAACAGGACAAGAAAAACAATGTTCACTGAAAGGCTCTGCTTTAATGGATCCATTATTTCAATTAAATATAAACCTGGTGCTATAATTATGTGGCTTTCAGACAGGAAGAGAAAGATCAGTCTATGCAATATAAATAATTAATATTCTACACAGTATTACACTACAATAACAGCCAGGTTTACTGTAGTTATATTAAAGTACAGTCAACTTTTATAGATGATTTAGCATCTTGACCTGGCAAACTATTGATTGTTTTGATGATATAACAGTCCTTAAATTTCCATAGATTTAAAAAACACTGCATTGTGCACGTATGTGTGTGTGTGTGTGTGTGTGTGTGTGTGTGTGTGTACACACACGTTGTTTTTTTTTTTTAATCTATGGAAGTTTAAGGACTGTTATATCATTCTGTTAATTCTGTTTAATTGTTTATTAAGAGACAAAATGCAAAGTGGTGGTAAAACCACATTTCTAATAAGCCGCTGTTACTGGATAGTAAAATCACAATCAGGAGTAAAAATGTGGCGATAAACACAGTTTTCCCCCCTGGATAATTTCATGAGGCTTTTCTGGAGACACGCAAACTGTCATCATTATAGTGTGCAAGATTTAATAAATAAATCTTCCGCAGTATAAATCTTGTGAGAAAAATAATAATAGAGTTTAATTAAACAAGTAATTTCCCATAAATTTACATGGACGCTGCTGAGGAGCTTTTGAACTCACCGTTTTTGTATTCTGATGTTATATGGGAATTAATTAAATACACTAAATAGTTTTTAGTTTTCAACGATTATACATGTATGCAATTTCAACAATGAAGATTTTTCTTAAAAGAAAAACAAATTACTGGCTCATTTTAAGAGATGCGTATTATTCTCTTATTTAAGCATCCTGTTTAGTATTGCTCTTTAATAAAGAAAAAGTATGACTTGTCCGATTAATCGATCGAATAATTGTTAGAACACTCTATTACTAAAATAATCGATAGCAACAGACCTAAAAATATATCACAAGCCTTTGAAATATAGAAATCAAAACCCAACAATTCTACACTATATACACAAGAGTTGAAATGCACTGGTTTACCCTGAATATAGTCTTTCTTCAGGTCTATCCTCTCCAGCATGGGAATCAAGTATGCGCCACTCTTTCCTGTCCCGTTTTTGGCACGAGCCAGGATGTCACGACCAGAGAGAGCAATGGGGATGCTTTCCTCCTGAAAGTGTGGGGTGGGAAGAAACATCAAAGAGTTAAAAACTGAAATCACTGTCTCAGATTTTTCAGTACATATCAAATATATTCACCTGGACTGGGGAAGGTTTCTCCCATCCCATTTCAAAGATCCCCATGAGCAGCTCCCTCTTTAAGCAGTAGTCTTCAAATTCGTTGCCCTTTGTAGCGGTCACATCCTTGAGGGAAATAATGAGCAATTAACCACAGTTAAACAGAGAAATTAAACATGAGGTATATTTTTAAAACCTGAAAGAAGTCATCAACTCTTACAGTACAACATGATATACTGCAAGTGCATGTGCTCTGTTTCAAGTTCTGCTTGTAAAAACATTCATGGCTTTATCGGTCTGACAGCACGGACAAGAGAAGATAAGCGCCAGTCGATGTTTGGATTTAGAGCCACAGTTCCAAGGACAGACAGCAGGTTATGAAGGTTTGTTGTGTAGGATACGAGCAAGGCGGCTGGAGCCTTGTGACTTTAATCCGGCCCCCAAAAAAATGGTCCGAGGCACATGTTTATGGAAGCCTTATTTTAGATACAACAAAGACCTACAGAATGACAAGTGCATCGTATGAATTTTGAGTGTGGGGTTTCTTCAGGCACCATCAAATCTAATTTAATGTTGCTTCAATGGTTCTCTTAACATTCTTAATGCCATATAATGACTAAACAGCCACGTGATGGTATTTTAATCTCAAGGTTCTCTGACTTTTGGGGACAGGGACCTGAATTTGCAACAAAGGAAAGGAAATGCAAAAGCTACACAAGCAGTTGATTTATGTGCATGCTTATACGCTTCATTCAATTTCTTTGTAGGCACATATTTATTGCATCATACACAAACAGGCTGCATGACCTGGTTACTGATAATATAGCATTCATTTTTAAACTTAGTTTACACTAAATCAAAGCAAAATTATCTGCTTTTATAGTCGATTTGTCGCATTTGGACTTGTGTGTGAGATTTAACGGTGTTCCATCAGAGATTTAACCGTAAATCGTTTCGACTTTACCCAGTGAGGTTCCTTAATGTATTCCTCCAGGTCCCAGCCTGCCTCCGTACAAACATCCGGTGTTACAGCAATTTTACACCCGCCAGAGGCAATTACACAACTGGTTCCTCATGTTTGTCACACCAATGTACGTATTTTGCACAAGCAGGTCAAAATAGTATAATTAAAATATAATTGTAAAATATAATATATATATAATATAATATAATATAATATATATATATACATATATATATATATATATATATACTATATATATATATATATATATATATACATACATATACACACACACACACACACACACACACACACGTTTGTTCATTTAAAATAATAAATATTTGATATATAAATAATGATTAATTATTATAATTTTTTATCTTCTTGTGACAAGCATGAGGAACCTGTTGGATCATACCTAGCAATAACAATTAAATGTTTTTTTAACAAAGAAAAAAAAACCAAACACTATTAGTAACAATGCGCCATTTCTGGTCTAAAACCAAACAGGACGGAGCAACAAGGAATCGCCTATAGAGGTTTCTCTCATAATGACAGGGGACCATCTCATCTATATCTCTAAAACTATAGTTATTTTTGCACCAATTATTGGGAAAATGTGAAAAATTAGCTCCCGTAGAAAATGTGCTTCCACAATAAGGATTTGTGAATACAATGTGCTTCCGTAAGGTTCCCTGCGGTAATATATATGATAATACAGTGAGCAGCTCATATCTAGGCGTAACTAGGCGTAACTGTATGTGTACCACTATACGAATAATTCGGTTCACGAGTCAGGATATTATATACATACATAAAAAGAATACAGCAGATTGTAAAGGACTTACTGAAGTTTTCAATCTGTTGTCTTTGGGTGGGAGCTGCAGGCTTTTTTTCCAGTCTTCGCCGAACCTACAGCAGAACAAACAGTTCATGGAGATTGTCATAGATTTATATTTAGTTATTTATTATTTAAATGCACAACCGCTTTTTAAATTGATCACGCATTGCCTCACCTGATTCCAGGCCCATCATGCGAGTCTGCAGCAGGTTTTTGGCCTCCAGTTGAACCTCTTGCAAATGGATTACCCTGAACGTTGGGTCCCGATTGAGAGTTCAGTCCTCTGAGCTGCCCGTTCTGTTTGCTGAGCCCCATTACCACAGGACCTACGTTCTCCATTTTTGCAGTAGCCATGAAGTCTTGTCGTCGTTGTCTTTAGTTACTTTTACCAAAAGTTCACCAGTTAATTCTTTACCTCTTTTTTTTTTTTTTTTTTAGAACTGGCCTATAAAAGTTCTAATAAAACATTTACAAACGGTAGAATATAATCTCAATTAAGTTTGTTTAGCATTTACAAATATACACCTTTATATACACGGACAGTGCAACCTCTTCAAACGAGAGTCACTGACGGCACAGGAATAGGTTTGACGCAAAAGCTCTTCCAAATGAAGAGAAATAACCATTTATATGCATAAATATAATACACCTGCTCGCAGTATAGAAAAATTATACCCTGGCAGGCTGAAGGAAGTACGAGTCCTGCAACAGAACGGCGAAAAAAACGTTTCTCTTCTAACCAGGAAGTTCAATATTGTGCTTTTTCTGCCGTTGTATTTTCTGTAGTCCTGTGTTTCTACTACTGGATCTTCTGCCGTGTGTGTCACGATTATCGTCCCCAAGAACAAATGAAAGTCAGTCCTTGGTGATGGCGATTCAATGCAACATCCAGTTTTGAAAGTTAGTTGTGGGAATAGAGTCTCTTTGCTCACTCAAAATCCATAAAGAAGTACTCCACGGAGACGTCCTAAACGGATAGACGTTATGATTTCCGTACCGCGCTCCAGCTATCAGACGATTGCGTCTATGTGCAGTTCTTAGAGTCTACGGAAGAGTCTTTTGTTCAGTGTTGTCTTCCTAGAAGTCCTGCAGTTGCAGGAGAACGAAAAACAATGTTATTTAATTTATGGATTAAGACACACAAGGGACACTTGTTACACACCACTCATTTCCCTGCTTTATGAAACGATTTGACATTTCCTGTGATGTTAACTGAAGTCAGCATGTTGCAGTGGTTGACCCAATTTAGGTTCGAAAGTTCCAAAAGATCCAAACAAACCTGACATTAGTTAAACTAATTTGATAAAATATGGAGAACAGCAAGAGTTATTCTCGACACTGGGTTGTACACTTCAAGGCGAGGTCACTAGTGGACGTTTCACATTTGGAACACAGTGGATTAGGTTCCGAGTGACAGGGCTGAGGATTAAGCCCTAGAGATACCACTGTTCTGCATTTATCACTCTGGGTTTTAGGGTTAGCTTGTTCATGGCAGACCCTGCAGTCTGGAATAAAATAATAATAATAATAAACAAACAAAACAACTAATAAAACAGCTATCCGGTCTACACTATTTCAGATTGTGCAGTTTGCAAGCTCCAATTAAATAATAGAACAATGCAGACGTTATTGCACGACAGACGGCCTCAAACTCGAAAATATGACTGCTTACACTAACAGATTCATCACTATGTATTTGAAGCTACAGGTGACTATTGATTGTTAAGTGGTTGATTGGCGGATTCCCAGTTCCGTTATGCTGCCACATTTGGGCTCTTGTGCTCCAGGGACACTATCATGGCAGGCCCTAAGCTCTGACCCCAGTCTAACAACATTACTCAGACATGTGGAGAGAAAAAAAAAAGGTCACTCTTGCCGTAAAGCAAAAAACTATATTCTTTCTCTTACTAATCCAACACCTATACAAGCTAAGTATCTAAAATACATACTCAATTCCATGCTAGACGTTATCCAAACAATAAAATATTTATAAAACGCCAACAATCTATAACCCATACAAGCAATACTGCAAAATACTGTTGGGGGCGGGAATTCTGGCATGAGGGCGGATTTAATTGGACGAACACAGGAAAAATAAAAGACGAAAAAAATGTATCTAAAATTTCATTAAAACAACATTTAAAAACATTTATAATAAGATAGAGTTTAGAAAACGTATAGAATAATACATAATAGTGTAATAATAGCAGAAATATAGATTAATTAGTCATTCGATAATTTGCATTATAATCAGAAGTGCACCTGTGTCCTGAAGAATTGTATTATATTCATATTTTATGCTGTAGTATTAATTATTGAGAAGTTCATATTAATATTTTTGCTTTTTATAAAAGTTTTTCCCCCCAAGTGTGAAGCATTGGACATTGTGGGAGATGGAAGCCATTTGCTGCTCCACAACCGCCGGGACAATAGCGACCGTTAAAATGTTTATTAAATTACATTTATAAATTGTTTTATAATAATAAAAATAATATCTGGATTAAATAATGTTTTCATAGACCTAATATTAGAGCGGGAAAATAAAAAAAAATACAAAAACATGGAAAAGCGCGTCCAGTGCTAATCTGCTGTATATGAGAATACTTAGCGTGACGTATTCAAGCTAGGCTAATGCTAAAGCCAGTAAAGTCCACCTTTATACAATAGCGGGTGCACACACTCACCGTTCACTCCCCCTGCTGATGGCTTGTTCTGTTCACGCAGGTCAAAAACGACGATTTATTCATTAAAATTAGGAACTGAATTCACTTTCAATCCACACGTCTTTTGTTGTGCTTCTTATCAACATGGTCGACCTCAAACACACTCTCGCTCTCTCGCAGTCGCTGCTCCTTACCGAGTAAAAGCAGGAGAAATGAACCACACTGCCACCTACAGTCTGGGAGATCTCCCTCGGCAACAATTGAAAAAAAATGTCACATACAAAGAAAATGTAAACATGAGAAAAACGAATTTAAAATAAATAATGAAAATAAAATAAAAAGAAGTTTAAAGAAGAATAAAAAGAATGAGTATAACTAGCGACAGAAAGGATTGGTGTGTGGCGTGTATGGTGCTGTTAAAGGTGCAATAGATGACCATATTTGAAGTGCAAAGGGTTTTCCAGTGTAAAAGTGTCCTTTGGTGCAAATGTGCAACAATGGTTGTCCATTGTTAAGTGTCAGATGTGTAGGAGATAGAAGAAAGTATTAGGTGCTCAGTGTTTCCTGGTTTAGACTCCTAATGGCCTGCCGGAAAAAGCTCCCCCTCATTATATTTGTTTTTGCCTTCTAGGAGCTAAAGTGTTTTGCTGAACTCAACAGAGAAAAGAGTCCATTGTTGGGATGGCTGAGGTCTTTCACAGTCTTCCTAGCCCTGGTCCAGCACCGCTTGTTGTAGAATTTCACCCAGGGATGATACAGGACCAGTAAGGCCTTTTCCACTGTTAGGCATTCAAGTATTCCCAATTGTCTATTCTCTTCATTTGGTAGCTTTTTTTCCTGGCTTCGTTGCTTTCAGTGATTGTGCTCGTATCCAATCCTATTTCGCTCATCACGTGTTGTCAGGGTTTGAAGAAATATGCCTTGAGGGAGAACAAGGGGCTTTTTAAGGGCTCTTATTTTTGCCTTTGGGGATTTGAGCTTTGAGGATGGACTGGGACTCGCGCTTCACCAAGACTATAGTTTATATTACATTTGACCACCATAAACGGACCTTCGGTGTCACACAGATGAGGATGGGTTCCCTCTTGAATCTGGTTCCACTCAAGGTTTCTTTTTTAAATACCATCTCAGGGAGGTGTCTCGCCACAGCTGGCACCGGCTTGCTCATTCGGGACAAACTTACATTTAAAAAGAACAAGATTTTTCATTCTTACCACATTATCAGAGTAAAGCTGCTTTGAGACAATGTCCATCATTAAAAGCCATCATTGTAGGAAATCATGCACAGCCCACGACTGCTTTCACATAATGCTGTACAATTCAATATTTAAACACATGTATGAACAAAAGCACTGGGACGCAGACACTTTTCTACTCTGTATATTATTCTTCCCCAAATTGAAGGCACACTTGTCTTTGAATGTAGCATTCAATCTTCCCTTTATTTGTGCTAGGAAACCCAAAGCTGTTGACACTAAATATGCAAAGGATACACGGTTGGAGTGAATGATTCCTGCTATAGAGCTCTGAACTCAACCGTCCCGAACGTGTTTGGGATTAACTGGAACGATGACTGAATCCCAGGCTTACTGTGTACTTGACTGTAGTAACACCCCTGTGGATGTATGAATGCCCATCTCTACCAAAACACACCTTGGACTCTTTAATTGAATATTTGATGATTTCAGTGAATCTGATGTTATAAGACAAGGCATCAACACTGAATCTGCTACAATACTGAATAATATGATTTCTTAAAGGAAATGGTTTAAATAATTTCATTCATTCATTCATCTTCTACCGTTTTATCCGATCGTCCCTCGGGTCACGCGGGGAACCTGTCCTATCTCAGGCATCTTGAGGCATCAAGGCAGGATACACCCTGTATGGAATGCCAACCCATCGTATATACACACACACACACGGGACAATTTTCCAAGGTGCCAATCAACCTACCGTGCATGTTTTTGAACCGAGGGGAAACCGGAAAACCCGGAGAAAAACCCCCCTGAGGCACGGGGAGAACATGGAATCTCCACACACACACACACATATAGCGGAGGCGGGAATCAAACCCCGACCATGAAGGTGTAAGGCGAACGTGCTAATCACTAAGTCTCCGTGCCCCCTTAAATAATTTCAATTAAATAATTGAAGGCACATTTCTAATTCAATTAAAAATATTTCTTATGGATGCATATTCATCATCCTAACATCCTCATCTGCTGAGTCACTAACACGCCTCTCCTGTCCGTATGCTATTTCTTTGTCAGTCTGACTTCTAATCCTTGAATATTGAACACAAGAGGTGGGAAGTAACAAAATAATAATAATACATTACTGTACTTTTATAGTAGATTTGTCTGGTCTCAGTATTTTACTACTTATTCTTTTGAACTTTTTGCTTAAGGACAAAACCCCAAATTCTTTACTTTAACCCCCCACTTTGTTTCCATTACTCTCGTTAGTGGTCACCACAGTCGTTCCTAACGCATCCCTCCTCGTTTATCCAGGCTTGAGATCGGCAGTAGGAATTCAATTGCTTGTGCAAGTTACAACTTTACAACCCACAGACTTACAACTGAGTATCTTTAATTTAAATTGAGATTATAATCTAGTCAGAACTTCAACTGTTCTTTTAAAACAGAATCCGTGCTTCTATTGAATTTGTTCCTTTCCCATCATCATATTTTGACATCATCTTATTTTTTTTTTTAAGAGCATTATATTATATATTTATGAATTTGTGAAAATGTGAATATTTTTGTTCATCATCATCATCATCATCATCTTATAATTATATTGATGTGTATCCCAAGCCACTGCAATTATTAGTGGTGTTTAATGTTTCACCCAAAAAAAAAACAAGCAGCAAAATCACACCAAATCAAGTTCAAAAAAGATATTTATAAGATGTGTCACCGTACAAGATATGAGAAAGATTCCAGAAACACTCTGAACAAAGAGGAATACAAACACAAGAAGAAATAAGTAGCTTTTATAATCCTCTTAAGTTGTATTAAAATACACTGCATTCACTAGGTACGTTTCCATTATAAATTTGCATAAAACTTTTGTGATCTTTCCAAAATGTATCTAAGAATCTTTTGTGAAATGACGGATTTTTTCATTAACCATATCATGCGACTAAAACTCGTCCTCTCGCGATGTCACAAAAAAGGGCAGGCTTACTTATATCGCAGCCAATCGCACGAATGTCATGTCACCTGGAAATGAGGAAAACAAATATTTCCATTACAGTTTTGAAAATTATTCCTTTTTCGCATGGTCTAAAAAAACCACCTCATGTGAGTGTGAAAACCTTTTTTGCGATACATGTGCGTTTCCATTAAGCGTATTTTCAATTCACTATTTAAATTTGTGCATTTTGAAGGGTAATGGAAACGGGCCTAAAGTTAATGCCACACCAAATAACGTAAACTCTTTGGTTATGAAGAGTCTTTTTTTTTGCACATTTTGGTCAGTTATATCTGATTCTTTTCATTTTAAAAAATCCATGTAACGCTGACAATCTATAGTTCAAATAAAAGCTGCTTCTAGTACATTTAATATCAACAAAGTGAAAAAAAAACAATATAAGAACCACAGAGATGAACTGTACACTAGTTTTGTTCATTCATCAGTGCCTTAAACACAGTTTGGCCTTCAAAGACACAAGTTACATTTGTATTCGGGCTGTCAAGGTTAACACGCTAATCAGGCGTTAATGCAAATTCGCTTTAACGGTACTAATTTTATTAATGCACGATTAACGCATTACTATGTGAGTGATCTGCTCTTTCACTCTAAACGAGGCGTGGACAACAAAGACTCTAGAGTTGACCTTTCCTCAGCCGTGTTTACCACTTGTGATGTTAGGATGGAATATAAAACAAGCGATAAATAAGTTTAACTTAAATAAGTTTAAGTTAATAACCTGTTATTAACAAAAAACACCCAGCAATGTGCATCCACACACGCTTCCTAATTTCCAGCGCCTACTAGCTGCACATTCACAACAGGTATGAGCTCCTCACTATATTACCGTATTGAACCTTAACGTATCATCAGTTTATATGGAAATCAACCGAAAGCGGAACGAAATTCTTAAAGGAGCCACGTCAAATGATTTCTAATGTTTTTTTGTTTTTTTTTGATCCGCATGAAATATCTGACTTACAAAATTTTCTTTGCACTATTTAACAATTAAAACAACCAATAAAAAAAACATTGAAATGAACAAGAAATTACATTAAAAGAATTTCCAGTTTGAAATAAATCTAAAATAATTACTAATTTTATTAAAAGGAAGAGATTTTGAGTGAAATAAATTAGTATATTATATATTAACTTCTGTTACAATTAGTTAGAGTGCATAAACAGTACTTATTTATGGTACATGGAGAACAGAAAAATGCGATTAATCACGAGTTTACACATGGAAATCATGCGATTAATCGCAATTAAATATTTCAATCTATCGACAGCCCTAATTTCTGTATTTATTACCATTTAGCAGTAAGTTAAAAAACACAACCTTATTTATCGTTAATATTTCAGTAAAATGATTTGTAATGCTTTGTGTAAGCCGATCCTCACAAAACATTTCCATCTGATTTACAAAATGTTCTTTGCACTTGCATGTGCATGGTGAACACCTGGGAAGTGCAAAACATGTTTCTGACAAGATCGTTTTGTCTGCAAAAAGGTAAACATAAATAAATTGAAATAAATTGGGGAGTAAATACAGAAGTACAGGTGTACATTAGTTTATACAATGAAAATTTCATTATGGTTCATGACTTCTTCACAGGCCTCTTGTCTGTTTCTATGGTGAAATGATCCTTCACTTAATAAAACAATTTTTTGGTTGTGCTCGCTCACATTCTTTTTTATCCATGCTTTATGACGTTAATAATATAAAGTGACTGGTTTTCACGCAGTGCTCTCGATTCTGCTCTTATTCCTAACTAGGACGAAGCTCAGCAGTTTTAGCGGATGTGCATTCAGTAGTCTCCAAAGCTCTTCTGTAAATCCCTAAAGGCTGTAAACGCAATCAAAACAAGCAGCTTAACCTTTACAGTATATTTCAATTGTAAAGTGCTATAAACCCCTGTAAATTATATGATTTGATGTCGATCAAGTTGAGGTTTATATAAGTTGAAATGATATGAGATGAATGGGATTTTTGATCTATTCTATCAAACACTTTTACGAAAATATTGCTAAATCTGTTATATAAATAAATCGGATCATATCCTGCTTGGTGCATATGTAAAAAACAAGTAAATTACAGTATTAAGGTGCAGCTGTATGCGAAGCGCTTGTCGCTGACAAGGCTGGGAATAGGACGTGATTTTTTTTTTCAATCCCAGAAAATCATGGATCATTTAAAAATGCACAGTCATGATTGGTCCAAATACATTCTAATATTAATCGCAAATCTTATTAATAATGCTTGCCTTAAGGTTTGGTTTACTTCTTTCGGCTACTCCTGTTAGGATTCGCCATATATATATATATATATATATATATATATATATATATATATATATAGTTGTGTAAAAGTAAGAAAAGGGCATCTGCCATAAATGTTTGAAGAGGCACGTGTGAATTTGTCGAGCATTAAGATATAAATATATAAAACAGTATTAGTTTGTTCTGAAATCTGTGCAGTAAACAATCTCTCTCTCAATCTCTCTTTTGCAGTACTTTCACAGTGCTCTGGTTTCTATTCTTCATACTCACGACATGAACATGTGCATTTTTGAGTCTAAAAAAAACTGTGTTTTTTTTCAGATTTTTTTCTTTTTTCATTAAGCTATTTTTCCCGCTTGTCATTGGTTCTATTGTTGTGCATCTTGCTCAAAGACTTCCCTGATTCGTGCTACGCAAATGTCCGATGCATCTTTAGTCTCTTTGCAGAGCTGTGATAGGCTGAGGAAGCCGTGTGGGATGTCCTCCACTACAGTCAAGGTCACGGGTTGGTCGATGTTTTTCAGCTTTCGGGCAAACATCACAGAATCGTCCAATAGGGCATCCAAAGCTGAAGCCTAAAGAAGATATTGATCAGTATTTATACAGTATATATCAGTAAAGGACTATATATATATATATATATATATATATATATATATATATATATATATATATATATATATCTGTATATAGTAAAAGTCCACACACTACTTTTATAGAATGTTCAATATTAACCAGACACATTTAAAAACCTGTAAAATAGGATGAGTGGTAAAATCACGCCGATAAGCCAAACATTATGATATTTTAGCATAATTCTAAAAGACATCCTTGGCACAAAAACAAGACAGTTGTGCAGTGCAGGGTTCCCACTCTAAGTCTATCTCCAGTATAAGCTGAATCTCCAGTATATCTCCAGTACAATTTCATTTTTTTTTTTTAGAATTTTGTATTTTGAATTCAACCATTTGAATCGTAATAATGTTAACATTTAATGCTAATTAATACAACATTGATAAAAAAAACAACAATTAATTTATACAGTAAATATTTCGCCTCTGCAACAATGGTATTTTGCTGGCAACCTAATATAGCTACATTTTCGAGTCTAACACAGGCTACATTTTAAAAACCATTTTAAATTATAACCAGCTAGCTAACGCTATAGCTACATATATACAATTCAATGTCTGGAATAGACCAATCAGAACAGGGTTTTGTATGGCCCGGACACCAGTGTTGGGAAGGTTACTTTAGAAATGTAAGAGATTACATATCACAAATGACCCTATTCAAAATGTAAGAAGTGGTGTAACTTTTCAATTTTATCAAAGTAAAGTAACTGATTATATTTGATTATGTTTTGATTCCTTTCATTTGTCAATTTTTAATGTAACATTCTAAGGAAAAAAAAAGTCAAACCCTCAGAATAAATTAGGTTATATATGTTTTTTAATTACACTGCATCAAAATCAGATTGTTGATTGTGTGTGTGTTGGTTCATGGTGGTTGTGGTACATACGCTTCGAAGTAATATTCATCATGGTACTCCCTGCCATACTCCGAGTCTGAGAGCGCCACTGCCACCCACTGTAGTGGAGGTGCAATTATATTTTATTCTTGTAGGGCACACCCCACTTTTTGAGAAGCACTGCAGTAATCTAAAGCACTGATTTTACATGAAATTTTTCAGATGTAACCCTATTTGTAATCTTTAACATTTTCACAAGTAACTGTAATTTAATTACACATTTTTTTCCCTCAGTAACTGATGATTTACGGTTACATTTATTTTGTAACTCCCGGTCACAGCCCAGATATAAATCTTATCACAATGAATAAGAGAGGAGTGACATGAATAAGAGAGGAGTGCGCACAGGAAATCCCTTTGCTAATCGGTCGATGAAGAGCATTTCTGCAAATAATGCTGAAAGAGGTATACACACTCGTGGAACCCGGTTTAGAACGTTTTTCGGTTTTCAATAGGAATTTTTTCGGCTGCTTTAGTGTGAAAATTTCTCTTCGGTTTGATGTCACACAAACCTGCCAGTTTTAATAGTGATGTGTAGGGTGTGTCAAATATCATGTGTCTTAGTTGAAAGGCCTAAGCTTTCCACAAAGAGAAAAAACAGCACTGCACTATACTCTGAGTACATTTCCACTGTCATCCTGGTCCTTACCACTAGGTGTACAGGTGGCAGCCCCTTGAGGAGACTGTCAGGTGCAAGTAGAGGAGACACAAACGGGTTCTTCATGATAGGAGTACAGGGCGTATGAATCTTTGCCAGACACCCGGAGCGCAGCGGTTCGAAGCCTTCTGGGAATTCCCTTGAGCTCTGTGCATTTCGAACAGAATGCGGCATGGCGTTTTGAGAAGCAGGCGATGTTCTTGCGGGCGAGGTGGGTGTGCGCTCCAGCAGCGACTGCAGCCAGTTGGAAGCTCCTTGGGTGAGGTTCTCAATAAAAACCGCCGTGTCCCGCCCTAAAGCACTCAGACTGTCCAGCTGCTCTCTGGGCTGCACTGATACACTATCCATACCTGATAGAGGACAAGAAAAGAATCATTAACCCGAACATGAAGATTGATATCAGATAGCTAGTGTTAGTTAGTGATGGTCTTACCCGTGTACGCATTGACGCACTTATAAAGCACACTGAGCGGTAACACCGGGTCGATGAGCGTGAGAAAGCGCGATGGCGAGGCATCAGTTGTCAGAAGGGTCGCTGGGTAGGCAGACATTATGCCATCGGGAGTTCTTACTCCGTGAGACATGGCCTTCATAGAGACAGTAATGCACAGGTTCCCGCCAGCGCTGTCTCCTGCTAGACACACACGTTCTGCCGTCGAGCCTGAGACAAACGTTTTTGGGTTTAAGAATCGCTCAAAACAATATAAACGCTGCTTTATTCAAATGTTTGTGTTTTGCGTGCATTTGAGTACCCAGTAAATGACAGTTCTTTAAAGCCCAGCAGTAAGCAAAGAAACATTCTTCCAGAGCTCGAGGGAAGGGGGCTTCTGGAGCCAGAGAGTAATCCAC
The DNA here is from genome assembly GCA_030449085.1 of Kryptopterus vitreolus. Lineage (NCBI taxonomy): Eukaryota > Metazoa > Chordata > Actinopteri > Siluriformes > Siluridae > Kryptopterus > Kryptopterus vitreolus. Next base: position 707,421 of record JACRUU010000033.1, on the reverse strand, counting down.
TGACAGAATGGGCACATTCAAATCTTTTGACCAGCTCTTTAGGTAACTCTAGAAAGCAGAGAAATATAGGACAAGTGAAAATATTAGACCGAGGAAGACAACATTTAACGTCCGAAAAAGTAGACGTAATACCAAGAACTCTATACGTTCAATGCAGATGCTCTTTTTTAGGGAGAAAATACACTTTAATTAAATATCATTCCATAGAACTAAGGTCCTCAAACTACGTCTCACCCTCCACATTTGGAAATGTCCTTTAAAGAATATTAAGATACATTTTGGTATATTTTAAATATACATTTTAGCAACTTAATATCTGTATTTGATTATATAGGCTGACTTTCAAACTACAATTTCCCTTCGTTATTAACAGATAAGGCACAAAAACAACCAATATAGTGCAAAGACCCAAAATGTAAAAACGCAATGCAGAGAACTAGGTTCGTTGTCAGAAAAAAAAAACCCACATCAAGTGTAGTTTCTCATTTTTATTACATAAAAAACAAAAAAACCTTATAGGTTTCATTTATTTTAATTATTCTTAATGTATTGTAAATGAATTAGAAACTATGTAGGAGGCACAACAATCTCTTTGGGCAGGGCACAGCCTATCTTTTGGCAAAAATACCTACCGATAGTTTTTCCAGATTCCGCTTTACTACAAGAGCGGCCTCTAGTGGTAAATTATTGACGTTTGTTTTTACACGTGAAACGATAGGCCTGTATTAAAAAGTGCTATATTAATGAATACATTCATATTTATTCCCGTTAGCACATTTCCATCATTCAGTACTGAATTTTCATAAATAAAGTTCAGTACTGATTTAAATGGAGTGATATCATATTATGTATTTAGCCAAGCATCCATTTAAGAAAAATCGGTTGGTTAATAGGTGATATATAGCTTGAAAAGTAATGCTCATTTGTCAAACTAAATAATACAATAATGTAACAGTAGGAAGCCAAGTACATTTAAAATCAGAATTACATCTCTATTACTATATAATAATAGTGCTTAGCGCTGTAATTTTCCGTTACAGACCAACGTAAAAAATCATGTGGCCCTCACAGAAAAATGCTCGGGGACCCATAGAGTGTTACAAACAAACAGATTTAACATACTTCATGGGATTTAGAAGTCTGGGCCACAAATCCGCCCCCATGGAAATGGATAAGAAGGCATGGAGAGAGAGGGCCAATCTGAGACTTAAAACCTGTCGGAAGTGACGGCGGAACTCCTTCAGACCGAGCAAACGAGAACAATTCTGCACTATCCTGCAAAGAGAAAAAGCTTTCAGTCACCTGTTGAATCGGGACTTTCACACAGTGTAGTAATATGCACATAAGGAAGCACAAACACAGGTTATGACGACGCACCTGTCCCTGGCGCAGCACGTGTGAGATGAGGCGGACGGGGACGGGTCCTGGCCCCCAGTGGGCGATGGGAGGCGACACGGTGACCGAGAGACTCGTATCTGAGGCTAGAGGTAAACTCAGTGGCTCACCTGGAATTGTTAGAGTCATGTTCACCTGCACAGCATGTGACCTGATTCTCGCTAAACTCTGGAGGGAAAGTGAGATTCAAAAGAAAAAGGAAAACGCTCATCACCAATGAAATTTTAGCCATAGTCTACATCTTAAAGTAATAAATATGAACTAGGTTTGTTTTTACCACAATAATGTAAAACACTGGTTCTCAACCACTGGCACTTGGAAGCGCAATCTTCAACACACAATCGTGTTCTTAAATGATTTACGTTTTACGCTACGATTACACTTATTTTCAAAGCGAATAAAAAAAAAAATTATTCTATTCCGTGAAAAGATTCTGGGACAATTACAGAAACAGTTTGCCCACTAATAATACGTTTATTTTTCTTGAGCAGGAATGTAAAAAATTCTGGGACCATGAGGAAAATGATCATTTGGACAGATTAATAGAATGAGTGAGAAATAGAATGAGAAAGAGTAATAGAATTAATATTCTACTTAAGTAAACGTACTGTTACCCCAATAATATTTTACTTAAGTAATACTTAAAACTTAAGTTTATAAGTTTAGTATTAAAAAGTAGATGCAAAGTAAAAATTTACTGACCTTGACATTTTTAACAGCAGATTGCTTTTAGGATGCAAAAAAATAAATAAAACAATAAAAAAATAATAAATCCAACTAACTGATATCAGCTCGGTCTCGGTGATGTTCCAAAAGGCTTTCCAGAACTGCATGTCCAAGTTCTGAGTGATGCGTTCAAACTCCGTCCCCCTAAGCTCGGGATCCACCATGTACTTCCCAGAAGTAATGACAGAGAATGCTGCCCTTCCTATGGATAAAAATTTCAATGACAATTTCAATCACAAATGCTAATTTAAACGTAAATACATAATATATGCAAGGTATATAACCCACATCATTCATTCATCTTCATTCATTCATTAATTTTCTACCGCTTTATCCGATAAAGATCCCAGTGTGTGGAGTTTGAGAACATGCGAACTCCACACACACACACACACACACACACACACACACACACCGTTCTCCTCCAAACCACTTAAAAATTTTGCAAGAGAAAATCAATTAAAAACAGTCAACCAATTGATTGACTATCAATTGATTGATGACTAATCAATTGATTGTGAAACATGAAGTCCAAAACTTCATGTTTCACAATTCATAGTGAATATCAGACAAACCCATGCAATGAAGTTCAAGGAACTTTAGCTTTAACACTGGCAATGGTATAAAACCATTTCTGTAGTTTTAAGTTCCTAAAAGCATTGTGGGTTCTATTATAGTGATAAGGAAGTGGTTTTAGAACCACTAAGACCGTTTCTAGAAATGCTTGAACTGACAAAACACAGTAACAGGTTAGAAGGTCCTTGGTCACTTTGTTACAAGAGCATGAGCAGGAATGTAAAAGATTCATGAGAAAAACATCATTTGGACAGATCAGAAGTGAGGGGGGGGTGATTCTAGAGTAGAGTACAACAAGATATAAACTAATTGAAGGAACACCATAACAGTTTATGACTTGTGTTCTAATATCAGTTATGCACTTTTTGCATCAAAAAATACACTTTTCTAATGTAATTTATGATGATAATAATAGGAATCACAAATACAAAATCAGAATTAAGACGGGGAGTGAGTGCACACATTAAAAGCCTTTTGATTCGTTGGCATTTTGCTTTCAGATGGGTCTGTATCACTGTCTGTCTTGTTTTGTTGTAATTTCCCATCATCTGATCAGTGCAGTAGCTTCGGGGGCCTGTTTGTTTCCGCTTGCATTTTATACACACCCGGGGGGAGGGGGATTACTGAAGTATTGGGTTCCCTGCTGATTATGTACGTTTGCCCACTGACAAAGAAATGATCATTTGAATCTTTCAATGACAGCTGGGAGCACCAAGAAAACAATTTACACTACGCAGTGAAGGACTAAAATCTTGCAGTTGGTCAGTTAAGACCAAGATCGATCTCTTTTTGGAGGAGTTTAGAGGAGGAGGAAAGAATTCTGTCCATGAGCTCAAGATCATCATCTACACTGTCAAACAAGGAAGTGGAAACATTATGCTTTTTTTCTGCTAAGGGGACAGGATAACTGCACCATGGACCGGGCCGTGTACCATCAAATCTAGGGTGAAAACCTCAGCCAGGGCATTGAAAATGGGTCAGAGATTGGTATTCTAGCATGACAGTGACCGAAAATACATGGCCAAGGAATCAAAAGAATGGTTCATCAAGGTCTTGAAGTGGCCTAGCCGAGCCTCCAGACCTTAATGCCATAGAAAATCTGTGGAGGGTGCTTAATGACTTGGTGAGGATCCACAAAGAGGAGTGGAACTAAATTCCTCCTAGGGATGTGTGCAAACCTGGGGAATGAATGAATGATTGTAGGGGCGTATCAATGACACAATTGTAGAATCAAGTATCATGGTGCCAACATCTGATGAAAATATATGATTGGCATTATATATATTAATTATGCAATTGCACTATTTGCGCACTAGGGGTCTCAATCTGTACAACGCATAGGACTAAAATACATACACTTAATTATGGTGATTATCGGGCCTTGTGGCTGTACAAGTACAAATCTCCACAACCTAAACACTAAATCTAAAGGAACGTCTTCCCAAAAGAGTATAAAAAAGCATATACAAACCTTATAGTCAAGTGTTCACAAACCTTTATCCATACAGTGCATATAAACAACTCATTTGACTCAACAAAGAGGTATAGATTACACGGTTACACAACTGTATGATGAGATGTCCCAGGAGTTATGCATTCTGAAATGTATGAAACGTTCTAATTTTATTCCAAATATACTAAGAATGGAATCGTGTTGCGGAGCCTACGCAAGTATATTTACTGAAGCAAATATCTTACTTTTTACTAAAATTCATTTCAGTTGTTGCTTCTTATTTATGAGTGGATAAAAACGTAATTTTTAACCTATTTTTATTGGTGGTATCCAATTATCAACACCAAGCGTGGAATAAATGATGGACTTGACACACCACCTGTAGCCTAATTGTTTGGTAGCGGTTGAAAAGAAGGTGGGATCATTATAATAGATGTCAGTCAGTGTTTGAGTTATTAATATCTTATTAATAGAAAGTCTTTTCACAGAAAAAAATAGTTCATTAAGCTGAGAGTCTTGTGACAAAATGACAATAGGAACATTACAGCCGTAATTAAGTACTTTGTACGTAGTACTTTGTATACTGCAGTGCATTTGAAATACTTTTGTATTTTTCCCATTCTATCTTTCGGCTGCTCCCATTAGGGGGCGCCACAATGGATCACCGTATCTAATGATCTGGATATTTGGTTTGGCACGTTTTATGCTGGATGCCCTTCCTAACGCAACCCTCCCCATTCCTCTGGGGTTGGGAGCGGCACTAGGAATGCACTGGCTTGTGCAACTCTAAAGGCTTTTAGACTTACAACTGGGCAATGAACAGTTGTGTAACTTATACTAAAGTGTACATGAGAACTTGCTCCACAACTGGAACCAAGTATTGTGAATTGAACAGAACTGAGACAAAATCTTCCAATCTTATAAATGTATATGAATTTAATAAAAACATTAAAATCTGGTGCTGAGTTCATAAAATGGCCTGTTCCACTCACCTAATCTAGTTTGCTGTTTCGTGTAGTTCTCCCCAAATGACACCATGCTGATGACCACTGTCTGCAGAAAAGGCCTGAGCGAGGGTGCGAACTGACCAAAAAAAAAAGACACAACCCGGGATTTTATTTTGCATCACTCAATATGCCGCCATAATTTCACAGCATCGCCACTGTGATGAAAAGCATTATTCGTAAACCCAAAATCCATTTACCTGAAAGCCTAGACAACGGCCATAGAAACAGGCTTTGTGCATAGTTGTGTACTCGTTGAGGAACCTCCTGCTCAGGCCTTCGTTCCCCAGCGAATGCAGCTGGCCATGTTCGTTGTTGGCAAGGAGACGCTGTGCCAGGTACAGCAGTGCACGCAGCTGACAAAGCGCCATGCAGTACGCCTCCATCTCGCTAGCGTTGTGCTCCATGCGAAAAAACAAACCCCCACAGTTGGTGGCGATGTAGCGCCCCTTCTGGATGAGGTGGAGCACACAGGAAAGGACCACCTGCAGGCAAATTAGAGAGCAGGTCTAAAACCAACGTTTCTATTGCAGCAAAATGCTGTTTTATGCCTTGGATAGACTATTTCTCAGGTCACATTTCTCTGGTGCAGTTAAATATTGACAACGTCATGACTTGATTCTCATAAAAAGTGATATATCCAAATGATAGATAGGTAGATACATTTGTTACCTTGACTAAGGTTCGGTATCCATTTGCAGGGGTCTCGGGGTTAAAATCAAAATGGTGATACACGGCAGCAAAGCCACTGACCAGTGGCGCTCACTGCTTGCCCGTGCTCATGAATGCGCCTCATTGTTTCCAGGAGTTGAGTGGCGCCATCGTTCTGTAGCAAACTCATATGCGTTGAGACGGCAGCGATGGTTTCCTTACACATTGTGTCCAAGGCACTGAATACATGCTGGTGATCCATGACTGTGTGACAGAGAAAGTACAACAAGGGCATTTTTATACACTGAAATCGAAAGCTTATTTCTAGAAAATATGTCTTTTTTTGGCCAAGAAAGAAGAAAAAAGTCATTGCACATGTAAATCCTAAAGTAAGAAAATTGTACTTGTTCAGTCTTGCCAAGTAACTCCTTTTGAACAAAATTTCACTGGAAACAAGTTACAGATTTAAAGTGCAAGAATAAAGTGAATGTTCAAATAGAATGTTGTACTAATTTTATGACTAATTCTGCCCTGAAAATCAAGAAAACTTAAGAAACTGGTTCCAACTGTTGTTTCTAAAACCTCTCTCAGTCAGAGGTGTTAGCTCAGACATTGACCTCTGGGATCATTGCATTGCAAGTTCAAATCCCAACATCAAGCTGCCCCTGGTGGTTAAAAAAAAAGCTTGAAAGTAGGCTGTTTTTGGGTCTGGTTATAAGATATAGTAGAATTTATTATGGACTATTAATGGTAGTTTCTTGGCAAGTATAACAAGATAACTAGTTAAGAACTTAACTAGATATAATTGAATATGGCTTGTTTCAAGGTAAACCCAGGAGAATCACTGCCTGTACGGCACTCACTGGTTGAGGGATTTTCAAATAATTTTTTCTGATAATTCATCGTTCATTTATGGTATTTTAGTGACTGGACAATGTGCAGGCCATATATATATATATATATATATATATATATATATATATATATATATATATATATATATATATATATATATTATATATATATATTTATTATGTACATTTGCCATTATGTAAAAAGTTTGTCAATACCCCAAATGCTAAGGATTAACAGAAAATCCACTTTTTGGACCACTATTAAATACTACATAGATACCGTACAGGAAATAGAGTTGGGAGATTAATCGTCATTAACAATTAGTTCAAGTTTATGGTTTATGGTGATGTTGAAATGGTGAAAATCGATTTTACGATTTCACTTTGGTCTCCGCCTCCCGCCCCGAATCTGCGTAATATAATACAAATACAACATGGCAACAGTATGCTGACGGACAGTGTTGGGGAGTAACTAGTTACATGTAACGGCGTTATGTAATTTAATTGTAACAGCAATAAATGTAACAGTAATTCATTACAGTGACTGAGAAAAAACATGTAATTAAATTACAGTTACTTATGAAAAAGTTAAAGATGACAAACAGATAGCTTCACACCTCAAGAGTTTGGGGTTCGATTCCTGCCTCCGCCATGTTACTTGCCAGTGTGCCCTGTCAAAGCTGTTCAATGATTTGATTTCTAAAATAGTACTAAACATTTTTTTGTTATGAGGTCTGGCTTTGTTGTGGCTGTGCTTAAATATTAAATTGATATAAACTTAATTCAAGTAATGAAAGATTTTGAAATTCTAACAATAAACAAGAGTTGTACAAGTACAAGTCCTGTAAGGTTAACTGTAAGTTATAAATGTTTGGAAATGATTTAGTTGGAAATATCCATTAGAACCTTAAATGTAATCAAATGTAATCAGTTACTTTACTTTTATAAAGTAATTGAAAAGTTACACTTATTACATTTTGAATAAGGTCATTTGTAATCGGTAACCTATTACATTTCCTTCCCAACACAGCTGACGAGACAGACGTGGTTTCATCAGTTGTTTGGAAATGTTTATCGATGCATGATGAACATGACAACGGCAGACACAAGACACCGACTAAAACAGGGGAAAAAATAGTGGACACATTTCCTCACTGTATCCAAAACTGAAAATTTTTGCAAAGCAGCTGATGTATTTGAAGAGTTTGTTTCGGGCCGCAGTTTCATCAGTTGTATGGCAATGGTTCGTGTTTGCAACTTTAGACGTTCAAAGCCCGCTGTAACATTTGTCTAAAGTTTGTGACAACTCAAGGTACTAAGTAAAGGTTTCCAGCACCTTAAACAAACCCGTTGTTGAATGGGGAGGCGTGTGCGTGTCGCTGCGCGATAAACATGACCACCGGCATCGGCTAAAAACAGTGGACACATTTTCCCCACTGTAGCCAAAATCCTTACGCTTTCTCATTTTTCCTGCTTTCAACACGTCAACATTGAGTTCGTGCCTAATTAATATCTCCCGCTAACCAGGCGATGACATAACCCGGTGTTATTCACGTCACTGTTCCTAATGATATATTGCTATAATATTTCGGTATACGTTTAACATTGAGATCCTCTTTACATTAAAAGACGCAAGAAGTCTTATAATCATCGCATCGATGTTCGATGGGATGTCAGTGGCATTTGGAGCCCTGTTCAGGGATGACGGAATGGTGAATTAACAAAATGAATGAGGTGTGTACAGACAGGTGGTCTGGATTCGATCCATCCTTTTTGGTGTAGCACCTACAGCGGCGCGAAACCGATCGCCGCTATTTCTCCCGCGGCTTGAAGGAAATGTGGCACTGCTGCTTGCTCGGCCCTGTGTGTAATCAATATTATTGTGGCCTGACAGCAGAAACACGAAACAGGTTTAAAAGAAGAGCTGGTCAAGGCAATTCCACAAATGGATTTCTACGATTCATTGTTATCCACTGGGCTTGTTCATGAATGCTATCACGATCCGCAATGCATTGTTTGTTCAGGCCTATTAAAACCAGTGTATGTTGAGTATTAGTTTAAAGGTCTATTTAGATTTACTATTGTAACCTCATATCAGTGTTATTGTATCCTAAATTTGAAAACAGTTGATGCCCTGGCTTCTATTAGTACCTCTGAGCTTACACGTGAAATAAATGTATCTTTTTAACCCTAAATTAAGCTCCTGAATCTCTTGGTGTAGGTCCATATTAGCACTGATATGATAGATTAGGATTGGTTGAGAAGCAAAATATGATTCATGAATTATATGATAATTGAATTATATTTTGCTTCTCAAACAATATAACCTGCCATATGAACATAGTTTCAAGTACAATGCAAATCTGTTGGTCATTACAGTGGAGCGTATTGTAATAACAGAACCAACCTCATGTTAATGAAAGTTTAATAAGGAGTTCATGCAAGTTAGGATTGCAGAAGTATCACTATTTTTAGATCTTTTTGTAGTGCTTTTTTTTTTTTAAATTTCGGAATGTTTATTACTGTTAATAAATAATGCTTTGATATATTTTACCCTTACACATTATGCCCTGTAGTCTAGTGTCAATGCTGTGGTAATTCTTCACTACACACGAAAACTTAGGTTACGAGCTACGAGAGAGTTACGTAGCAATGAAAAAAACAACAACATGAGCGCGATGTTAATGAAGGTATTATCAGGAACGCTGTGGAAACTGATCTGTCTGTGCAGGTTGCGGAGGTCAGAGATCTGGATGGATTAAAGGAACGCTGCATCTCCATCTTCAAGCAGAGATGAATTTCCTGCTGGTACAAGTTTAATTCGAGTTGTCGTGTGAATGTGGGGAACTGTTCACCAAAAGTAAAAATCCAACAAAAAAATTTATTCTCGCTTTGTATTTCATAACAAAATTGGTTTTTAATGCAAATCGTTAATATTAGACACGTTGAGATAAATGAGGTACAATGATGGTTATATGGGGGCCATTTTTGAAGTTGCTCATAAGCAAATTTTGTCGTTTTTTTTTATGCCAAGTTATTTAAAAAATACATTTTCCTAAATGAAACACACATTAAACACGTCGGTAGATATACTGGTAATTAAAGTATCACAACGGTTTGCTCACAATTCATTGAGTTCAAATGTAGATAAATTTAAATAAATATAAATATTTATTCGTTACTGCAAGAATTATTTTTCATCCGACTTTTTACTTCTACTATTTACATTTTAAAAACAGCCAACGTTACTCCTATTACATTTTGGTTTGTTTAAATCACACCATCCGGATAGAGTGAATGTGATTGTGGTTGGATGAGATATAAGCATATACCATTCCGACACCCTATTTGTTTGTACTCAACCCGGCGCACGTGCACACGAAACAAATCACGTCACACTCCAGCAAGGACATAACCAATGTTGGGGATCGTTACTCTAAAAAAGATTATCTCTTAAAAGTGATTATTTCTCCATTACTGACTTATTTATCAAACGGGTGCTTTCTCGTTCGTCCGCCGCAAATGAAGCTACAGTAGGGAGTTCTGTACAGAGACGTTTGAAGCGATTACAACTGGCGCGACCCAAGATTTGTCCTTAAAGATATGTTTTTCCTTACATTACTTTTACTTTTATACTTTAAGTAGTTTTGAAACCAGTACTTTTACACTTTTACTTGGATAAAAAGCTTCAAAAGCTTTAAACCCTAGTATCTATACTTCTACCTGAGGAATGAATGTGAATACTTCTGACACCAGTGCAACCAAGAGACTGCACCTCATAACTGAAGAACAGAGTTAATAATTATAATGAATTATATGTTACACACATTAAACAGGGATTAGCATTTGAGAAGAAAGCAACAGAAAACAGGAATTTTAACTGACTGGCTAAAATGACACCACAGGCACTGCTACAGAGCTCGTTTATTTCATTACGATAGCTCATTATCACAATCTTTTACTTCTTGGTTCTGCATTTTTTTTTACATTTTGGAATAATATATAAATGTATGTATTTAAGTATAAGATGTGTATTTAGGATTAACATATTAAGCATGTGTTCATGTCAATTTGTTGATTTATGTATTATTATTATTATTATAAGTAGAAAAATTCTGCATACTTTATAATCCATTTATAAATTATAAAAAGGCATAACTTTTCTTCGTTCAGGTTTGGTTAGAAAATCCTAATTGTACCACAGTAATACTGACCACATAATGACAACAGAGACATTTCTAGTTTGTATTTCTCATTTCACATGAACACATAATGATTAGTGTACATAAACGCATATTTATACATGTTTTTCCTCTATAGACAGTGCAGCAGCAGTGCAGTCTCGTCACCAAAAATACGATCATGTGACCAGCATGTTTGCTATATATCTGACCTCTACAGGTTGTACAGATTGGGGTTTGATCTCACAGTGTTTGACGTGTATAATAAAGATTGTCGATTACCACAAATTACATATTTTTACCAGTATAAATACCCCCCCCCCCACTATGATTTCTCATTACAACAAGGCATAAATATTACAAGAATTAAGTCGCTTGAACCTACTTATGAACACCTTTAAAAATAGCCTCCATAATAGCACACTTTAGTTCATTAAGCTGAATGTAGTATTGTAATATAGGAGTATAACAGTGTATAATATAAAAAAAGATTTATTTTGTAATAAGTAAGTAAGAGTAAGTCTTTTTTTCCCTGCATTATTACAACACCCAATAAGAGTATTCTACATGAAGTGAGTGGCGTAACGGTCCTCAATACTTCCACACACAGGACGAGCTTCCAGAGCTTCCTATTCCCATTAATAACTTTAATAACGGTTTAATTAAATGTTAAAAACAACAAATTGTCTCGAAACTTAGTTTTTCTGTGTTTTGTGTGAGCAGAATATGTATGTATATGTCTATGAGTATGTATTTATTAGGGGTGTAACATCACAACATCACATCGCATTCGATTTGGTGCAAACGTCTACCAGATGCAATCCTTCAAACACATATTAAGTCGTGTACTACAACTTGGATTCATCTCTATTTCGCACAGTTGTGTAGAGACACTGTTTTATTATTATTATTATTATTATTATTAGACATGAAAACAAACAACAATGACCCAATCAATGACAGGGGTATGAAAAAAAAATTAAGTAGAGTTAGCGCAGTGTCACTGTGGCTTTTCACTCTGTACTTACAGTATATAGTGTTGTAAAACTCAAATTTTCTCCCTTTCCTGTCATGCCAACATCAGAGATAGGGATATTTAGAGATATCAAGGCAGTGAATGATGAGATGTTTGTTAAAGTATGCCGAAATAAGTAAAACAGTTGAGTGAAAACTAAATATTATGTGTATTTTCCATCGATTTGATTTGATTTAATCATCTAAATTGTGACAGTTGAATTACTTAATTGAATCAGTATAATTGAATCACATCATTTATTATAATAAAACTGTATTGCATTCATTTTATGTATTCTATTATTTTATTTATCAAATACTATATATATATATATATATATATATATATATATATATATACACACACACACACACACACACACATTCACACACATTTTTCTATTACTTAATCAAATCAGGCAACTGTTGATGTTTGCAAATGTTACAAATAAACTTTGTATGTGTGGTGTGTGTGTGTGTGTACATATATATATATATATATATATATATATATATATATATATATATATATATATATATATATATATATATATATGGGTAGACACTTCCTTTTTATAGCTTATTTATGGAAACTACTGTTAGCAGAGTTTCAGTTTTGTTTTCTCAGTTGTTTGTTTTTGGTGTCCACAGGGTGGATAAAGTGTCAGATAAAGCTACAGAAGTTTCTTCCTACTGTGACATACCTGCGGAGGGGACAGATGACTCTGACCGTGTGACCAGGCGAAGATCTTCTCGGGTAACCCGAGTCCTGACGTGTGGCTTTCACATCATCTCCCAGCACCAACATCAACTCCAACACCAGGACCGTCAAGAACTTCCGCCAAACTTACACTCTCATACAAATGTCTCTGTACGTAAAAAAAAAAAAAAAAAAAACAGGCTCACTCATGAAAATGTTCAATAGGAAAACGCGGATATCCGGAGCTCAAATACTTACACACTTCCTTCACCAAGTGTGCTTCGAGGGCTGTTAAAGAAGAGCATTCACGCACTATGAAGTGCACTACGTTTCCTCCAGCAGCGAGACATTTGAACCTTGAGTCCTCATTCGCTTACCTACTGTGACACAACACACACACACCACCACCGCGCGCACAACACACACACACACACACACACACACACACACACCAGCTCAGGTGTGCCACAGGCTGTGACAGCGGTGGACATAAAAAACCGGAATGACCCTTCGATTTGCAATCAATAATCGCGATATACCGAGAAAGGGCTGAAATCAAGCCGGTCGTGTTGATTGAAGTTGAACCGCGCAGCACCCTGGGAGTTCGAGTCATGTGAGGAGACTGCATTAGTGATAAGGGCTTGAAAGCGTTCCAGCGGCTTTTTAAAGACACCGAGGCATTAAAACGTGTCACTGAATACCACACAACTTCAACAAGACAACACAACTTCGTTACACCTCATTACGATATAATGAAGTGTTCGAGTTGTTATTCAACTTTGCCATCAAACAAACACTTTCCAATCGGTCTTTCATGTATGCTTACAAAACATTTTATTCATCTTCAACCGCTATATCCGATCTTCCCTCGGGTCACGGGGAGTCTGTGCCTATCTCAAGCGTCTATGGGCATTAAGGCAGGATACACCCTGGATGGAATGCCATCGCACACAGGGCACACACACACACACACACACACACACACACATTCATACACTATGGACAATTTTTCCAAGGTGCCAATCAACCTACCGTGCATGTTTTTGGACTAGGGAGGAAACCGGAGAACCCGGAGAAAAAAAACCCCTGAGGCACGGGGAGAACATGCAAACTACACACACACACACATGGCCGAGACGGGAATCGAACCCTGGACCCTGGCGGTGTGAGGCGAACGTGCTAACCACTAAGCCACCGTGCCCCTCACATTTTCTTTATTTTTATTAAAAGTTGAATCATTCCTTTGAGCCAGCATATTAAACTAGTTTACTATTAATTGATGATGGTGATTAAGTAAAAAAACAAACAAACAAAAAAATTAATAAATAAATATATCCATAAGGCATATAAACATTTATTTCCCCCTTGCTAGTTTATGTGAAAATGACTCATGAAATTGCACCAACGTGTTGCAGGACACATTTGAACATTTAAAACAGATGATGTATGTGTTGTAAGTATGATGAAGTGCAGTAGATGACAGAATTTAGCCATAAAATCATAGCTTTACATGCAGCGTCAGGAAGGTTAATTTGGAAATGTAATAGATTACAGATTACAAATGACCCTATTCAAAGTGTAATAAGTAGTGTAACTTTACAATTAATTTCTAAAAGTAAAGTAACTGAATACATTCGATTACTTGTTGATTCATTTTATTTGTCAAGTAGGGGGCACGGTGGCTTAGTGGTTAGCACGTTCGCCTCACAGCGACAGGGTCTGGGTTCGATTCCCGTATCGGCCATGTTTGTGTGGAGTTTGCATGTTCTCCCCGTGCCTCAGGGTTTTTTTTCTCCGGGTTCTCCGGTTTCCTCCTAGTCCAAAAACATGCACGGTAGGTTGATTGGCACTTTGGAAAATTGTCCCTAGTGTATGAATGTGAGTGTGTGTGTGTGTGTGTGTCCTGCGATGGGTTGGCATTCCATCCAGGGTGTATCCTGCCTTAATGCCCATTCACGCCTGAGATAGGCACAGACTCCCCGTGACCCGAGGGAAGATCGGATATAGCGGTAGAAGATGAATAAATGAATGAATGTTTGTCAAATTAATGTTCTAAGAAAAAAAGATTCAAACCCTCAAAAAAAATTGATGATTTTACATAACATTGTTCCCTATTTGTAATCTTTGACGTTTTCATAAGTAACTTTAATTAAATTACACATTTTGTTTCTCAGTAACTGTAACGAATTACTGTTGCATTTATTTTGCAAATAAATTACATAACGCCGTTACATGCACTGTTTACATGATGTATGTCAACAAGTTCCCAAAGAGTAGAGCCCTTTCTAACTTTTGTGTAATTCCATGTTCTGTACAAAAACAAACAACAAGCAAGCAATAAAGGCCTTGGAGTGCTTAATTTGAAAGATATTTAATCAAGGTTAACGATTGTTACAGGACTACTTCAGGGACCAAATGTAAAAAAACTGAATTGTCATTTTATTGTCAACGTTGCAAATTCATTTTAGTTGAGCTCTAATTCATGAGTACTCAATACCTACAAACCAAGGATGGTTTATAGATAACTCTGCTGCCACCTTAAGGTAATAGAAAGAATTGCAGTGTGTTGCCAGGGGGCGCCAAATAATACATATTCATAAGAGTGTTTATGGATTATGTACAAACCTGGCCAAGACTACATGTGTAACAATCTAAGAGGTTTTGATCTTCACTTTTGATTTTTTTTATTAGTTTTTTTTCTCCATTTCTGCATTGCTTTTATTTCCTGTTTACTACTGACAATTAAATATAACATCATTTTAAAACTGCAATCTGAAATCATAAAGAGCTTGTATCCAACTTTTTACATTGGCAGAATATTTTTTAATATACTCTCTGTGTTTCAATAGTCCCGTTTTAGTAGTTGTGAGGCAATGTCTGATGCCAAATGACACTCAAGTTCATCCTGGCAAAACAGGTCTTTGCAGAGCATGGTTTTGACCCATGGTATCATGTGTATCATGTGTTCTACTGACTTTAGGGAAAAAAATTAAACCTGAAAGAAACTGAGGTGACAAAATAAGACATGGCCTATTGCAAACCTTGAAGTATAAACCTGCAGGTGTTTATACTTCTGCACAAACTGTATTTACATCACAAAGCGGCGAGGGGGTTTACAGGTACAGGTAGCGCATATACCAGTGTTTTGACGGACGTGTGTGCTCTCATCCCAAAAGTTAACCTACAGTGATGTTCTTCAATCAGGATGAATGTTTGAGGTAGAGGTGTGTGAAATGCTATGACTAGACATTGAGACCCATCTCCTATTATCAAGGGGTTTAGTGTAAAATAGCAAATGTAATTTATAGCATTCTAAAACAATAAAATGTAAACAATAGTAACATTATAATTGGTTATAATTAATCAAATTAATATTCACAAGCTTTTCTATTAACCCTACTGTTTTTGGCTGGTATATTTGACAATGCTTTGATAAGTACTTTTGTTAAATTATGTTTGGACAATTAGAACTTTGTTATTGTACATGCATTATTGTCTGTCTATTTTCATACCTTTCAAAAAGATTTATGTGTCATAAGAGAGATACTGTATATATTTTGCAATTAAAATCTCAATTGTTCACATGTGCTTTTTTATTAATAAAAATATGTAACAATTTCATACATTTGCATAAACTTCAGCTTTAATATACACTAATTTAATTAAATAAAAACATCTAATTGTTTTATCTTTGAATTTTTCCCCCGATGTTTGTTTTCTTTCTTTTTTTTTTTTTTTTAACAAAAAATATTTGTGATTCAATATTTATTAGCCGTTCCCCCGCAGTACCGCCTCGGAACCCCTAGGGGTCGCGGGCCCCCGGTTAAAGACTCATACGATACAATCGATCAACCCACATCGTCTTTATCGTCATATTAGGCTGATATTCAGGTCATTGAATGTCATCTATTTATCTGATATTTCTTTATATAAAACATAGATAAAAGTAGCAATGCAATTTGAACATCTCATAGACACAAATCATAATTTTTTGGAGCATTTAGAAATAGAGATAGAATTGATGGGTTATTAAATTGGAATGTGGATATACCAGACAGCTTAAGCACATGCTGCCCATTACAGGGTAGAATCACATTATAATGGAGCTTTTACATCAGACACCCGACCAGGCGACTGTCTGGCTTCAGTAACCAGTTCAGTGACGAACCAGGAAACAAAGCTCTGACTCAGTGTCTTTCCTTTCATAAAACTGTCTGTTTAACTGGTATGAAAGTTAAGCTGTACAGACGATGGAGTGGTCAGAGTGTGAAATCACTTCATAATATAGTGTCGCCTCATTAAATGATGTTGGCTCTAACCAAATGCAAAAGTTCCAAATAAATGGCAATTTCATCTGGGAATCACATGTCAAATAGTTGCCAAACATGATCTCTGAGACAAGGATCCTGACCATCCAGAGAGGCCTTGGGTTTGAGTGCCTGATTTTGGAAATGGAGCACAAGAGAGAGAAAAGCTAAAAGTTTGAAATCAAATGTCTTGGTGTAAGTAAACTAACAGAACGGAAAGGCTGAAGCATATGGCAAATGATACATTTTCCCACAAGACAACAATCTTTTTTTTTTCTTCCCGCACTGCTGAAATGTCTTCAATCTTAATTTATCACTGACGTGTTTTGGGAAGAAGAAGAAAGAAAAAAAAAGGATTAGTACATATGCGTAAAAGAGCTGGTCTAGCCCAGTGGAACATAATCCCATTTTAAACATGGGTGGACTGTATTTGAGTAAATGAGACTATACCTGACAACACTCAGATTTCAGTTTGGCCTTAATTATTTGGATATTCCATTTGTAGGGTGTGTTTACTACAAAGAATTGCACTGAATGTAGATCCGAGTAATCCATAAGGCTTAGATATTGGTTTTGATTCATTGCATTGGGTTCACCAAAGGCAAAGCGGTGTTCTTAATTATACACGTTTACAAGTTGATCAAGTCCTTAATGATCAATATACAATTCATTCAATATTCCTTCCCATTCTGTCCTTTTTTCATTGATTGTCAGACATGTTTAGTATATTATAAATATTAATAGTATGTTGGTATAGAAGGACGTATTGCTGCTTCATAGCTTTGTGATCCCTAGATTAAGCCTCGGGTTACTGTATGAGTGGAGACGCAGCATTTTCTCATACCTGTTTATGTGGGTTTTTTGACTGAGTATAATAAATTGCTCTGCAGTATACAAGCTTTGGAATATCTGTGTAAAAGGTGGACTGTGATGAAATGACCCGGTGCTCCCGAAATAATCTCAGGATGACTTTGGCCATAATTAAGTGGTTCTTATTTGCTTTAAAAAGATAATATGAAAAATCCCAAATGCTTAGTATCATATTAAGTACATTTGGCACATAAGAACATCATTTATTTTCGATAACTGCATGCTGAGGTTGAGGGTATTAAAGTATTAGGGGAAAGGAAAGATAAAAATCAAAGAAAGTGAAAAGTAATTGTCTGGAGGTCTCCTCTCCTGACACAGCCAGTAACAGCAAGGGCAGATTACTCAAAAGGTTCTCACAAGTCCTATCTATCAGGAACTTCTTAATGTGACAAGCAAAGAAAAAAAACATCTAAAATGAACACAAGGTTTCTTTACACACTTGAATTTCAGACACATAGGCCTGGAAAGAACTTGACAACAAATAGCGGTCACTGATAAGTGCTCAAATTAAATTTGAAATGCACTTTGTTTAGTAGAATGGTGCTTTAATGTTGTTAGGAAATGTTCTGCCTGGGTAGAATGAAATGGCGAGTCACGGCGGTCAAGCAGAAGATGCACGTAAGTTAATATTCTGTGTGCCTTTATATAACTGCAATAAATTTGTCCATATAACATCATTGTCGGGGGAACGGCGGCTTAGCAGTTAGCACGTCCGCCCCACACCTCCAGGATCCGGGTGACCCGAGGGAAGATCGGATATAGCGGTAGAAGATGAATGAATGAATGAACATCATTGTCTTTAATACTGCGTTATAGTCACATTAAGCATTTTCTTTCATCTTTCTACGGTAGCACTCGCTATTTGTATACTCTCTATTTGATAGGAACTGCAATGCTTTCAATATGATTATTTTGGTTCTTTTGAATACGACTGCTCAAAATGGTCTAAATGTATGAAACGTACACATTCAAAACATCAATATTACGCAGAAGAAGAATATATATATTGAGAGGGGGTTTAGCTCAGTGGTCTAAGATACTGGGCTACTGATTGGAGGGGTTCGGGGGTATCGCCAAGCTGCCACCCATGGGTCCTTGAGCAAGGCCCTTAACCCTCTGTCCTCCAGTGGTGCTGTATCATGGCTGTAACCATGGCTGACCCACTGCTAATATAATGCATGTTGGGAGGCTGGGAGGCTATGGAGGTATTCGTTGATATATGCATTAGAGTTAAATCAGACATAGTAACTGCTTTCTGCAGACAACAAATCCACCTAGAGATTCACAGAAAAGCGCAACTGAACAATTGAATCAGGTGGCTGATTAGCGAACGTCTGAACTTTCGCATGTACCTAATTCACTTACTGCATGTGAGTCACGGATGGGAGTTGGTACAAAAGGTTTAGCAGATCATTAGTTAGTTCAGTAAGCCTAATAAAAACACAGTAACAAAAGGTAAGAAAAAAAAAACGATCTGGTGACACAGTGACCTTTCCATTCCCTTGAAGTGCATAAAAAATTGCAGGGCAAAGGATGTGTATAAAAAAAAATATAATCGCTTTATGAAGTCATTATTCATTTGTGCAAGCCATGACTATCTAAACACCTTTGTGTTTATCTGAATACATATCACATTCCTATTATGCTCTATCCACCTTTGTATATCATTCAAAAATAATTGATCGAGCAAAGAGACTATGGGTCTCGGGTTTCAATGAGTTCCTTGTTCTGCCCACATCTGTAATAAGATCATTGCCACAACATACACTGTTGTGCAAGCAGTCCTAAGAACAGCAGGTCTGCAGGGTACTTACAAGTATCATTCGTGGCTACATGAAAATAAACATTGACGCGGGCGGCCTTGTGATGACGATGATGGCTCGTTTCTGCATGTTTATGAATAACAAGGAAATTTTTGGTCTCAGCGCAATTAGCAAATTAACAAATTAATGCCGTTTATGGATTCACCAAATCACCAAGCCTGCTTTAGTGAAATGAATTCAATCATTAAGTATACATCATATGTATATGTAATTTTTTTTTTGCAGAATAGACACCATATACACCCACAGAGTCTGAGATTTTCTGCTTGTTTGTAGAGCAAAATGTCTATTCAGACATAAAGCCAGGATCTTTTTCTGCTAGCATTACTATGAATACCCTTCTTGGTTTTATCTTGTTAGCCTGCCTTACAGTTCACTGCCTTGCAGTGAACTAAAAACAGTAAATATATGTCCACCTTCAAAATGTTGTGTAAAATGACAGAAGGTCATGGGATCATGCAGAGAGCGTCGTACGCGGAAAATCACGGGTCATATTTACAGCTTTACCTTATTGTGAGAAACGTAAATGAGAACATTTGATTTGTTGCCTTGGCTTAAGATCTTTGCTTTCTGTATGAACAGTTTTTCTTGGTGCATGTCTCCTAATACCTGGTACAAGCTAAAATCAGCTTTTGACCTCCACTAATTTTGATCTATAGCAGATAAATCTAATACAATATTTTCTTTTTTTTTTATTTCTTGCATTACCCGGCCTATTATAATTGCAAATAACCTAATTATAATTTTCACATATCTGTCTGTAAGATCTCTACTTTTTGCACACGTCATCCTGACTGTACATGTGTAAGATCTTTCTTCTTTTCTTTCCAATTTTTGTATCGTTGTACCGAAACTTTCATCGCCAAAACACTTTTGCCAATAAATCCTGATCCTGGTCTATAAATATAATAATCTATGTTAAACTGAAATATTTTACAGTTACTTTCACCCACTTATTCCTTACATTGTAAATATTACCAATATAACAACTGAATATTTCCGGCTCTAAAAACACTTTATTTTTTAAATCTCTAAGATTTATTAAAGGAACTATAATGTATGTTAGAACAACATAAAAGCCACAGTTGCTAAATATCAGACAGTTTATCATAGTATCAGATAATGGTATCAGATAACAACGATTACTAATATTAGTATTACAAAAATGCTAATTAAAAATTACCTGAAATGATCATTTGTTCATAATCTCCTTTAAATACAAATTCATTTATAATTAAATTATCCATCCATCCATCCATCTTCTTCCGCTTATCCGGGACCGGGTCGCAGGGGCATCAGTCTGAGCAGAGATGCCCAGACTTCCCTCACTCCAGCCACTTCCTTTAGCTCCTCCTGGGGGACACCGAGGCGTTCCCAGGACAGTCGAGAGACGTGTTCTGGGTCTTCCTCGAGGCCTTTTCCCGGTGGGACATGCCCGAAACACCTCCCCTGGGAGGCGCCCAGGAGGCATCCGAAAAAGATGCCCAAGCCACGCCAGCTGGCCCCTCTCGATGTGGAGGATCAGCGGATCTACTCCGAGCTCCTCCCGAGTGACTGAACTTCTCACCCTATCTCTAAGGGAGCGCCCAGCCACCCTGCGAAGGAAGCTCATTTCGGCCACCTGTATCCGGGATCTTGCCCTTTCGGTCATGACCCAAAGCTCATGGCCATAGGTGAGAGTAGGAACGTAGATCGACCAGTAAATTGAGAGCTTTGCCTTTTGGCTCACCTCCCTCTTCACTACGACGGACCGGTACATCGACCGCATTACTGCAGAGGCTGCACCGATCCGCCTGTCGATCTCCCGTTCCATCCTCCCCTCACTCGTGAACAAGACCCCTAAGATACTTGAACTCCTCCACTTGGGGAAGGAGCTCTCCACCAACCTGAAGTGGGCTAACCACCTTTTTGCGGCTAAGGACCATGGCCTCGGACTTGGAGGTGCTGATCTTCATCCCAGCTGCTTCACACTCGGCTGCAAACCTTCCCAGTGCATGCTGAAGGTCTTGGCCTGATGGAGCCAACAGGACAACATCATCTGCAAAAAACAGAGACGAGATCCTGTGGTCCCCAAACCAGACTCCCTCCAGCCCCTGGCTGCTCCTAGAAATTCTGTCCATAAAAATAATGAACAGAACCGGTGACAAAGGGCAGCCTTGCCGGAGTCCAACATGCAGCGGAAACAGGTCTGACTTACTGCCGGCAATGCGAACCAAACTCATGCTCCGTGCATACAGAGATCGAGCAAACTTTCAAACCTTCCCAGTGCATGCTGAAGGTCTTGGCCTGATGGAGCCAACAGGACAACATCATTTGCAAAAAGCAGAGACGAGATCCTCAACAGAGGACCTCAGGACCCCATACTCCCGGAGCACCGCCCCACAGAGTGCAGCGAGGGACACGGTCGAATGCCTTCTCCAAATCCACAAAGCACATGTGGACCGGTTGGGCAAACTCCCATGATCCCTCCATCACCCTGTAGAGGGTATAGAGATGGTCCAGTGTTCCACGGCCAGGTCGAAAACCGCATTGTTCCTCCTGAATCCGGGGTTCGACTAAAGGCCGAATTCTCCTCTCCAGTACCCTGGCATAGACTTTCCCAGGAAGGCTGAGGAGTGTGATCCGCCCTATAGTTGGAGCACACCCTGCGGTCCCCTTTCTTAAAAAGAGGAACCACCACCCCGGTCTGCCAATCCAGAGGCACCGTCCCCAGCTGCCACGCGATGTTGCAGAGGCGTGTCAGCCAAGACAGCCCCACAACATCCAGAGACTTCAGGTACTCAGGGCGGATCTCATGCCACCCCGCTGCTCTGCCACCGAGAAGCTTCTCAACTACCTCGGTGACTTCAGCTTGGGTGATAGATCACGATCACCTCTGCCATGGCCTCTGCTTCCTCATCGGAAGGCATGACTCCAGGGTTGAGGAGCTCCTCAAAGTATTCCTTCCACCATCCGATGATGTCCCCAGTTGAAGTCAACAGCTCCCCACCTCCACTGTATACAGTTTTGGCAGGGCACTGCTTCCCCCTTCTGATATGCCGGACGGTTTGCCAGAACTTCTTTATGGCCGACCGATAGTCCCTCTCCATGGCCTCTCCGAACTCCTCCCATACCCGAGATTTTGCCTCAACAACCACCCGGGCCGCAGCCCGCTTGGCCTGACTGGTACCCATCAGCTGCCTCAGGGGTCCCAAGAGCCAACCAGGCTCGGAAGGACTCCTTCTTCAGCTTGACGGCATCCCTTACTTCCGGAGACCACCACCGGGTTCGGGGATTACCGCCGCGACAGGCACCTGAGACCTTACGGCCGCAGCTCTCAGAATGGCTGCATTCGATGGATCAATGGAGGTGGAGAACATGGTCCACTCAGACTCAATGTCTCCAACCTCCCTCCGGGATCTGGTTGAAGCTCTGCCGGAGGTGGGAGTTAAAGATGTCTCTGACAGGGGGTTCTGCTAGGCGTTCCCAGCACACCCTCACAATACGTTTGGGTCTGCCGAGTCTGTCCAGCTTCCTTCCCCGCCATCGAATCCAGCTCACCACCAGGTGGTGATCAGTTGACAGCTCCGCCCCTCTCTTCACCCGAGTGTCCAAAACACACGGACGGAGGTCAGATGAGAACAACCACAAGGTCTATCATCGATCTCCACTCCTAGGGTGTCCTGGTACCATGTGTACTGATGGACACTCCTTGTGTTTGAACATGGTGTTCGTTATGGACAAACTATGACTAGCACAGAAGTCCAATAACAGAGCACCACTCGGGTTCAGAGGGGCCGTTCCTCCCATCAGCGCCCCTCCCGGAGACGCCAAGAAGGCCGGGGGTACTCTACACTGCTACATTCGGCCCATAGGCACAAACAACAGTGAGAGACTTTTCCCCAACCCGAAGGCGCAGGGAAACGACCCTCGCGTTCACCGGGGTAAACTCCAACACATGACGGCTAAGATGGGGGGCTATGAGCAGGCCCACACCAGCCCGGGCGACGTTACGGTCCTTGATTTAGTTTTATTCATAAGGGAGCTGGAACCGCTCTTCGTCTGAGCCATCCCCTAGGACAGGGGTGGGCAAACTACGGCCCGGGGGCCACATCCGGCCCCTTGGTCCTTTTAATCCGGCCCGCTGAACTGCTTCGGCTTCTTTGCCGCACCAGAAGAATGTATAACCGCACAGCAACGCTGACGTTGTTGGAGTATGCTCAGTGTTAAAAATGAAGGAAAAATACAGCCATTTTTTTTGTTGTTTCTTTTCCTTAAATAGAATATCCTTATTCTTAAGGATAGTGGGTAGCCTAATGAACATGATGATATTTAACACTCTTTACAAGAGGAAAAAATTCATATTGAACATAAGTTACGTTCAACGTTATTGTTGGTTCGGCCCACGAACACACCTCAGGTTTCTCATGTGGCCCTTTGGAAAATATAATTGCCCACCCCTGCCCTAGGACCTGTTTGCCTTGGGAGACCCTACCAGGGGCATCTAGCCCCCGACAACATAGCTCCTAGGATCATCCGGTTACTCAAACCCCTCCACCACGATAAGGTGGCGATTCAAGGAGGGGAATAGAATTCGATTATTAGGATTAAAAATAAATGCCACATTTGCAACTAGCAAATTCAGCTAGCAGCTGGCATATAATATAAATAATAGAGAGCATTAGAGAACATTCTCTGCCACTTGCATTACAGTGTGATACAGCAGCTGCAACACAGGATTGTGGGAACCAAGCTCCCTGACCTCAAACATGGCTTATGCTAATCATCTACACAAGAATGCTAGCAACATTATCAAGGATTATTATTATTATTATTACTTGTATATATATTATATATATATATATATTATATATATATATATATATATATATATATATATATATATATACTATATATTATAGGTGGAACAATTCCTTAATTGGACAATCCAAGTGCTGTTTGCACCAAGATCTAATTCCACTGTGTATATATATATATATATATATATATATATATATATATATATATATAATGTACATATACATGTAACGGCTTCATGTAATTTAATTACAAAATAAATTTAACAGTGATTCGTTACAGTTATTGAGAAAAAATGAAAATTACTTATGAAAATGTTAAAGATTACAAATAAGGTTTCATCTGAACATTTTCACATAAAATCAGTGCTTTAGATTACAGCATGATTTCCAACCAAAACGTGATATCGATTTGAATCTGATACAGGTTCATTTCGAAAAATAGAACCTTTTATTTCGAGGGTTTAAAACGTTTTTTTTCTTAGAATGCTAACTTAAAGTACCACCTAGTGGACAAATGAAAATAATCAAATGTAATCAATCCTTATTGCAATTTGTAGTATAGTCTCACTACAATGACAATAAAGTCTCTTTATCTTTTCTTTTCTTTATAACACATCTAAAACCTCCCTAGAGCCAAACATAGTGGCACAAACACCTGTAGAGACAAACTGGAGTTGATTCTCTTTTGAATGCAGCCCTCGTATTTTTTAGAAAGACAGAATTTCGTAGAAAGGCAGAATTAGGGAACAAAAGCTTAAATTGGATTTTAAGGCGTATGATTTATTTATTTATTTATTTTTATACTTGCACATGGTGATGCTTCTTCAGGAAGGTGTATGAACGAGATTTCATGTCTCCTATAGTAAGAAATTACCATACAAGCAGATGTCTTCTTTTTTTTTTTTAAACAAAGACTTCACCCGATGAGATGAAGTTGAGAAAACATTTTTTTTCTTAATACAGGTGAGTCATGAGGGTGTGTCCAGATCCGAACAATTACTGCGTCTTGATGCAGCCAGAGGAGGAGCAATGCCTAAACAAGGGATAAACACGGGTGGTATATACATGCCTCAGACAAAAGTGTGTTCGAGACATAGAGAAGGAAACTATGCGAAGATAGTCTCACAGTTTACAGGCTAAGAAAAGTCTTCCAAGGTCAGAAAGAACAAACAGGGCAGCAGAAAGATTAATAAAAAGAAAATAGTGCAATCTCTTTAACATGGCACTTTTATCAAGGGTGAACCTTTACATCACTGTGGTATTAATATTCAGTTCTGCATGTTGGGCTGAGGTATTAAGGAGCAGCAGTAGCAGCAGCAGCAGTTCTTCCAGTAGTACTAGTACAGGTTCTGAGACGAGTAGCAACACTTCTGCCACGACCGTCAGCACACTGCCAATCGTCACTTGGAAATGGCATCATGTCGAGACCCCGTACTTGGTGGCTCTATGGGTCTTTGTCTGCTGGCTTTGCAAACTAGGTAAGGCAATTCTGACGTCCTGCTTTTCAGCCAGTGATAAGACTGGTACTTTATTGAGAGCAATGTGATGATATAGATCAGGCTATTGCTTCCACTGAGGCAGTACACGTTTCATCTTTCACTTTTCATGTAGAAAGATTTGTTTAATTACCACCTTCATGCATTATATTATAACAAGTGGGCTGTATAACCTTATAATATAGTCATTATAAGTTTGTACAACTTCTGCACGTACACGTACAACTCATGTGTATTCATGTGTGTGTGTGTGTGTGTGTGTGTGTGTTTTTAACCATGCCCTGCAGGCGGTCTTTATATTTAATACCCCACTGCACACAAAACAGTTCAGGAAATTTCCCTTTGTCTGCAGTGTATCAATGCGTGACATGCTGAATTTTATTTTTATTCAGTAGCCGGTACCGGTGTATGGAAGTTAGCCTTGGTTAATACCAGATGTTTGACATAACTAATGGCTCACTGGTGTAATTGTGTGTCCTTGAAAGTTTGAGATGCTAGGTGACATTGGCTACAGCACAACTGCTCCTGCTGCATTTTATTCAGTTTGCTTAAAAGGTTTGGGTCCGAGACATGCAACGATCTGTATCTTGAATGCTGCGGAAATACAAACAAATCTGATAAAAGATCTGATAAAACGATGTTAATAATGAATGATGAATGCAATTTTGGATACTATATTTAAAAAGGGATATACTGTATATACATATATATATACAGACGTGGACAAAATTGTTGGTACCCTTTGGTCAATGAAAGAAAAAGTCACAATGGTCACAGAAATAACTTTAATCTGACAAAAGTAATAATAAATAAAAATTCTATAAATGTTAACCAATGAAAGTCAGACATTGTTTTTCAACCATGCTTCAACAGAATTATGTAAAAAAATAAACTCATGAAACAGGCATGGACAAAAATGATGGTACCCCTAGAAAACACAGAAAATAATGTGACCAAAGGGACATGTTAATTGAAGGTGTGTCCACTAATTAGCATCACAGGTGTCTACAACCTTGTAATCAGCCATTGGGCCTATATATATGGCTCCAGGTAATCACTGTGTTGTTTGGTGATATGGTGTGTACCACACTCGACATGGACCAGAGGAAGCAAAGGAAAGAGCTGTCTCAAGAGATCAGAAAGAAAATTATAGACAAGCATGTTAAAGGTAAAGGCTATAAGACCATCTCCAAGCAACTAGATGTTCCTGTGAGTACAGTTGCACATATTATTCAGAAGTTTAAGATCCATGGGACTGTAGCCAACCTCCCTGGACGTGGCCGCAGGAGGAAAATTGATGACAAATCTAAGAGACGGATAATCCGAATGGTAACAAAAGAGCCTAGAAAGACTTCTAAAGAGATTCAAGGTGAACTTCATGCTCAAGGAACATCAGTGTCAGATCGCACCATCCGTCGTTGTTTGAGCCAAAGTGGACTACATGGGAGACGACCAAGGAGGACACCATTGTTGAAAACGAATCATAAAAAAGCAAGACTGGAATATGCCAAACTACATGTTGACAAGCCACAAAGCTTCTGGGAGAATGTCCTGTGGACAGATGAGACAAAAATCGAAGTTTTTGCCAAGGCACATCAGCTGTATGTTCACAGACGAAAAAATGAAGCATATCAAGAAAAGAACACTGTCCCTACTGTGAAACATGGAGGAGGCTCTGTTATGTTCTGGGGCTGCTTTGCTGCGTCTGGCACAGGGTGTCTTGAATCTGTGCAGGGTACAATGAAATCTCAAGACTATCAAGGAATTCTAGAGAGAAATGTACTAGCCAGTGTCAGAAAGCTTGGTCTCAGTCGCAGGTCATGGGTCTTGCAACAGGACAATGACCCAAAACACACAGCTAAAAACACCCAAGAATGGCTAAGAGGAAAAAATTGGACTATTCTAAAGTGGCCGTCTATGAGCCCTGACCTCAATCCTATTGAGCATCTTTGGAAGGAGCTGAAACATGCAGTCTGGAAAAGGCACCCTTCAAACCGGACACAACTGGAGCAGTTTGCTCATGAGGAGTGGGCCAAAATACCTGCTGAGAGGTGCAGATGTCTCATTGACAGTTACAGGAAGCGTTTGATTGCAGTGATTGCCTCAAAAGGTTGCGCAACAAAATATTAAGTTAGGGGTACCATCATTTTTGTCCATGCCTGTTTCATGAGTTTATTTTTTTACATAATTCTGTTGAAGCATGGTTGAAAAACAATGTCTGACTTTCATTGGTTAACATTTATAGAATTTTTATTTATTATTACTTTTGTCAGATTAAAGTTATTTCTGTGACCATTGTGACTTTTTCTTTCATTGACCAAAGGGTACCAACAATTTTGTCCACGTCTGTATATATATATATATATATATATATATATATATATATATATATATACACTTTCAGTGTATATATTTCAGTGAATGAATAACCCTAAATCTGTTTCTAATGAGGGATAAGGAAAAGGAAAAGGAAATGGAAGATAATGTCCTACCTAACTCACAAACTTCGCACCGGATGGCTCCTAGCAGACATTCGGAAAGGCTCATGTCAATCATTAAAATTAAGTTCCTTTCAGAGCACGTAAGTGTTTTTTTTTCAGATTTCAGATTCGAAACAAAAATGCATTTAACGAACGAAACAAGGTTCAAGGTCGTACCTTCTGTGCCGCTGTGTGCCCAATACGCACCACATGGGATATGAAGTAAAATGAAACAAATCGATTTGAGAAGACGGTGATAGTTTCCTATTAAAACAAGGGTTGCATTTATTAAGACAAAGTATCCCGTTGAAATAAGAGCTCTAAAAACATATTTTGTATTAATGTTGGTATCTTTGGTATTTCCTTTACTCTGTAAAATTCCAAAATAACAAAAATACCTGAATATCTTCAGTGTGACAATGTGACAATCATGCATACTTATGAATGCACATTATATGGGTGAAAAAAAAGAATGAAAAAAGAAATCGTCCATAAATGGATAACGTCAAATGTTGTCACTGCAATTATTGCTTAATTAGTGGCTCGTGGGTAAGCTTGATCGCCAAAGGACGATAAAAAAAATTATATTAATGATTGAAGAATTGCTTTAACGTTTCCAGTGACTGACTCGCATTACACATTGTGTTGTGTACGGCACTGAAGAAAATGGAATCAGCTCACTGCCTAGAACATAGTGAATGATAAACCAGCTCTGCACACTAAAGTGTTCCTGTGCACTGTTAATAATAATGCCATATAAAACGTCTGAATATTTAAATGCCAACAATTTGACTATAGTGAAACAATGCATGGTCGAAAAAGTAGCGCAGATGTGTGATTTTATGCAGTTATTAATATTGTTAATTTATGCCTTTAATTTATTTATATCTTTTTATTATTTAACTACAAGGGTTTTAGGAAAAGTCAAACGCTGATGTCGGGCAAAAGGAGGACTGGGGTGCAGTCAGTGTTCATGCCAAAAATTGGAATTCATTTCCCAAACATTCAATTTCATTCATTCTTCTACCGCTATATCCGATCTTCCCTCGGGTCACGGGGAGCCTGTGCCTATCTCACACGTCTATGGGCGTTACACCCTGGATGGAATGCCAACCCATTGCAGGGCACACACACACACACAATCACACACACATTCATACACTAGGGACAATTTTCCAAGGTGCCAATCAACCTACCGTGCATGTTTTTGGACCGGGGAGGAAACCGGAGAACCAGGAGAAAACCCACCTGAGGCACGGGGAGAACAAGCAAACTCCACACACATGGCCGAGACGGGAATCAAACCTGGACCCTGGCGGTGTGAGGCGAACGTGCTAACCACTAAATCACCGTGCCCCTTAACATTAATTTAATTAATATTATTTAATTACAGTCTCGTTATATTGTGATATCCAGTGTTTGGGAAGGTTACTTAGGAAATGTAATTACAAATGACCCTATTCAAAATGTAATAAGTAGTGTAACTTTTCAATTACTTTATAAAAGTAAAATACCTGATTACTTTTTGATTACTTTCATTGGTCCACTAGGTGGCACTTAATGAAATTAACATTCTAAGATAAAAAAAATTTCAAACCCTCTGAAAAAAATATAAGGGGGAGGGATTGATTTTTGTCGAGGGGGAGGGAGGTGCGGGTGAAATTTTTGTCGAGCGGGGAATCGGGGCTGTAAGGAAGGGAACTTTGGGATTTGTAATCTTTAAGATTTTCATAAGTAACTGTAATTTTTTTCAGAAACTGTGGCAAATTACTGTCACTTTTATTTTGTAATTAAATTGCGTAATGCCGTTACATGTAACTAGTTACTCCCCAACACTGGTTATATCCCATCAGAGGTCAGAGCTCTCTAGCACACCACTGTATTTCATGGAAAGCATATCTTCACCGCGCTGGCTTTGTTGTGCACTTTGTGGCCTGCTTTGGGTCACCTAGTTCAAGTGACTTTTTTCATTTATAATTCAATTCAATTTAATGTTTTTTATATAGCTCTTTTCACAATGTTCATTGTCTCAAAGCAGCTTTACAGAATGGGATATTCATAGAACATGAAATATTTATAGGGATCCCAAAAACAAGTAGGTCCTTTGATATTAACTAATATCACATTGAATCGCATTACAGAAAAAAAATCTTAATAGCTGATCAATAGAAATATAGGAATTACTATATTATTGTACACAAAATATTCCCCAAAAAATTAATAAAAAAATTATATATATATATATATATATGTGTGTGTGTGTGTGTGTGTGTGTGTGTGTGTGTGTGTGTGTGTGTGTGTGTGTGTGTGTGTGTGTGTGTGCATGTTTATACGTTTGGGAATGCTGCTTTATGGTGCCTGAAAAAATGTTTCCTAAAAGTGACACTTTCAAGTTGTGACCAATAATGATATCTCCAGTCCATGAAGGTCAGTTTAAAAGGCTGAGATTGGATTTCTCACTGGGGCTAACTAGGGACAACAAGTGTATAAATGTGTGTGTGTGTGTGTGTGTGTGTGTGTGTGTGTGTGTGTAAAAGAACATCCGAGTACTAGATATAGCTACTGAATAACTGTAGTGGAGCTGTGAGACGAGGTGAACAGACCCTGAGACGCTGCTGTCTGCCCGACACAATGTTTCACTCTAGCCTACTGTGTTTGCTGGGGGTTGCGTTTCTGATCCACACAACGACCCCAGTGGCTGAAGGACAGGCCGGAAAGGAGATGCATAGCCATGAAGAGAGAAACTTAACAAATCTTTCTGTAGTGACATTAAGATGGGACCATGTTGAGACGCCTTACATGGTGGTACTGTGGATACTTGTTGCTGGAGTGGCAAAGGTTATTGGTATGTAGAAATGCCATAAATATAAGCAGGGGGGCAGAAGTTTGTGTTTTTATGTGTGCCATAATGGCAAAATATTAAGAAAACAAATGATTGGTTAGAAAAAGAGAAAGAATGACATACATAAACTATGTTGGCATGAAATATAATTTCTTGATATGTTTCAGGCTTGTAGGTAAACAAGAATTAAGAATCTTGTTCTTGTCAGTGGGGATGGTGTTAAATAGTTGTTCATGACAAAAAAAGAAAATACATATTTAATGTGAGGGTAAATATTATAGGAACAAAAAATTCTATTGGTTCAAATCTGGTTTCTGACCAAGCAAGAACATTGGTGTGCTTTGCTAATGTGTTGAACAATAACATCATTTCTCTTCAGAAAACAGCCTTTTAGTCATGTGATTCAAGCTTTTCGGTGATATTCAATTTCATAAACTGATTTTATTTTGTAATGATTATCTCCAGCAAAAAAGAGGCTTCCCCCTCCATGGTGTGGGTGAATTTTTCATCATTTATTAAAATTATTACCATGATATTATTATACTGTACCTTACATATTAAAAGACTACTTAATTTCCCTGCATATATGAATGAGCAAATAGTGGCACTTGGTGAAGATTCTCAGGTGCATTCTTTTATATTTATCTTTCCGTTTTGTTATTTAGACCATTAAGAGCATCATATTTTGCCATTTAGGGCCATTCATCCAAAAGTGTATGCAATTCCGAACCTGAGTGTTTTTTTGTTTTCTTTTGGACGAAAGACTGTATGTCATTCTGAACCTGAACCTAACAGGAGCGAGTATTGTATGTGTCTGTGCGTCACCAATGCCAACGGCGATGCTTCTTTCCTGTGGTTTCTTAGTCTACATTTCACAGTATGACTAACTCTTATTCTGAAGAGACGTCTGTGTGGTGCTGTGGCTCCATTCAGACCTGTAGACACCAGATAGCTTTATAAAGTGGTGCTTTTTGTTTCTCGTGAGACACCGTGAGAGACAGTTTCTGTTTCAACAAATGGTTTATTTTTCACCTGCTACGTAAATGCACCTTTTTCGTGTTTAAGTGAAACAGGATCACTATAGAAATCAAACAACCACAATATCATTTGTAAATGTAAAGAGGGAAACAAACGTCATTACTAGCATCATAATCTTTAAAAAGTGGTGCTCACAAAAAAAGCAAATGATGTTCTTTTGGACTCCTGCCGTTTAAAGTGGCTGCTAACGAGCATGTTCTACTTGTCTTTATTACAAACTAATATAGATTTCAGCAGCTCTCTCGTACCCATAGCCCCTTGGGAGTGTGAATTAGGACCGACCACTAATGTCAAAAGTATTCCCATTCATTCCTTAGGTAGAAACATGTATACTAGGGTTTAAAAAGACTTCTGTAGAACTTCTGTAGAAGTTGCTCAAGTAAAAGTGTAAAATCTCTGGTTTAAAAACTGCTTAATGTATAAAAGTAAAAATAAAGTGAGGAAAAAAAAACTGCAACAAAAGCTTAGGCTGCGCCAATCGCAATTACTAATTTATCCAGAACTCCCTGTAGAACTACTGTAGCTTTATTTGCGGAAGATGAAGAGAAAACACCCGTTTGATAAACAGGTCAGTAATGGAGAAATAATCACTTTTAAGAAATAATCTTTTTTTGAGTAACGATCCCCAAACACTGGTTATGTCCTTGCTGTAGTGTGACGTGATTTGTGCAAGTGCGATGGATGGAGTACAAACCAATAGGGTGTCGGAATGGTATATGTTTACATCTCATCCAATCACAATCAGATTCACTCTATCCGAATGGAGCCGTTTATCTGGATAGGTGTTTTCTTTCTTTTTTATTTTTAGCAATAATAATAGGAATTTTATTAATTATAATAGGAATAACGAGGCTGTTTTCGAAATGTAAGGAGTATATTTCAGCTAGTTGTGTGAAAATGTAAGGAGTAGAATTAAAAATAATTACTCCAGTAAAAGGTAAATAAAAAATGTGTGTGTGTATATATATATATATATATATATATATATATATCTATATATATATATATATATATATATACACACACACACACACACACTGGTTTAAACTGGTTTAAACTGACCTTCATGGACTGGAGATTGATCATTATTGGTCACAACTTGAAAAGTGTCACATTTAGGAAACATTTTTTCAGGCACCATAAAGCAGCATTCCCAAACGTATAAACATGCACACACACACACACACACACACACACACCACACACACACACACACACACACACAACACACACAATTTCTACTTAATTAAGATAAGGAAGATACTTTGTTATTTGACACCTCTGAGACCTACTGAATAGCAAGGTGCATAAAATAAGAGAGGAAGAGCCTAAAAACTATATAATGTCTTTGTTGTACCTGTTTTGAAACCAGATTTCATCATCTGCAAAAAAAAAAAATAAATATCGATGACCAACCAGAAGTTTAATGTTCACATTGGTGTTAGCTTAACCAGGTCACCAAAACCTCATAAAAGTTCAAAGTTAAAAAGTTGAATAGTTAAGTGTGTACAAGTTAAAGGTTAAAAAAAAAAAAACATAAGAAATGTTTTTAAAAATGTTGAAACGTTATGTTTAATGATTTAAGAAAGGATAAACATTACACGGCTTTTCTTTTCAGCAATACAACTAAAAAACACAGCTATGCTAACACATGCTAGGTTGATGGTAGGTCAGGGGTGGGCAAACTACGGCCCGGGGGCCACATCCGGCCCCTTGGTCCTTTTAATCCGGCCCGCTGAACTGCTTCGGCTTCTTTGCCGCACGAGAAGAAAGTATAACCACACAGCAACGCTGATATTGTTGGAGTATGCTCAGTGTTAAAAATGAAGGAAAAATACAGCCATTTTTTTTGTTGTTCTTTTCCTTAGTTTAATAGAATCTTATTCTTAAGGATAGTGGGTAGCTTATAGAATCCTTATTCTTAATAGGATGTGGGTAGCCTAATGAACATGATGATATAATTAACATGATGATATTCTCTTTACAAGAGGAAAAAATTCATATTGAACATAAGTTACGTTCAACGTTATTGTTGGTTCGGCTGGTACGAACACACGGCTCACGAACACATAGGTTTCTCATGTGGCCCTTTGGAAAATATAATTGCCCACCCCTGTGGTAGGTGGTTGCTATATCAGGTGGTTGCCCAACTGGTTGCTAGCCCATTCTGGTGCTAGATTCTTGCTAGGTGTTTGCTAGTTTACCGCTAGATTCCCTTCAGCTTTATGATGTAGTGTAGTAATCATATCAGATCACTCATTTTATTGCCACCCCAATTCCTTTCCCAGACGAGTCAGGAATATTCTTTTTGCACAGTGGATATTCATTTGTCTTTCTGCAAAGAATTTCAGGAACAATAAAAAGCATAATACATTATAACAACAACAAGAGGAAGACTGTTGATTATGTCGATTCTGTCAAGACACATTTGCATCATATATAACTTTGACTCAGAGATAATTTGCTTCACAGTGAGTATTGCATTGAGTAGCTTCACCACTTCCAGAATGTATATGTTCAATCCACTTCCGGAATGTATATGTTCAATGTATAGGTTCAATCCTGGACCCCTACTTTTTTATCCAGGCAGAGCTTCTGTGGGTGTTCCCATCAGTTTTGTTTGTTTTTTTCTTCCTCTATGAAAGAATATTTACAATTTTGTTATAACAATAAAAGAGGGCTAAGTCTGGAATGAGATGGTTTTTAAAAGCACATTTCATAGTCACGAGACCATGGTGATATATTGAATCTCTGTTTTCACAGAAATGACAAACAAAATCCAGTCATGGCAAGTAATAATAATAATAATAATAATAATAATAATAATAATAATGTGATGAATTCATCTCCTTCTTCTATGTGATGGAAAGACCATTTCTACTTTGTTTTATAAGTGACTCCATTCCCTTAGACCTCTCTTTCTATATCTTAGCACTCTTTTTGGGGACCAAAGAACCTCAATGAATATAAATACTGGATCTGTTATAGTATAATATATAATATGTATATAATGCTTGCGTCTTACCATTGCTGACTTTTTTTAATGCAAAATGCTTTGCTTCATTGTGTGCCTATTTGCCATAAGTGTAATAAGGTATAGTCAATACGAGGCCAGAGATGGAATTTCCTTGATATAGGAAATTTGGAATACAACCGAGATAAAGAGATTTTGTATGTCTCTTTGCAGTGATCCAAATGAACACCCGGCTCAAAAGCTTTTTCCCCGAGAGTGGACTCTTGATCATCTGCGGTTTTATTCTGGGCGGTATCATCTGGGGCGCAGACAAGGTGCAAACATTTTCGCTCAGCCCGAGGAACTTCTTCTACTTTTTACTGCCCCAGATCATCTTGGACACAGGCTACTTCATGCCCAACAAGCTTTTCTTCAGCAACCTGGGCGCCATCCTGATTCATGCCGTTATTGGGACTGTGTGGAACGCGGCTGCATTGGGGGTCACTCTGTGGGCCTGCTTTCTAGGAGGAGCCATGGGTATGTCTGAGCGTTTTATTAAAATGTCATATTGAGCCTCATTTGACATAAGGATGCGCTGACAGTTCGTATCTGTGCGTCAGGCGACCTCCAGATCGGACTGTTACAGTTTCTGCTATTCGGGAGCTTGCTCGCTGCTGTAGATCCAGTGGCTGTGATCGCCGTGTTCGAAGAGGTGCATGTAAATGAGGTGCTGTTCATCTGGGTGTTTGGCGAGTCGCTGCTCAATGATGGAGTCACCGTGGTAAGTCCATGTAATTACATTAGCGTGGTATAATAACGTCTTGTCTTTATTACAGGGTTGTTATTATATATATATATATATATATATATATATATATATATATATATATATATATATATATATATATATCTTTTTTTTTTTTACTTTCTCACCTCATAGGTGCTGTACAACGTTTTTGATGCCTTTGTGTCTCTGGGGGGGCCAAAGATTAATGCTGGGGAAATCATCAAAGGCATTGGTAAGGCAAAAAATAAAAAAATCAAGACCATTGTCATGCTGTTATAATGTTGAGGATATTTGCTTTCCACAGTTTAGATTTCACCCTTTTGTCCTCAATGCTTTCTTTTTTGTTGTTGTTGTTGCTCCTCAGTGTCATTCTTCGTTGTGGCATTCGGAGGGTCGCTGATTGGCGTAGCGTACGCCATCATCATCTCGTTGTTGACCAAGTTTACGGGGAAAGTGCAGATCATTGAAGCCGGTTTCATCTTCGTGCTCGGCTATCTGTCTTACCTCACCGCCGAAATGCTTTCACTCTCTTCCATCCTTTCGTAAGGAGATGCCTTAACATGTTTTTCTGGCAAATGTCTCATTACAGTATACAGTTGGAAACCTTATTCCTGACAATATTTCAAACACTAGCGACTGTTATTGCATATTATTTAGATTTATTTGTCTTTAACAAACCTTTAATTGTTTTTTTTGTTTTTTTTTTTTTTTTTTTGTTTTTTTTTTTTTGTTGCCAGAATCACTTTCTTTGGTGTTTGCTGCCAGAAATACGTCAACGCTAACATGGATGAAAAGTCTGTAACAACGGTGCGCTACGCCATGAAAGTGTTCGCAGTCGGATCGGAGACCATGATCTTTGTCTTCCTTGGCATCACCGCCATCGATAATGTCATCTGGGTGTGGAATACCGGCTTTATTCTCCTTACACTGCTGTTCGCTCTAGTCTACAGATTTATAGGTGTGTTTTTGTATCCTCCTTTG
This sequence comes from Kryptopterus vitreolus, assembly GCA_030449085.1. Taxonomy (NCBI): domain Eukaryota; kingdom Metazoa; phylum Chordata; class Actinopteri; order Siluriformes; family Siluridae; genus Kryptopterus; species Kryptopterus vitreolus. The sequence continues at coordinate 670,491 of JACRUU010000033.1, read as the reverse complement.
AAAAGAAAAACAAAAACAAAACAAAGACGACACATAATCACGTTTGAAATGACCTTCCCTCCTGGGTTTTTTTTTTTTTATTCCATGTGGAATCTCCAGGGGTCTTCGGCTTGACCTGGTTTCTAAACCGGTACAGGCTGGTTCCAATTGAGATCATTGATCAGATAGTGATGAGTTACGGTGGCCTGCGTGGGGCTGTGGCCTACGGCTTGTCAGCTTCTTTAGATGAGACCCGGATTAAAGAGAAGAACCTGTTGATCAGCACAACACTCATTGTGGTGTACTTCACTGTCATCCTTCAGGTATGCCTGTATTCACTTTATTACTGCGTTCATTTCTGAAGAAAAAAAAACAAAAATAACATGCAAACTCCACACACACATGGCGGGAATCGACCCTGGACCCTGGAGGTGTGAGGCGAATGTGCTAACCAGTAAACCACCATGCCCTATATATACATTATTATATTTCAAAGGCATGGGATTAATATGGTGTTACTAATCTGACCTCATCTTAGTGGTCAGGGTCGCGGTTCGATTCCCGCCTCCGTCATATAACCCCTCAAGGGGTTTTATACGGGTTCTCCGGTAACGGTTTATACGGGCACGGTAGGTTGATTGGCACCTTGGAAAAATTGTCCCTAATGTATGAATGTGTGTGTGTGTCCTGCGATGGGTTTGGCATTCCATCCAGGGTGTATCCTGCCTTAATGCCCATAGATGCCTGAGATAGGCACAGGCTCCCCGTGACCCGAGAAAAGACTGGATATAGCGTAGAAGATGAATGAATGAATGAATTATCGGACCTCAGATTGATTTTTCCCTAAAGCATTAATCTGAACGAAAGAGTGTATAAGTGCCTTACGATTTGAAGCTCATCCCTAATGAGCGATCGTGTAGAAAAACTCCTCGAAGATGGCATGAGTCAGAAACCCTGAGAGGAACCAGACTCCAAAGAAAACCCATCCTCATCTGGGTGCCACTGAATGTCCAGTTCAATTATTAAAATGAGATTCTTATTCGATATTTAAAATAATCGTCTTTGGTCTTTTGAAGAACCACATGTGTGATACATCATGGTCAGACATGTCGCATCACTAACACTATATTCTTCTGATTTCTCAGGGTCTCACTATGAAGCCTCTTGTGAAATGGCTGAAGGTTAAGAGGGTGATACCATCGGATTTGAAACTCATTGAGAAAGTGAACAACAGGGTAACGGAACCCTCACTCTCTCATACAACAGTGAACAAAAAAACTTTATCACCCAACTGTATGTTACAATTGTAAGTGTAATGTATGTATTTGTTAAACAGGCTTGTGAGCATATTCTGGCAGCAATGGAGGACATTTGTGGACGTATCGGCGATAACTGGTGGACCAGAGGGTGAGTGCTGGAACATTATTATTCTGAGGTCATGACGCTACCGTCACATACTTTATAGATAGAATCTTTTTTTTTCCCTCAGATGGAAGCGCTTTGAAGAAACGTACGTCACCTGGTTTTTAATGAAGGAAGAAGCCAGGAAAAACCAAGACTACCTGTTCAGTATCTTCCACAAACTTAATCTGGAGGATGCCGTTAATTATGTCACCGAGGTGTGCGTTACATTTCAGATATTAAAAACGCTGTAATCTGTATAGAGGAAGTATAAATGACTTGTCTGACTCGTCTGTCAGGGAGAAAAAAGAGGATCTCTGGGGTTTCTGCGCAAGACTGAAGGCACCAATGTTAATTCCGAGAAAAAGTATGGCTTGGAGTTTTCCGGAGTGATGCCTGACATCACTTCCGAGTTAGACTACGGCACGGATAACGCACCAATGACCTCCATCATGTGAGTGTACCGGATCTTATCAACCACACTATTGTGTATATTTATAGACTTGCAACTGAGCCATTGAGGATTAAGGGCCTTGCTCAAGGGCCCACTAGTGGTAGCTTGGTGGTTGTTGGGTTTGAACCTGCGATCTTCTGGCCACCACTTCCCTTCATATATAGCAATTCATATTTAATGAAATCTAATTAAATGGTTAGTGTATAAATGGTTTGTGTCTAATTAAATGGTTAGTGTATTTGGGCCCTGAATGGCAACTAAAGAAATCTGGTACAACTAATGGAAAAAACACTAAAACCTCATTTTATAAAAGACTCTGAAGTGAATAGTGAATTGAAATGCAGAGAATATGCGTTTCTATTCAAGTTAAAGTAAAGTTTGGGCGCTGACATGTCACTTAAGCAAAACGTAGCCATTACTACCACTTGTTTTAGTGTCACGCTGGTAACTGGACGTCACATCACATCTCACATATATAGCAGAGAAAAGATGGTGATGATCAGGAATGATCAGGGCGACTCCCTCTGTCTCATCCACGTTAGAAATACATCCTTCTGTCTTGCTCGTTGTCCGCTTCATAAGATAACCAACGTCTGTGGCGCGTCATAGTCAGGAAAAGAAAAAGAAGCACGATGACAATTAATATATTGGTGTCCTAAAAATGGTGCTCATATCCCAGCTTGTTTTGGAAGCTGGGGTCAGAGCGCAGGGTCAGCCATAATACAGCCCCCCCTGGAGCACAGAGGGTTAAGGGCCTTGTTCAAAGACCCAAGGGTGGCAGCTTGGCAATACCGGGACTCGAACCCCCGACCTTCCGATAAGTAGCCCAGCACCTTAGACCACTGAGCCACACCCCTCCTCCTTACATAACGAGCCTGGTTTAAATGTGTTAGATGTAGATGTAGAAAGTACAGACATTTGTGTACAAAAATTCAAAGTATAATGTTGGCTGAAAAATAAATAGTGAAGTAAAGTGCTAGAAAGAAAAAACTACTTAAGTACAGTAACAAAGTATTTGTACTTCATGACTTCCCAATAAAATCACACACCGCCCCGGGCTAGGCTAATCAACAACCACACTGGGTTTATGTTCACTAGGATTGTTGGCAGTTTAATACTCCTTAAACATTTTCAATGCCATAATCATTGTCAATAACGATGGCATTTAAAAGGTTTGAGGAATATTAAAACGAGACGATTTATCATCCTCTATGTTCCAGCCAGCAAACGTTTTCTTTGGTCATTTCAGAATGCAAATGTAATATTTGTTTGTGGCTTTTTTCGGGGCCCATTCAGGCTAAACCTAGGTTATAAAAAACCCTCGGACAGGGACGAGCTCTTCTCTTCTCTATCCTTTATTTCGCTCCCTCCTACTCTCGCCCAAAATAAAAGTCCACATAACCATATACTAAATAACAACATTCATTTGTGTGTTTACTGTACCTTACCAAGTCAATCATTGGAAGTTTCAGTGAACCTTTAGTGTTTAGTGACAAATACATCTGACCTATCACAAACGTAAATTAGTAAGGATTGGAATAATCTAGTCGTTTATTGTTTTTGAGTGACATGTCATGTTCATTTTGTTTAAACTATTTAATTATATATATATATATATATCTATATATTGAATTTTGAATTCCAGTTTATCCCAGTGCAGTTAAATAGGATTTTGGTGCTGTAACTGGGCAGGTCATTCATAATAGATAAAACCTCAGTTTGGCCTTTAAATCAGTGCTCCCCAAACGTTTTTGACCATTGGGGATTGGGGACGTTGTTTGTATGTAAATCTAATAATAAATGCGAATGTACTCGTATGCGACTTTATTAGCTTCCTCGTAACATTGCACCAACAACATAACATGAATATAACATCAAAGTCTCTAATAACATCCGCTCTGCCCCTTAAATAAATTATTTGTAAAAAATGAATGTGGAAAAATAAGTAATCGGCAAGAACCGAGACGTAACCGAAAGAATGCGGTCATTTTTCAAAATAAAAGATTTTTTAAAATATGGAAAATTATTAATGATTCCTTGTGCGGTTGGGGACCACTTTAAATGCTTTAAATGATGCTTACAGAGTATGAATAAATGTTGCCTGGTTGTTTGGTGAAGTTGGTTTGCTGTCCAGATGGAATTGTATGGCACTGAGATATGGAAAGATCGGTTCATTTCCTCGCATTTTCTCTGACCTGAACAATTGTAGTTTAAAATGTGTCCTATTTGAATAAAGCTGCCATTACACTTGTTTTTTGTGTAAATCCTTGTATTATACTGTATGACTAGCAAGTGCCTGTTTATCTGTCTATATGAAATTGTGTTCTCTTCACTTTCTAATGTAATGTGACATTATAAGGCAAGTACACCTTCGTTCCACCGCTCATAAGGTCACACTATCAGATTTGAGTATAAACAGTAACCCGCATGCTCTATAGGTACAGTAATGAGAAAAGGGAACTAAAAGTAAACGTAGGACTATTTATGAAACACACTCCACCATACACTCTTTTTTTTTGCCTTACAGAGGTTAATCTATCTCTTATAACCTTGGGGAAAAGAAAGTCATCATTACTGAGACAAAAAATAAATCCACAAAATATCTACATTTGTTCTCTGTTTCCAACCCAGACATGACAGCATTCCCTCTGTGTCTCTGAATATTCATGAGCAAGATATGAAAGCCATCAACGAGGACATCAGTGCCCACCACTTACTGCAACAACATCTGTACAGGAGCAGGAAAAACGTACGTTCACCTTCCCAAATGAGCCACGATTTCCCCAAGACAGAGCAATCCCAGCACTTATTAACTGCCTTGTGTTTCTCTGGACAGCACCGGCACAGGTACAGCCGCAGCGACTTCACCATCAACCAGAGTGAAGACGAAGTGCAGGAGATCTTCCAGAGGACCATGAGAAGTCGCCTGGAATCGTTCAAATCTGCCAAGATGGGGGTCAGTCCGGCCAAGAAAATCACGAAGCATCCCAAGAACCAGAAAGTATGAGTTTAAAAAAATATATTATTATATGTGTGCAATGCTAGTTATGTTATATGGTCAAAGTATGAAGGGGCTACGGTGGCTTAGGGGTTGGGGTTTTGATTCACGCCTCCACCTTGTGTGTGGAATTTGCATGTTCTCCCTGTGCCTCAGAGGGTTTTTCTCCGGGTTGTCCGGTTTCCTCCCTGGTCCAAAAACATGCACTGTAGGTTGATTGGCACCTTGGAAAAATGTCCCTAGTGTATGAATATGCAATGGGTTGGTTGGTATTCCGTACAGGGTGTGTCCTGCCTTGATCCTTGAAGACTCCTGAGATTTTGGGATTTGAACCTGCGATCAATGCCTTAACCACTGACCCTCCACCTCCACCTGTATAGTTCATTCATCTTCTACCGCTATATCCGATCTTCTACTCGGGTCACGGGGAGTCTGTGCCTATCTCAGGTGTCTATGGGCATTAAGGCAGGATACACCCTGGATGGAATGCCAACCCATTGCAGGACACACACACACATTCATACACTAGGGACAATTTTCCAAGGTGCCAATCAACCTTCCTTGCATGTTTTTGGACCGGGAGGAAACCGGAGAACACGGAGAAAAACCCCCTGAGGCACGGAGAGAACATGCAAACTCCACACACACATGGCCAAGATGGGAATCGAACCCTGGCGGTGTGAGGCGAATGTGCTAACGACTAAGCCACCGTGCCCCCTTCACCTGTATAGTTATAGAGTAAATGCTCAGTATAATCGCAAATTCCTTTTCATGGCTGAAGGGATGGAACTCATTATGGTCTTAAAGCACCTTAAAGTCCAACATTGTTGTGCATTTTGAGTTACACCTTAATTGTTAAGAGTTATTATTCGAGTTGTTTTATCCTCCCGGCAGCTTAAAAAAATTGACCATCAGTGTGGGGTATTAACTAGTTACATGTAACGGTGCTACGTAATTTAATTACAAAATAAAAGCAACAGTAATTCATTACAGTGAAATTAAATTACAGTTACCTTTGAAAATGTTAAAGATTACACAATCTGAATACACAAAGTAACAAAGATGCCACTTTTTCCTGCCTCTGATGTCTGATTGCATAATTGCACGAAAAATAATAAATTGTGTGAATATAGATGTAATCTTCCATGTGGTTCCAGGTGTCTAATTCGAAGTCTTCGGAAAACATCGCCCACCCCTATGGAGATGAAGGTAACTGGTTGTTTGTTGTTGTTGTTGTTGAGTAATCAGTTCGATATGCATGTATGCACAAGAACAATATTTTTCCTCCGTCGTCTTCTTTAGATTTCGAGTTTTCGGAAGTCGACAGTACGTCTAGTAGTGACCGAAGGGCTGCAGGTGGAAGCTCTCCGGCAAGATATGCGACCGGAGGTGAGCATTCGGGCCAGTGATCCCCAAAAGCACGTCTATCTAAGCACTTTAAACCCCACCCCCCCACACCTCCACGCCCCCTTACATTCAATGCTTCTGCTTTTCGGGTACCAGGTATAGACAACCCAGCCTTCATGCCAGAGCTGGACGCTCCTCCTCCTCCGTGGCTAACGGAGGCCGAGAACGACTCGAGCGTCGCCCCGTCTCAAAGGGCCCAGCGCAGCCTCCCCTGGAGCCCCAGAAACCTTCGACGCCTGGCACCTTTGCGGATCAGCAACCTCTCAACAGACTCCTTTATGTTGGCAGACGCTGCTTCGGGGGAGGAATCGCTCGAGGAACCGTTCGAGGAGCCCCCGAAAAAGGACGGAACGTCCCTCTAAGTCTTCACATTCTACTTTATTTAACATGTAGCATTAGTCCGACAATTTAATTTTTTTTGCATCTTCTCTATGTAAATATTCATAAGAACCCGTCAATGGCTGGCCAGAGAAACATGCTTACTGTTCACTCCACTGCTTCTGAGACTCTCAGAAAGCCAAACACAGACTCGCAGGTTATGATTTATGTTGGTTATGTACTATTGGTTATTATACTATTTAGAGCTTTCCATAATCATATACCATTATATGGACTAAACTATACGTTTTCTTTTATTGCATGTGCTTCTTAAACATTATTACTATTTCATATATTTCTTCCCCCGGTTATAATAAACTCCATAATCCCGGGAAGATTTTTTTTATCACTTCTTTGTCAAAATGAAGGGAATAATGAACCATTTAATTCCTTCAATTTTGGCGGGAAGATTGACAATACGTTAGAAAAGACAGGTTTGTCGATATTGTGTATGAGATCTATATAATGGCCTTTTAGTGACACGTTCAAATAAATTCTGAGATGCGAGTTCCGTCAAAATTACAATTACAAAGTTCCGTCTAAATTTTTTATGGATTATTCAAAGCAATCTTGAGATTAAAATGGTTATATTTTGTGGGGAAAAAAACACTTTGTGTCACACAATTTGCGAGAAATTGCATAGTTTCGTTGTTTTGCACAAAAAAACAAAAACAAAAATAAATGTAGACGATTTGGTTTAGGTTGGGATCTAAACCACTAATGAAATGCTAAAGGAGCTTCGGGTAAACGAACAAACAAATAAACACAATGAGAAAATTACCCGAAAATATGGGCCGTTGAAATGTGTATACATCTGAAAGCTGTACGTTTTAATGCAACGTTAAAATAAATTACGTTAAAGTAAGAATTACAAGAATAAAGTCGAAATATTTGATGAATTATTCAAAGCAATCTTGAGATTAACGTGGTTATATTTTGTGGTGGGAAAAAAAAAACGTCTCACAAATTGCGAGAAATTGTTTAGTTTCGTTGTTTTGCACAAACAAAAAAACAGATTTAAAGGATGTTTTGTTTTTCCAAGACAGTACGAGGATGAAATCGACCCTAATGGAGTTTTATTATAACGCTTCTAATAATCTTTATATATATATATATATATATATATATATATATATATATATATATATATATATATATATATATATATATATATAAAGGTATAAAGGCATGGCCAAAGGTGGCACCAAAATGCAATTAATCCATCCAGCAAACAAAGAAAAAAACCCATAAAAATAGTGTGGAAAAGTACTTGAGTAAACTTCTTTCTTTCCTCCAAAAACAAAAAAAAAAAAATTATAAAAAAAAAAAAAAAAAAAAAAAAACAAAAACTGGATAATGATTATTCTGACCGGACAATCGCGCTGTTCTCCATCGTCTAAAGCTTGTGCTTATTTGCACTGTGTAAAATAATCAGTGTACGGTTATTTATTTATCGCAAAAGTAACTGAATCTTTCGATGCCTTTCTTGTGTATGAAATGTGCTGCCTAAACCTTCCAGAAAATAATAAAATGTGACCTTTTATAGTCTTACGGCATGTTTTTTTTTTCCTTCGCTCTCTCACACACACACACACACACACACACACACACACACACACACACACACACACACACACACACACACACACACACACACACACACACACACACCCACATAAGAAAAGGGACAAATTACGCATACATATGTTTAATTAAAATATTAACAATTAAATAGGACAATAAAACAAGACACAAACGGAAAAAAAAAAAAAAGGCTAAATGAAAGACCAGGATGATGAAACCCTTCCAAGATGGTGGTTTTGAAAGCTGAGACCGGTCCATCTCGAGAATGCTGGATGTAAAAAAGCAAAAATTCAACGGAAATCCCCCCCTTAAGAAAACCTCTTGAGAATGAGGAACCGACATGGCACTACAGAGCTTGAGCACCGAGCGAAAGCTTGAGCGACGTTTTCAAAACGATACGCAAAAAGAAAAAACCTAAAGATATTTCCCAGTCTTCGGAAACGCTTCGGATCTCTCTATAGTTTTTCAAAAAAAGCGTTTTGTGTTTTTTTCCCCCCTGGCTCGTGCAACCAAGCAGTAGATCAATGCCATGCCAAGAGCCCCGATCACAAACAAAACAAAAAAAAAACACAGAAAGAAAAAAAAAAAGAAAAAAAAGTTTGGTCCTGACATGATGTAACTGGCAATGTCTTACGGAATTGGATATGTTCTTGGCAAAACAAACAAACAAACAAACAAAGTTACACACTGTATTATTATTATTTTGTTTTCCTTTTCATTGAAACACATACACACATTATACAGTATAGTGACGGATTATCAGTACATACCGGGCTTCGACGTCGAAAGGCTTGTGCCCTATGAGCATTTCAAAATGACGCGTTTATGTCCTTTATTTACGAGTTTAAGATCAGCACCATCGAGAAAGGCACATTCCACACAGTCTCCTTTAATAGTGAATCTTCGCCTCTATGTCGAAAATAATAATAATAATAATAATAATAATGGTGTTAGGATAGAAAATAGGGTTTAGTTCATAATCTTTTACCTCAAAAAAAAAGAGTAATCTCCATTTCTAGGCTGGACTGTTAAAGGGCAGGTTTCTGAAGTGTGCTGATATGGGGGGGGGGGGGGGAGTTCCATAAAAGAAAGAATGTCTTGTTTTAGCCTCTTAAAACCACCCTGAATACCATGAGACGAACAAGACTATGCATGAAAAGGAAAAGAAAGAAAGAAAGAAGAAAAAAAAAACCCAGAGGTCAACAGTCTATTGCATTTTTACTGATTATTGTTAGACGCTCGTTGTTAATAATAAGGTCGTATGAATCTTCGTGTATCTCTCGTAGACTCTTTTTTTTCTCGTTAGCAAAAATAAGTGGTGTGCATTACACAAGATCCATTCTTTTAAATATACAAATATACCTCTGCTCTGAATTAAAAACGATTTTTTTTTTCATTCTTCCGAGCCAAGGCATCCCATAAGTCCAGCACGGAAACGAGAGAGAGAGAGAGAGAGAGAGAGAGAGAGAGAGAGAGAGAGGGGAAGGGGGGGTTGGTGGGGCTTATTATATCACAGTTTTGCACCTTTTGCCCCTCCCATGAAATGCCTCGTCGACTGGGGCCCGAGCGACGGTATCCGTGGCAACTCGACAAGATTGAAAAGGGGTGTGTGTGTGTGTGTGTGTGTGTGTGTGTGTACTACAGGACGCTTAGTTTATTTTCCGTGCATGGGATTCGCGTGCCGTTATTCCGTAAGCTTTTATATTCAAGTACAAATAAAAAAATGAAATAAAAGGTAAATGCTGGTAAAGTGACAGAGAAGTACCAGGGGCACGTTCTGAAAAAGCGAATGGGAGGTTTTCACAGTGCCACGCACCGACGTCACCGCGAACCAAGAAGAAGAAATCAGCCATAACGTGTGCTTCAACCATTAAGGCATTCCAATTGGCCGATGAAGCTCTTAATGGCTGGTTTACAGTCACATTTCACAATACGTCAGTTCCTTTCTTTGAACGAACGAGGGGGGGTCGCAAGCCATGCAATGCAATACAATCCGATCAAGAGCTCGGATTTAAGGAGCCAGCTGCTCAAAGGTCATCTTGTCTTTTTTTTTTTTTTTTTGCAGCGATTTGCAGACACATTTTATTATTAGGAAATCTCTTGGAATTTCCACTGTATTTGGACGTCGAACCAATTGTTCAATTTGCCTGGGATTTATTAAATCGGATCGAACCAGAATGCAAAGCTCGCGGTACTCAAAAAAATGAGGCGTTTTGAACATCTGGCTCAGTCGTTTTTCACTTACTAAAGACGCAAGATCCCGACCGACAAGGGCTCGCGAGACAGAGCGTGCGACTTCTAAACACTCGGAGAAACACACATGCTTGAAGTGTAAAGGACACGGCAAGCTGTAGAACCAAACCAGGGAAAGGGAACGGTTTGGGGAAAGGGGGGGGGTTTTGGGGAAGGGGTCAAGGCTGTTCCAACTCCCCGGAAATTACAGCAGCGCGCTTCGTAGCACCTGGGCTAAAAGTGCCCCGTTTGAGAAGATAAGAGTCATTTCGAAACAATTAAGTGCAGTAATATTGTCATTGTTCCGCTCGCACACTCTTTTGCACCAAATCGGTTTGTAGGAGGATTTAGCAGCTACACTGGTTTGCATCTGGATGTGGTTTCGAGGATACAAATGCAAAAGACGAGGCCGATGCTTAAGGGCAAGAGAGGTCAAGTAGTCAACAGTCCTCAAGTCCCCAATAAAAACAAAAGAAAACAAACACAAACACGCAGAACTATTGAGGCACATTGCTCTTTCCCTGCATGCACTGCAGATTCATTACAACTTCTTCAAGTGGCAAATGCTAGAACATCCACGGACACTCGCCAAAAGTCCAGACCGTCTCTCTCCCTCTCTAACCAAAAGTGCTTCTTGACCTCCGAAAAGACCAATTTAGACTTGCGTGATGAAACTTTCCCTCCATCCGATCTACAATAAGGAGTACATTCCAGTTCACGTTTCAACCTCTGTAATAAAATGCTCCGCTCTTCTGGGAAGCAGTTCCACTACGTTGTAGAGGGCTGTGATCATTCACCATGTGATTCTGATCAGAAGGTCATAAGTTTGAATGTGCTCAACACCAAGCTCAGCTGGATAATTGAGATCATTGTATGATTGTTCTGCGTACGAGTTGGTCTGGAGTGAGCCAGTTGATCCCTCAGTGGGGTTGAGATCAGCGCTCTGTGCTGAGATATGTGTGTGTGTGTGTGTATATATATATATATATATATATATATATATATATATATATATATATATATATATATATATATATATACATATACATACCATACATACATACATACATCACACACATTTATATATTTATTTATTAAGGCTATCAATAGTAACAAATAGATTTAAATATGTAATTGCGATTAATCGCACAATTCTCATGAGTTAACTTGTGATTACTCACGCATTAGTCCGTTTTCAATCTACCTTAAATAAACACTTTTCATCTTTTTAATACTCTACCTAATTGGAACAGATCTCATAAACCTATTTCACTCTCAAAATCTCTCCCTTAAATAAAAGACATTTTCTTTCACTCTGGAAATTCTTCTTTTAATATTAATTTCTCATTAATTTCAATATTCCTTTCTTAGTGGTTGTTTTAATTGTAAAATATGGGACGTGGCTCCTTTAAGAATTCTGTTCCGGTTGCTTTCCATATAAACTGGTGATACATTTAGGTTATTACAGAAGCGCACTGCAGTAAAAAAAAAATTTGTGGTTGCTTTAATTACTTAATATGGCATGTGACGCCTTTAAGCATTGTGTTCTGTTTTTGGTTGCTTTTGATATAAACTTTATACGGTTTTCCATATACTTTAGCTTACATACCACAATATAACAAGATGTGACATTTTAGTTATGTAATTGAAGTATTTAAATAAGGTGAAAGTCCACCTTTCCATTACATTAATAAAACAAAATGCAGAATAAAGGAGCAGAAAATTTGTGGCATTAAAGAACGTGTTAACTTTGACAGCCCTAATTATTTATATATATATATATATATATATATATATATACTTGTATATATATATATATATATATATATATATATATATATATATATATATATATATATGACCCACTGAGTATTAACTTCTTCCTCTTTTCGGTTGGATCAGACCAAGCCTTCGCTTCCTACAAGGTCGTATTTGACCCTGCCGCTGGTTCACTACTGTTCCTACCTACGACCCATGTTTGGGAGATTTTCTGACCCAGCTGTCCAGCCATCACAATTTGGCCCTTGTTAAACCCTTGAAAATGTTCACTTGCTGCCTAATACATACCACTAACAAGTACCATGATGAAGAGATAATCAGTTATCATCTGGGCACGTCTCCTCCTATACAATCTTGCTCGCTTACACTGTATATTACTATACACATACACCATATCTTATGGTCCTACTGCACCTTCTGTACATTATTACCCCTCACACCTGTACACATAGACCTCATTAAACATTTATTCTAAATAACCCATTTCTGCACCTCGGGTTAAAGCGTAGTGTATTGCATGGTCTCTGAACATGTACAATGCACAGTCTAATCCAATCTAAAATTGGTTTAGCCTGAAAGCAAACTGTATAGCATTCATTTACAGCCGTTCTGAGTTTGAATCACATACCAGTAAGCTAATCAGGTGTTCACAAATGTTGTCATGTGGTGTAGTGTATCGCGATCGCTCGGATTTGCCTGGCTGTTTCAAAAACATCTTTGTGCCCTCGTCGACATGGCAGTATGTGCTTTCGTCACTGGAACTGACAGACAGCACCAAAGAAACATTGCAAAATGTCCCGAGCGTAGTATAACTTCACGTCCCTAATCGTGCGTTTTGTTGCAAAACGAATAAAATCACTTGTAAAAAAAAAACGTGATAGAAGGTCCGACAGCACGAGAAAAGCTTTTGCACAGGCCGGTGTGCGTTAAGAAGGCGATTCCAGGCACTTGGTCTCAAATCCCTGCAAACTTTACCTCAACGGCCGACGCCTTAATGTGTTCAAGCCAAACAACACTATGAGCTCACAACTATACAACCGTCACCTTTCTCTCCCTAACATCTGGAATTTGAGGAGAAAACGCTCTACAAGCAAAGGTGTATTAATATGCTCAGTACCAGGCAAAAGGCAACACACACACACACACACACACACACACACACACACACACACACACACACACACACTCTCTCTCTGGCTCACACACACACAACTCTATGAAGTTTATTTTTCTACCGGGCAGGTTTAACGGACGTCCAGTGGTTGTAGTTTAGGGTTAAAATCGCAGTTCTTAGCTAATGTATCACTCTGTTTACACAGGACAGGATCATTTACACATACAAAGCTGAGATGCAGTGTTGGGAAGGTTACTTTGGAAATGGAATAATGGATTACAGATTACAAACGACCCTATTCAAAATGTAATAAGTAGCGCAACTTTTCAATTGCTTTATAAAAGTTTACCTCCATTCGTCCACTAGGTGGCACTTACTGGAATTAACATTCTAAGGGGAAAAAAGTAGGTCATATCTTTCGAAACTGAGCATAATAATCATAATCAAATTGTTGACGGGGACGAGGGGGACGGGGGTGTCTTTGGGATTAAGATTTTCGAAAGTAACAAATTTAACTACACATTTTTTTTTCCCTCAGTAACTGTAACGAATTACTTTTACTTTGCAATTACATTACGTAACGGCGTTACATGTAATTAGTTACTCCCCAGCACTGCTGAGATGTTTTCCAGGCAGACACATATTAGGACCAATGATTACCTCAAAACCGTTTTCTTTAGACACACACGTAAGCGATCATTCGTGAACACGGTCCATGTATCATACAGTATATAGGGACCAAAGTATTGGGACACCTGACTTTGTGGTTCTTCTCACTAATTTAGAGGCACCCAATTGTATAGGGTGTCTTTAAATGCTCCATCATGGAATTATCGATTAACTAGTAGACTCCTGCATGACAGAAATTGCCCAAGATATATATATATATATATATATATATATATATATATATATATATATATATATATTTTTTTTTTATTTTATATATATATATTTTTATATTTTTTAAAGTGGCCTTCCAAAGTAGAGCTCGGACCTCAAACCTACTGAACATCTTTAGAATAAAAACATCAGTACCCGACTTTCTCAAATTCTAGCGGTTAAGGACTCTTGGTTAGGAAGGTTCAAGCCTTGCTGCAAATCTTGGGCTCATGAAACAGGTCACTGCTCATGAGCCCAAGATTTGGGCCCTAACCCTAACCATGTAATAATAACATAAAAAGCCTCTTATAATTGGGTGAACGTCTTCCCAGAGGTTATTATCCCAACAAATATGGACTGAATATAGAATGGGAAGTTCAAGTAGCACATATCAAATCTGTTGCTTAGGTATCCACAAGACTTTGTACCTATATAGTGTATGTACAGTATCTATCTATCTATCTATCTATCTATCTATCTATCTATCTATATATATATAATATATATATATATATATATATATAATATAATATATCAAAAAAACAAAAAAAAAAAATCTTATTGAATAAAAAATAGAATGCATTATCCTTTGGCAATGACCTAGCATGACTTTAAATAATCTAATTTGTTCTTGGCCATCAAATTTGATTGGACAGTTGGTGTTTGTATCACTCATATACTCATATTCCTACGCTCTGTAGCTTTATTAGAAACTATTTTTTGTTTAGGAAAAAATATATATAAATATTTGGCCATATTGTGTCTGAATAGTTGCTCTACATTTTTTTTTGCTTTAAAGCAATATTACATATGGCATAATTCACATTGACGTGTTAGTATTCGGCGCTATGTTGCGCACCGATGTATCGCGGCCGATTTTTGATGCCACAGCGCCCTCTAATGGTGTAGCGCTACTAGAGTGAAATCTTTCGACCTTTATATCTGATATCCAGTTGTAAAATTGAATTTGACGAATAAACGCTCTTAATGAGAGGGGAAAAAGAAGGACAGACAGCCACAGAGAAAAATCGATACTAATAAATAAGTGTACAAATGCCATACCTTCGTCGGGACTCACAGATCTACATGGTGGCTCGTAGAAAAGCCTGGCTGTTTTTCTTTTTTTTTTTTGCTTGTTTTGAACTATTCTATTGCATAACAGTGTTAATTCCCCTCCCCCTCCCCTTTTGCTGTAGTTGCGTTTAGTTTGTCGTTTTAGCAGCTGGGACTCGTCACTGATGCGACAGAGGGCGAAGGCTTCAGTGCATGGTGTCGTACGAGTGACAGGTGAGTGCGGGGTCGTGGAGGAGAGGTTTAGGCAAAGTACATGGTCCTCAGAGTGTCGTGGTGGATCTGCACAGCTTTGGCCAGGGCTTGCGGGTCGCGTCCGTTACTCTGTCCTGACACGTGACTGCCCTCGGCGCTGACGGGGGGACAAAAAGAAAACGGGAGAGAAGGGTCGAGAAGAAGAAAGAAAGGAATGGAGAGACCTACAATTAGTAAATAAGACTGATTAAAAGAAAGCAGTGCAGCATTTAAACCAGTGGTTTTCAAGTGGCTGCCTCTAGTGGCGGACAAGGACATGACACGTGTGATCAAAAATGAACGGCAGGGATTGCTTTACTTAATTAATCTTCATGACCAATTATCAATCTTGACCAATCATCCCAAAATATGATGACATATTGCCATTGTTGTTCTTTTGCCACAGTTGATCTCTGTGAGATGCTGCTTAACTGAAAAAGTGTAAAAGTGTGTTTGCGAGAACTACTTTTTCATATTTTCTATTTTTAAGTAAACTTGAGTAGTATTAGTATTAAATTAGACATTTTTAACCTTGAAGTATTTCATTAAGGGGGATGGGGCTTGAAAATCCACTCCCTCTAATTGCAGAAAAAAGTTTGAAAACCACTGATTTAAACAAAAAAATACCACAAATGTTTTCCTTCCTAATAATAGTTTTTGGCCTTGTTTTCCACATATCGTTAATAAAAGTCTCGGATCTTTATCAGCCTTTTGTGGAGCGGCTGGGAAGGTCCACTCTTACTGTCCGAGAGCGCTCACTACACGAGCGCTGCCGCCACCTTGTTTCAAAACCCAAGACTGTGTACTAATTAATGCCAGCTCATAGTGCTGACCAAGTTAACAAAAAATTAATTGTTAAGACAATTACAACTGTGTTGTTGTTTTATCATGTATTTTCAACTCTTTCCAAAAGATTTATGCCTCAGATATATATATATATATATATATATATTATATATATATATATATATATATATATATATATATATATATATATATAAAATATAATATATAAATAATGTATTAAGTTGTTCACGGTTTCTTTGAACAGATTTGCCGTTTTAAAAAATTTCACTTTTACTGTCAGGTGGCTATTAATTTTCAATATTTAAAAAAAATTATATATTATATATAATTATAAATTATATTTTATCTTTGAATTTTTAGCCCGTGTTTATTTTTTAAAGCAAAAAAAATTTTTCAAATTTACATTCATTTGCAGACTCCCTGCAGTACCACTTCATGCCCTTAGGGACCCCTGGTTGAAGACCGATGGTTTAAAGCAGGGCTGGTCAAACTTGTTGGTTCAAGGGCCACATTGACTTTTAAAATTTGACAGAGGGGGCCAGGCCAGCACCAGATCCACATACAAATCAAAAGGCATTCATTTTAATACTCAATGCATCACCGTGCCTAATGCACCACCTGGTGGAAAATCAGGCAATTACAGTCCAAGGTTAAATGAATGAAGTCATAATTGCGATACGATTTGGACAATTCTGTAGAGATTTTCGGCGGGCTGGATTAAAAGGACTAAGCGGCCGGATTTGGCCCGCGGGCCGCAGTTTGCCCAGCCTTGCTTTAAAGTGTTCCCATCTCACATAAATCCAAGCTGTTTAAAATCCCCATAATCAAAGGCATTGAAACTACATGTATTTGTATTTTCTATTTTCAGTATCGGGAAAAAAAAAATCACTATCGTTCGACCTGTTATATTCACTCACTCGCCACTTACACCTGTCTATTCAGGCAATTATCTAATCATGCGGCAGAAGCGCAAAACAAATAAACAATTAAATACTTTCAAAAATGTACAACGTGATCAAGCCTGTGACATCCTACATGATAAACGCATCTCACCTGTCATGCTCCTTGTCGACCAGGTGGTAGCGAGCGCGGAAGGCCACTAGGTGGGCGTAGTAGGCAGGCGCCGGGATGGAGACGGAGCGCGTGCAGCGGACGTACGTGTGGCACAGCTGGTAGGTGAGCAGCTGGAACTCGTCGGCTGTAAAGCAGTTGTCATCCCACAGCACGTGGTAGTGCGAGGGCCGGCTCGTCCCCTTCAGACGCAGAGAGGACAAAAAACAACAACAACAACGGCGCCAAGCGGTGAGAACGGCTGTAATGCCGAAGTGTTTCTGATTCGTTAGAGTGTTCGAAATGTATACTGTTGATGCTCGTAAACCGTTAATAATAATGAACGGGGCTTACATAAATATATAAATAAACAAACAAACAAACAAAAAGAAAAGGTTTCGGACCACGAGTACTATTACGCCCCTACCAATTCTTATTTATAGGTTATTCTCGACAATAATGATGTCTTGCTGTGTGTGTGTGTGTGTGTGTGTGTGTGTGTGGTTGTTGACATACCTGTATTCCAGCATGACTGCAGAGGTAAAAGTCAAACTCATATGGATGGGTAATGTCCGTGTCAACTGTAGTGCCTGCAGGAATGTTTCCACTCCGTCCAACCTGAGAAAGACAACAAAATGGCGGTAATATACGTGAAAACACGAGCTACAATCGGAATAATATCCAATAGAAAGGGCGGAGCTCTCTCTTCTCACCCTCTCGTTGCGGTCAGCGCAGAACAGGCGCGTGTGGTGGCGTTTTTGCACGACGATATACGTAATGCCTGGCTGATATTCTCGCTCCAGACTTATACAGGCTTCCCGAATGGCCAGCAGCTCATAATACAGCACCTGCATACGAATCCATTCAGCAATTATATTATATTAGCAAAATTAGCAAACTATTTTGTGGAAACGTTTCCCTCCTCAGGTAGCCCAAGTGAGTGCACAGCACTTTGTACTTGTATTGTGCTACCGATATGCCATTAAGTGTTGTTATTGACTTTAATTATGTATTTAGTTAATATTCATATTCATGCATAAAACTATGTTAATAAAGTTATTCTTTGTTATATGTTGACCTCAATTTCTTTCTTTTTTTTGTTTTCATTATTATGTTTTCAAAATCGATTTTAACGTTGTCTTAACGTTCATTGCCAAGTGTTCTGTGCAGTGAGGTTAATGTGTGCTGCGTAAAAATTATGTTTGATCATTTTTTATTTATTTATTTATTTTTTAAGAATATACCATAATATACATAGGTTGACAATCCTGACATACAGGTACAAATATCATTTCCTAAGCTAGATACTAAAATTTCACTGCAGCCCCTCTAGCGCCATCTGGTGCCCCAGAGGTTGAAAAACACCCATTTAAGGCTTTTTAAGATTCCACTTGCCTGGCAAAATAAATAAATAAATAAAATAGTCAGAGGGCACGTTAAGGGAGGAGACTGACCTGTCGAAACTGTCCCTCGGATACTCCGTCTCTGTAAAAGATGAGGCGTGTGGGTTTGTAGCGCGTGGATTTGTAGAACTGGATGAGCAGTTCTCGGACCATGGAGGCCAGGTCTTGGATGATCTCCTGTCTGGGTCTCTGAACACGTACCGTGGCACAGTAGCGGCTCGGGTGGGCGTCCATGCTGCCCACCACCTACAGACACACACACACACACAAAGCATATTACATGCATGTATGGATCTGCATCAATAGGATAGTAAATACAAGTGAAGATTCAGAGAAAAGAGGTTTTGAGATGTAAGAAATTATTGTGTGTGTGTGTGTGTGTGTGTGTGTGTGTGCGCGGATCTATGTGTGCCTCACCGCAGCGATAGATGGCTTCTTGCCATCTCCTGCTGGTGGATGAGTGACATCGGCACCCAGGAAAATGACAGGCTGCTGGAAGACGGACGGACTACAAGAGAACAAGATATTGACAAATAAGGCCCACGGAGGTCCAAACCGCCGGACACTACGGGACGTTTACGCAACGCTACGGACCGTTGATTTGGGACCAGGATGTTGTTGATGCCGCCGAGCTTGACGTTGATCTTAAGGCAGAGGTTGGAGAGGGTCTGCGGCGACGTCTTCACCACATTCTTCACCTGCACGCACTGAGTGGCCATGCCGAGAAGGGTGTCTCCAACCCGCTTCACCTCCGCTGCAGGAAAAAAACACAAAGAAACAAACAAACAAACACAAAGCATGTGAAGGACAGAAAGGAGGGGTATTAAGGAATAGTGCTTTTCAGTGTTCAAGGTTGACGGGTTCCTACTAGTGGAGTCAAGAATTTTGGCTTCGGTACGATACCTCGATTAAATATCATTATACCAATAACAAATCGATACTGTAGCAAAAAAAGTTTGGAACTTTATTTTTAATGATCAATAAACACAATGTTTGCTGTCTGCCGAAACAAAGCAGAACTGCTTGAACTAAAAATAAAAGATCATTGCAATTTTTTTTATATTTACAAAAAATAATCAGGATGAAAGTTGGAGTGCACCTAATAGGGTGGAGAAAAACAAACAAATCAACCAACAAACAAACAAAAAAAAAGCAATTGTCACACACTGCTGAAAGTGCACACACTACCCCCTGTAATCTATAATTTTTTATTAGCCATAACCAGAACTAATAAAATGCAGTATCGTATCGTTTTTAAAAGCAGTATATCGCGATACCTTTCTAGTACCGGTATATCACGGGACACTTTGCATTTTTCATTTCAAAATGTCATACTTTCCAAGAATTTTCTAAAGATTTTAAGACCACATTTAACATCATTTACAGCATTTTCTTACAACTGAACAATCGAGGATTAAGGGGCTTGCCCAAGGGCCCAGCTCGGGGTGGGATTTGAACCGGCAATCTTCCGGTCCAGAGGCCAAACCAATGATCCACTACCTCTTCACCTGCCTTTTAATTCCAAACTGAACATGCGTTAGGTTATAATCCCAGGCAAAACATTATAACCACATGCTTACTTTTATATATTTTTAGAAAACCTATTAGGGCAACTTCTTTATTCAATACTAATCCAGACCTGGGAATCAAACCAAATCCCATACTTGACCCAAAAATGCAAAGTAAATCCGCCTGAAATTATTGCACACGTGAAAGAGCAGATCTTTACCATAGACGGGTGTTTTCCCGGGCAGGATGACGATGATGAGCTGCAGGCCAGCGTAGGTGTTCTTCAGGTGTCGGAACATAGGCTCTACACTGTCTGCTCCCTGAGCGTACTTGCAGAAGCACGGCTGCCCCTGGATAGGCATCCCGGCGTCTTTCGAAATCTTCCGCAGCTGGTCGGTAAAGCTCCTGCGCCACAATACGGAAGGCGGTGTATACGTGAGTGAAGAAAAAACACACAAAGGGAAAGAACCGGGTGGGGGAATAAATAAATAAATAAAAACATGCAGAAGAGAACGCGTACTTGAGCATCTCCTCTCGGCACTGTCTCTGGGTGGCGAAGCAAGCGATGGCCCAGATTTTAATTTCTACTCCTGTGTGGAACTGCTTCCCTCTCATGTCCCACACGCCATGGCTTGGCGTGGCCACTGTGCGGTTCTAATCGCACACGCACGCACGCACGCACACGCACACAAACAAATAACACAAAGATCACCTCCTGAGCAAACACTCCCTAGAACAAGAGGTTATTTAGTATCTAAAGCCTAATATCGCTTTATATAATTATTAATGTTCAATATTAAAAGTGCATGAATGCATAGAGATATAAAATGATAAAACCAAGTAAAATGTTTATACATATAAAAAGAGAAAAAACAGAATGCAACGATTTGCGAATCTCATAAACCCATATATTGTTTCAAATAGAGCATTAAAAACATATCAAATGTCTAAACAATTAAAGAGGCAGCGTCACGCCGAAGTAACAATTTGTGAAAGATTGTGTTCATCGTATTATATTGGAAAACATATTTGATGAAAGTCATAAATGATGAAAATATTTCATCATCTACAGAAGATATCATTGGCCCAAGTGAACAGAAAATGGATTTTCGAGATTTGCAGAATCAAATCATTGCATTATGTATTTATTTACATTATACACAGTCTCCCAGTTTTATCGCTTTTAACATCTATAGACATGATCATTGTGTATCTGAAGGGAAACACATTTTTTGTATTCTGTAATGAACAGACCTCCAGCCAAAACCATGCGGATTTCAGAAATCAGAAACCGATGCATATGCAGGAGAGTCAGTGATCGTACAGATACATCACACACACACACACACACACACACACACACATCACTGGATCGTGCTACAACTGTTCTATGCAAAGCTAAAATACAACGAAGTACTCGATCCACTCAAAAATGCTACACTCAAACACACACACACACATAAAAACTGCGTGATTAAAAGGAGAGAAGATACCAGGAAGTGTTCAGAGCTCACCCTGCCGCCGTACTGCAGCATAGGAGCGGGCAATACGCGGCCGGTCACCTCCGCCATCTCGTCTCTCACACGGAACTGGAACTCCTGCACGAACGGGTCAGCTTCATAGTTTGCACTGCGCACCTGTAACATGGAGAATCAACGTTAAACAAACAAAAAAAGAAGCGAGAAAGAAGAAAGGGAAATGAGCCATAATGAAAAAAAGTAAAGAAAAGGAAGAATGAAAGAAAGAAAAAGAGGAAGATAACAAGACAGAAAAAGAAAGGGGGGAAAAAAGGAATAGAACGAGCAAGAAAAGAGAAAGAAAGAAAAAGGGAAAGATAATGAGTGAATAAGGAAAAGGGAAAAGAAAGAAAGAAAGTGAGAGAAAAGAAAAAGAATATGAGCCATAATGAAAAAAAGGAAAGAAAAGGAAGAAGGAAAGAAAGAAAAAGAGGAAGATGACACCAGAAAATGAAAGGGGAAAAAAGAAAGAGAAGCGAGAAAGAAAGATAAAGGGAAAGATAATGAGAGAATAAGGAAAAGAGAAAAGAAAGAGAGAGAGAAAAGAGAAAGAATATGAGCCATAATGAAAAAAGGAAAGAAAAGGAAGAAGGAAAGAAAGAAAAAGAGGAAGATAACAAGACAGAAAAAGGAAGGGGGGGGAAAGGGAATAGAACGAGCAAGAAAAAAAAGAAAGAAAAAGGGAAAGATAATGAGTGAAAAAGGAAAAGGGGGAAAATAGGAAGAAAGAAAAAAAGAAAGAACGAAAAGACAAAGAATAGCAGTCAGATTATGAGACAATAAAGAAAAAGAAAGAAAGAAAAAGAGGAAAACGGGGAGAAAGAAAGAAACAATACAAGTCAGATTATGAGAAACTAAAGAAAAAGAAACAAGGAAAAGAAAGAATGAAATAATGAGGCAAAAGAAAGAAAGGAGAAAGATAATGAGAAGGAAAAAAAAGAAAAAGAGAAAGAAAATAGAAGTATGAAAAAGAAAGGATATAAAAATAAGAAAGGAAAAAGATAGACCAGACAAAGATGGATAGAAAAAAAAGAGAATGACAAATAAACAGAAGAGAAAAAAAAGAAAAACAAACAGAATGAGAAAGAGAAGATAAAGACGTTCTACGTTCGTGTGTGATTCAGATTCAAACAAATAAAAGCCTTTTTCTAAAAGTAAATAAATAAATAAATCGCATTCGAATGAAAAGACAGGAGGGCTTTGAGCACGAGTGTGTGAGTGGGATGTGACACACACCAGTCGGCTGATCTCCTCCTGGCGGTCGGGTGCGGATCGCGCCGTGGCTTTAATCATGGTGGAAGTTTGGTTATCGGTCAGCTTCTTAATGCAGCGCTGCCCCGCTACGATATTACACACCTGAACACAAACCACTGGTTAGGAAATGGAACAGGAACGAGCAGAACAGACGCACATCGGAAAACAGAACAACACAAAAACAGCCGCTGAATATCATGTGATCATTAAGGTCCGTTTTTTTTTTTTTATCAGGCTTTTATGTCCTAATCCATAAATTAAATATAAAGTACAAATGCTGCAATTCTAAACAAAAACCCACTTCCTTTTCCTTTCCTTTCTCATCCTGTTTCTTTTTCTGCCCTTTTTACTGAGGCTTCTCTTTTTCTTTCTCCTCCCTTCTTTCTTCGTTTTCTTCCGCAACCTCTACCGTTCTCACCATCTTTCTTGCTCTCATCATCTTCCTCTATTAACCATTTTCTTTTCTCTCATTATCTTTCTTGGGTTTGGGTCTCTCTCTCTCTCTCTCTGAAAAAGAACAAATATAAAATCGTACCATTGTTTGAGTACAACACTAATCTTGCTATTATATTCCTGCTAGAAGTTGCTAGGAGGAAATTCCAGGCTGTGGCCATTATTCCCATCAGCCCTTGCTTCTACGGCTCCTAGACTTTGATCTGCAAAGCTTTCTGACTAAAAATAAAGGCACCCCAAGGTCTTTCTTATGGAAAGTTTACAGATTTTCTTTCGTTTCCAGGACGGGATTTGATTCTGTACTGCAGGGGTCAAAGTCAAATGGACGGAGGGCCAAATACTGTATTTCCCAAAATGTCAGATTAGATAAATAAAGTAATATTTTATTAGACTCTGTCATAATTTTTAATTTTCAACAGGCTGGCAAAAAGACAAATGCAATACAAAAACACCTCATAACACGCATTAATTCATGCAACGCCACTTACAACAGCAGTACATATTTTCTTTCAAAAAAGAGAATAAACAAATTTATATATATATTATATGGTATCAAGGAAAATAAAACAGATGTTATAATTCTATACATTTTTGAAACACTCCGTCATTGTTGATGATAAGCTTTTTGCTGTTATGCTAATGACCGCCTTTCTCCAACAGAAGGCACACCGGTTTTCCACGACGTCCGTGAACATTCTGCGGGCTACTGGTTTGCAGATTAATATCTCACGCGGACCAAATAAAACCCACTCGCGGGCCTGATTTGGCCCGCGGGCCTTGGCTTTGAATATGTGCTGTACCCCGTTCATGCGCCGCCACTTACAACAGCAGGAGAATAAACAAATCAAGGAAAATAAAACAGATGTTATAATTCTATACATTTTACTCTCCCTTTAATACAATTATTGATTGATGAGTAGGCTTTTTGCTGTTATGCTAATGACCGCTAATAAATAAGGAAAGGAAGCTAACCTCATAATATTGCCGCTATGGTTTGCTTATACATCACGCGGACCAAATCTCGGGGCAGTGATCTACATAGGTGCGCTTAGGAAATCGATCTTATCCGATCTTCCCTCGGGTCACGGGGAGTCTGTGCCTATCTCAGGCGTCTATGGGCATTAAGGCAGGATACACCCTGGATGGAATGCCAACCCATCACAGGACACACACACACACACACACACCACATTCACACACACACACACAACATTCATACACTAGGGACAATTTTTCCAATGTGCCAATCAACCTACCGTGCATGTTTTTGGACCGGGAGGACACAATTATTGATTATTTTATATTAATAGTTCTCTGGAAATGATTCTTTTAATATTCATTTTTTATTAATCCCTTGTAATTCTTTGTGTTTTAATTGTTAAATATGGTACGCGCTCCTACGAGAATTATGTTAGGGTAGATGGTAATGTGCGCCGCGTTAATAAAATGAGTGGCGTTAAAGTGAATTGGTGTTAACGAGTTTTTGTATATGTAAATATAAATAACGGCACGCTGCATTCCTCCACTGGCCTCTGTTGCAGAATGGGCAATTACATGCATTTCTTCCAAAACAAACAAAAAAGATTTATAGAGTCTCTTTATAAAATCCCCCCCTAGTCTTTCCTTTAACGCATGCATCTACATGAGGATAATCCATCCGGTACAGCAGTCTCCTAACCACAATGCACTGTGATCCGCCTAACCTATTAAACTATTCAACAGTGAAAGAAGA
This sequence comes from Kryptopterus vitreolus, assembly GCA_030449085.1. Lineage (NCBI taxonomy): Eukaryota > Metazoa > Chordata > Actinopteri > Siluriformes > Siluridae > Kryptopterus > Kryptopterus vitreolus. Next base: position 645,253 of record JACRUU010000033.1, on the reverse strand, counting down.
GTGGCGCTCACCTCTAGTGGCAGATAGGTGTGTTTCTGCTCCTGGCCCACCTGCAGGCAGGGCAAGTGGGGATATTTGAGCTGCAGGTTGTATTTCTCACGGAAGTACTGTGCCACTGTTCTCTCCACCGTCTGCCCGTTCTCCAGTTGCAGCGGAAACCTGAGAGAAAGAGAGAGAAAAGGGAGAGAGAAAAAAAAACCCTAGACATAATAATCTAGTAAGAAAACAGACTATGAAGATAATTTCCGCTAATGTTCTAAGATACGGTAACTGTAGAAATCTGATTAAGATGGGCTTTTTGAACATCCCATTCCACACACACAGCACACACAACACACACACAGACACACACGGAAAATTCCATTCTACAGTATCTATAGACATCCTATCCTGTGTGCCTATGTGGACGTTTCCACCATTTTGAGGGAGAACAACATATACAGTTGCTGAAAGTGGCACAATACAGTGTCCATATAGTGTATATGTATAGGGAGGTGGTATAGCACAGTGGTTAAGGTGTTGGACTCTGGACCGGAAGATCATGGGTTCAAACCCCACCACCACCAAGCTGCCACTAGTGGGCCCTTAACCCTCAATTGCTCAGTTGTAAGTCTGGATAAGGGCGTCTGCCAAATGCTGTAAATGTATATGTAACTACCAAGACATTTTCTTGGTTTTTCATTTTCATTTCCAGGTACCATCACCTGGTTTATTCTGTCTTGCTGTCTTCAACCTGGCTTGCTCTTAAGCATGTACTCTTAAGCACTGAACTTAAATTCACATACAGCCGTGTTTATCTAAGCTTCTTTGGGACATTGAATGATCTCAAAGCCGTATTTTTTTTTTAATTGCTGAAAAAACGGCTAAACGTGCAACAGTCATGTGACACTTCGTGGGTCTATATACTCACGTTTGATGGCTGGCAGGACGACGGGTGACGTTACACACCCGGTACTTCCTCCTCATGGTGCCACAGTGAGTCACTTCCACCTTTAGACCTGATGAAATAGAGCATAGGTTTCAGTTTTTGATAGATATGGATTTTACTGATTTTCTGACTGTTTTTACGGGAACATGTTATTGTAACATATTAATTACAAAGCATGCAATGTGTGATTATATATATATATATATATATATATATATATATATATATAGAGATAATGAGATAGAGAGAGAGAGATAGAGAGATAGACAGATCTTTGTCATTACACAGTACAGGTACACAGACACGAAATGCAGTTTTAACAACTACCAGAAGTGCAAATAGACATTAATATGTGCATATGTACAGCATCTGTTGTATAGTACATATATATGAACTACTTGTAGTATATTACAACTACTATATACTCTATATACTATGTACTATATAGTATACAAGAGGAGTATGTAATGATATTTGGCAATGTGGCAGCATACATACAGATACACACAAATAAGATGTAGTAAGGCACAGTGTGTAAGGAGTATATAAAGGTACTTGGGTGTATGTGATATGTACAATGTATGTACAACTGTTTAGGAGTTATATATATTGATCTAATGGTGTAGTGTAGAGTTCAGTAAAATGATGGTGGATGGGAAGAAGCTGGTGCTGAACCTGCTGGTTCTGGTACGAATGTTCCTGCATCTCCTTCCAGATGGAAGGAGGTTAAACAGGTTGTGTTGTAAACTGAGGTGTGAAGAGTCCTTGATGATGTTGTGAAGTATGGAAAAGCGATTACTAATAATCCTCCCTAATCATAAGGATATTAATAATAATCCCTAAAGGATTATTAATAATCCATAATAAACTAAAATAGCATTCAATCAAACTATGCAGTTGTTTTTATGCTATTAAAAAAAAAAATTGTCAACTGGACAGCAGGCTTAATATGAAATAACAGAATATTATAAAATTGGTGCGCAATAAATAAATGCTTTATAGCGCAACAGAAAAAGAAGTCGCAAAGAATATTGCTTTGTGTGAGCGTGGGGGCAAATCTGTCCTAATAATTTGTTACTGAAGCTGTAACCACCGGAAGGAAATAAATATGCACAGATGTGTGGGAACGGGTAAAACTCGCTCAAGATATCGACTGTGAGCGCAATCCGAGCTGTACGCGCCGCTTCTTTTCTCAACTGTCACTTCTGTACGCGCACGCACTGTTTCTTTTTGACAGTAGTGGGTGGGCCTAACCGTCTTAACTGTAACCTTGCAACCTCAGACCGCTAGCACATTGATCTTGGCACAGTCAATAGACACCTTTGGCAACTAACCACCGATCTTCTGTGGATGTAGGATGTTTCAGATTTATCCATGTAATCACAGACCAGGACTCCACAGAGCCAAACCTATTACTTTCCAGGACTCCATGTTGTTCTCTACATTAAAGATGGCCCTAACGCTTTTTTTTTTTCTACGACGGTGTGTATCATGGAGTTCAAGCACTTCGTCGTGTCGCCTTTGGTCCCCACAAAGGCAAACTGGTGGGCCTAACTGGTGGATGTGATTGATCAGAAAAGGGCTCTGGTAGGCGATTCCTGTGGTGGTGTAAAGAGACGGGCGGGGCCATTCAAGTGCATCGATTACATCATCAAAGTCCCTCACAGAAGCAACAATGTCATCTAAGATGAAATGAATCAAGGTCACAAGGTCGGAAGCGACTTTATTATTGCCTGTCGGAGACAACAACATATTTATGCACGAAGAAGTGCGGGAGTGGGCGGGACAAGATAAGGGATATTTTTGTGGAAGTGGGTGGGACAAAACATCAATATTGCAGGCGGGAGATGGACAAAATAACATTTTTACAGGGGTGGGACGGAAAAATACATCCCATGTAGGTCTCTAGTCCGATCCAACTACTGTAGCTCAAATTGTTGAAGTTAACGCTCTTAATGTTTGTTGGGTCAGGAACCGTTATGGCAAGCAAAAGGGGGACCAACACAATAATAGGCACAATGTTCTTCCTGATCATATATCATGTATGTAAGCATGCAATGTCCAAACTAATGTGAAAAGGAGACAATTCCCTCAGAACAAATAACACAAAAGCGTCACAATTACAGTTCTACACTTTAAGGAGTTGTTTTGAATGGAACATCACTTTTGTGAAATAGGTAAAAGTAGTGCAAAACACATTTAAAAAAAACAGGATGAAGGAATGGAGTTGTAGAATCCAAACAAGCAGGAGTATGAACCTGATGGGAAAAGTCCAGTGTTTGTGTATGTTTTTTTCCCTTACCTTTATTTCTAACATTCAAATTAGAATTTACCTATTCAAAACGACAGTCTAGTCAGAACAGGGTGTAAAAATCACACCGATCTACAAACACACACAGACACACACCTTTGATTTCTTTGGTGAACTTGACTCGGTGTGAGTCGGTCAGTGGGCGTGGCTGCTCGTCAATGTTATGGATGTCCAGAACTTCGCACATGAACTGGATCACGGGCTGGGCTTTGTAGAACGCCGTAGCGGACACTAGGATCAGGATAAACGCGAAGAAAATTAGTTATTAATGAGTGACATTAATAGATTTCGGTTGAATTGCGCATTTGCACCATTCGTGAAGTTCAGCACCAACCGTCTATGTTCAGCATCATCTTCCACATCGCTGGCCTCACGGATTGGTGGAAACCGAACCACACCTCCCTGCCACCGCCCAGGGGATGATCATAACCTTCTGGAGAGGAGAAGAAGGACCGGCCTACTGGTGTGTACCTAAAAGGGAAAGACACACCCACACAAATTTGTACACACACACACACACACACACACCCTTGCTGGGATTGCGCATACAAATCTAAGCCAGGATTTATACAAATCCCGTGTACTTTAAAACAAACCTGTGGATGGCCTAGTTCAATGCTTTCCACGAATGACCAAACTAACGAATCAGAATATCTAGGTAGACATAAAGGCGCCCAGATTTGTTTATTTATTTATTTATTTTAAACGCAGGGTTTACCTCATGGAGGGCAGGTGGCGCAGCACAACGTCTACAGCGTGTACAGGGTTGGTGCTGATTGGCTTGTCCAGCTCCAGAGGCTCAGATGTACTCCGGCCAGTCAGTACCTCGTGCAGCATGTGCCAGCTGACCAGCGATACGAACTTGATCGAGACTTTAAATGGTCGATCTTTGCCTCCTTCTCCGGGCAAGGTCACGTCTAGGTCCACCTGCGTAAAGCAGAGGACGGACAAGATGAGATTTTGAATAACCAGTAATACATGTGTAATATAAGATGGGCATCATTGAATATTCATATAAAGCAAAAGGTTTTACATATGAAATGATTCTCCCTCTGTTTAAGTTATATCCAAATTACAGGCTCTGATCATACACACAGAAGTATAAAGACATAAACAACATTAAGTTTAGACTTACATGTCAAACAGGTTTAATATGATTTCCCGACAAACAAAAATACAGAGATAAAAGAGCCATTCAATTATTAGTAATTTATAGTTTAAATAAAATCTTTTTTTTTTTAATCACCCCTTTGCACTAAGACCAAACGCCATCAAGACTTTGCAAAGTCTATATTAACCTCCCACTTTTATCCCACATTTTCCATGCAAAATAGTTCAAGTTCCTTCAAATTTCAAAAGGATCTCTTTTGGGTGGTGCTTTTTTATTACATTTCATTGCTTTTCAATGGAATTGAGGTCTATGGGATATTAATTCTGTCTTTATACTAAAAAGAAAAGAAAAAAAATGCACTTTCATAAGGGTATGCCAATTGCTTACATCTTCTCTATATATGTTTGTATATATATATCTGTATACATATGTATATGTATACTGTATGTATGTGTGTATATATATATATATACATATGTATGTGTGTGTGTGTGTGTGTATATATATATATATATATATATATCCGTATCGTATATATATATATAACTATATATATATATATATATATATATATATATATCTATATATCTAATCAAATATTGGGTTTTTTCTTTTCTTTCTTTAATGAAAGGGTACTAACAATTTTGGCCATGTCTGTACACACGCGCACACGCATGCACACACACGGTACATACAGACGTGGCCAAAATTGTTGGTAGCCTTCCATTAAAGAAAGATAAATCCACAAGGATAGCTGAAATAACAAAACTGAACAGTAATAATAATTTTTAAAAACTCAGTCTGGAAAATTAACAACAAAATAAAATAAAACACTGCTTTTGGTTGTGGTTCAATAGAAAAAAAATTATCCTAGAACAAGGAACAAGAACAGAAAATAATTTG
>JACRUU010000033.1:612500-635000 GCA_030449085.1 Kryptopterus vitreolus | reverse complement strand
TATTAATGACGCTGATTGACATATTACAATTATAATGAGCAAAGAGCAAATCACAGATGTTGTGCTTAGTTAGAGTTTCTTCCATCATTTATGCTTCTCTGAAGTGTTCTGCTTTCTTTGCTGAACAGTATGTTGGTGATGAGCAGATCCGACCAAGCACCAATCAGAACTGAGCATGTGCTCTACCCTGATTGGTCGCTTGCTGACCAGTTAAAATACAGATACGTGAATAAAGCTACTTTTGAAAGAACAGAAGAGAATTAATTGGTTAATCCTGACGGAGTCCATGCCTGCACTCTTCACTCCACACACTGTGACTATGCCTAACAGTTCTTTTTCTCTCTCTCTCTCTCTCTCTCCCACTCTCTCCATTGAGCTACATGTGCCACTACTGAGCTGCCAGTGATCCAGACCCCCTATACACTCTGGACCTGTCTGGCCCCTCATGACATGATGATCTGCCCCCGGTCGACTTAAACACTTTGCTAAACTGGGGACACTTCTACAATTCCATGGATACACCCCACCCTAAACAAATTCACAAATCACAAACAAAAACAAAACACCCACATGAGGATGGGGTTCTCTGTCGAGTCTGGTTCCGCTCAAGGTTTCTCCCTTTTACCATCTCAGGGGGTTTTCCGGCTCGCTCAACAAGAAACAATCAGGGACAAACTGAATTGCATTCTGCCACACTATAATTAAGTCTATTATGTAAAGCTGCTTTGTGACAATGACAATTGTCTACAACTCTACAAATAAAATTGAATTGAATTAAAAAAAAAAAAAAAAAAAAAAAAACATAATGCATTAATGGAATGTAGTGGTGAAGATGCGTAAATATTAAATATTACACCACTGTGTCTGGGATTGTTAAAGACGACAATATTGAGACTCTGTAGCATTTTTCATCTCAGCATATCTCCTGGTTTTTACATCGGAAATTGCTTGTTTAAAAATAAATGCCATTTAGTTCGACTTCAGTGAAATTCGTGTTTGTAAGCGTAACTTAAGACTCCCAATAGTTTCTTTTGAGCCAACCCTAAAACAGTGCGGTCTTTTTTGAGAAGGAATGGCCTGATTTACAACATACCGCAATCACATGAGTAAAGCTAAAGAGCTTGGAATCGGGTTCGGATTTTAGAAAACGAGTTTGATAACTTTGTTCAGGAGCGTCAGCCGCTAGTTTGTGTCTCGTCGCCTGAGGTAAAAGTCACTCGCGAAATAAGTGATGAAATACTCAAGCGTTCGTTTTATTTTCTCTTCAGTCGTCTCTGTTCATTAAGTTCTTTGTAATTATCCGATTATCATCAAGCAACAAACGTAGGAAAAAGTGTCGTCTGTATACAGTATGGGAACTTTATCTATTTATTTTTGTTACAGGCGTCTGAATACAAACCTAAGCAATTCTGCTCTGTGCTAGCATTAAGCTTTGCTTCTCTCTTGAACCTAGAGACGCATGTCACATGCACAAAGTCTGAAGATATGAATCACATGGATTGGAGTGGAAGATCTCGAGGCGCCCCCTGAAGAGTTCCGAACGAATTAGAATGCAGCTCTGAATGGGAAATATTACAGGATGAAGGAAAACAAGTTCATGCTTTTGCTGCATCTCGATTAGCCTGCGCTACGGTCTGGGGGTGCTAATAAGCGCACGAACAGTCCTTATCGGATCCGTCTACACTGGCTTCCCGTTAAATCCTACTACTGGCGTGTAAAGCACTTAAATGGTGTCACGCCTGAGAGAACCTCAGTACCATTACGATCCCCTACACCTACTTAGATCAAACGGTTTGGGCGATTTCGGTAGCGCAAATAACAGAGACTACAGCAGGAGGCAGAGCTTTTTCTCTTACAAAACCCTACATTTATGCGACTCGGATACACTCTCTTTCTGAGGGTTCAAAACATTCATTTTGCCAAGCCTTTAATCTGTATGTTTTTCTCAGGTAAAGGAGAAAAACATACTGAAAAACATCCTGGAAGGATTATGGATATAGGGTGATTGGGACATTCATATGCTCTCGACCCCCCCACCGCCCCATTCTCACACATTTGTTGGTGGTGGTGTAGCAGGATGCCTCTTATCCCAGAGGTCCCTCATTTATATTACGTTCAACTTTGTCATTACGCACGGTACATGTACAGAGATTATGAAATGCAGTTATGCTGCATTATGTAGTTAACTTACTTGATAATCCAGATCTCTCCCTTATACCTTTCCTCTCACCTCTCCCTCTCTCGAAATAAACATGCGCCCCCCCGGTGACCCCTCTCCTCAGATCTGCCCAATTCGTCCTGGCACGCCTCTGGACGGTGTTCTCTTCGAGTGGAGGCCACTCTAATGTGGAAGGTAATGGGGGATCCATGAAATTATGGAGACGCACTGTAGCTGCATGGATGGATTGGAACTCGCCCCAATGCTACAGTTTTAGGCTGAATTAGCGACATCGCTGCTCATCGGTTAGTAACAAACAGACATTCGGTGTCGCCCAGATGAGGAGGGGTTCCCTCGTAAGGCTGGTTCCTCTCAAGGTATTCCGTCTCAGAGTTTTTCCCATGCCGCCACCGCCTATCTTACCCTTAAAAAGAAAAAATCTGACCTTTGTTAAAATAAAAATGAACTGAATGTCTCCTTGAAACGTCTTTGAAGATGAATGAGCAAAAATTCAGAAAGCACATACAAATCTTACAATCAGGTTTCCACAAACGTTTGTTCTTACAGTGACCAGAGTAGAATGCAGACTCAATGCATTAATTGCTGTTTTTGATAAACAAACAGATGGTGATCTCTAGAACGTATTATTAAATCGATAATGACGGAAGCATTCAATGGCGCTGGTGCCTTAAATGAATCCGTTATTGTTTCACTGAATACCCTGAACCAGAAAAAAATTATTTCACAATAAAAGACAAGCGTTATGTGTATGACACATAAAGTTCGAGTTCACTGTACCTCTCAACTAAGAGAGAAAACATTTTATGCAAAAAAAAAACCCAGATGAATGACAAAAACAAAGAAATGATGCTAAAACAGCCGTACAAACGTGTGTGTTTATTTACAAACTTCCGTCAATGAAACAATACGGTCTATATTTTTGCCACAAAGCCTACAAATGGCTCCACCCAAAATTGCTTGGTTTGTTTTTCTCGTTTGGCACAAATCCAAAGTGTATCGTTTGGTTTTCCAACGAGAACCAAATGATACATCCCTGATCTGGGAACATTTTGGAGTAATGGAAAAGCCAGGCACGCCAATGTAACGCTAATCTGTGTGTTAACGTGAGAGTGTGTGACATGCATGTTTTCAAACGGGAAGGGTGTAGCGCAGTATTGTGGTCGACCCTGCGCTCTGACTCCAGCTTCCAAACAAAGCTATGCCAAGAAATAATTTCACTGTGCTGTAATGTACATGTGACAAATAAACGCTATTATTCTAAATGTGAAAAATACACACACACAAAAAAAACAACCACCTTCTGTCAATAATGACATTGGCACCATAAATGCTCTATTACAGCCTTATGCACTCTCTATTCAAGTGATAATCCACAGACAGATGTAGGAGTTTTAATAAACAATTGAGGACAAATAACCACATGAAGTGAAGCATCGGGACAGAAAACAAACCTATATGTGCCTATAAGTGGAATCCTCAGAGATACTACAGCACACATACAATATATACACGAATAAGCACTGAAATGAATGAAAGGTGTAGGAATTGCTTGTTCTAATAATAGCACAGGGGGTTATTATTATTAGAATACTAATAATACAGCTGTTGCTATGAAGCTTGTGCTTTTTCCTGTCTTTTTTTCTGCACCGGTTTGTCGTTCCCGGGCTAATTTCTCAAAATAGCCATATTCGCCGTGTCTGTTACATAAAACGCAAAACCAAACAAAAAAGGTTAAACTTTTAACCCAAACAAGAAACGATAATAATACCGTATGTTATTATGGTTAGCCGTTTGCTAGGTGAATGGTTTAAAGTCGCACTAGTCCAAACTAGCACGACTCAGCCTCAGTTGCGATTACTATGAAGAAAGAATGCGCATGGGTTCTGTTAGAGGCAGAGGGATAGCAGAAAGAACAGCTGTTAGAGGGAGCACAGGGGACACATGTTCACGTGGAAGGGGTAAGAAATGTCCTACTTTCCACGGCGATGTGGCATTTTATTCGCTTGTTGTGCACGATTCATGATTTATCGTAAAATGGTGCACGATTTGTCGTAAAAAGCGTCCAAATCACGGAAAGTCAAACGTTCGTATCTTTCTCCTTCTCTCGAACGCAATAGAAATGTCATTTGTTCATTTTCATAGACGGAATATATGGTGAAGTTTACTCGGACAGGATTAACCCATGCTGCACTTGACCTTTGATTAGGTTAAATTCGGTATTATACAAAGTGCATTCATTATTAAAAGAGAAATGAGGCTGAATATGATATCAAGCTTGTACGCAGCAACATTTAGGTACAATATAAAATCCACATCACCTACACGTTTCTAAAACGACACTTTTCCTATTGGAAAAAAACAAATAAAGTACAAAGAAACAGAAGATTTGAGCAGACAAACACCACATCGCTGAAACTTAAATTAGGTTTTATTGTCAACTATTATAAAAAACGGCAACATAACATGACGTGCTTGCGCTCCTCACTTGTATTCTTTAAAATCGTACCCTGTAGGAGACTTACTTCCTTTAGCATATTTTTGAGATAGTACTCAAAACTTGTATCGTCAAACCCCAAGACCCAATCAGAGGAAGGACGTTATGAGCGCATTGAGGTATCGATACTGTGGTGAATTACGTCACATAACAGATATAATGTACAATTTTGATGATTTTTCTTACATCAGAATTTCAGTGATTATAAATATTAAAATAGTTTGTACGTTTTATTATATTCTAGAAAATTATTAATTAAAAAAAATGTTATATCAATAATAATAATAATAAAATTAATATCAATACACTATCATTTTTAATGTACAGCACTGTTGCACTGATATGAGCAAAACCAACTATATGTATATATATATATATAGCATTACACATTTCCTAACCACAAAAATTTAGAATTATATGATACTTCTATGATATCGGCCACCGCAAGTCTGTAGTACCCGATTGATAGTACAATGATTGTTTAGCGTTTTAAAGATTAAGGTTAATGTTTGGTTTGAAAGGTTGAGTTGCATTTTATTAATATTAATGTGTTTCGGCAGACGCCGTTATCCGGAGTGACATACGACGATCTCAGCCTCGTTCAAGGGTCCGGGAAGTGTCGATCACAGTCGAGCCATAGCGGCTCGAACTTTACACTTTACAATTTATTACACGTTACAGTTTATACACTATTTTAATGTTATTTTATCTCATTACATTATTCTATTCTTTTTTCTTCCATTTATTTATATAAACGCTGCACTATTTTCTCTTTTCTTTTCTTTCCATTATGCTGGACGGACGTAAAAAGCATTTCACTGCATGTCGTACTATGAATGTAGGTGACAAATATAATTTGAATTTGAACTGCGGATTAATTGCGGTTTTACACTTGCGAATTTATCAAAATTTATGAACCATTGTACAACCAAAGAGGGTTTCCTATTTCTCCCCTGCCAGCGTTTCCTCACTGTAACTCTTTTTGTAATAAAACAAAAGCAAATTTTTTATTTGCAGAACCTAAAAATAATCCAATCCGTGACTCAAAAACCATAACGTGGTCCGAACTGTGACTTGCATGATCTGTTCTTGGTGGTGCTGGTATTTGAAATGACGACCTTCTGATCCAAAGTCCTTTCCCCACGTCAAAGTCACGGCCCGGGAGCTGAATGGTGACCCGCCATATTATTTATGCGTTTAAAAATGTAAGACAAGGCTGTGACAGTGACAATTTTTGATTACCGTGGTGAAAAATCACTAACAGCAGTAAGTGTTTCGTTGGGGGGGAACAAAAACAGATAGTGATCTCTAGAACGTACTATTAAATTGATCATGATGGAAGCATTCAGTGGTGCTGGTGCCTTAAAATAATCCGTGACAGGACTTCCTGATGTGTGCGACTGCATAACCGGAACTGGTAAAAAAAGATGATTTCACGACAAAAGACAAGCGTTATGTGTATGACACAGAAAGTCCGAGTTCACTTTACCTCTCAACCAAGAGAGAAACGATGCTAAAACATCCGTACAAACGTACGTGTTTATTTACGAACCTCAATTCAATGAAAAGACACAATACAGCATATATGTTACATTTGGTTTTCCTACGAGATCCTTGGCTGAACTGTGGTGAAACTCACCAGTATAACGGAAAAGCCAGACACGTCAATGTAAAGGAAAGCTTTAACGTTAAGAGTGTGTGACGTCACGTACACTACCGCCAGGCGGTTGTCACAGTCACCACAGTCACAGCCTAGTGTCCGATTGTCTTAAAATAAGGCTATGCTGCTTTCAAGCGTGCATTGACTACATCTCCCACAATGCATGCGATTATGTTACCTGCGAAGTGACAGCATCTTGCCACTATTTTACTTGATTGCAGCGTGGTCACTCGTGGTCACTGCTCACTCACGGACAGAAAACACACAACACACACAACAGTATCCCACATCAGTGTTTACTGAGGACAAGAAACATTATCCCAAAATGTCCAAATTAAAACGTTCATGTAGATCAGGGGTCACCAACGTGGTGCCCGTGGGCACCAGGTAGCCCCCAAGGAGCACATGAGTAGCTCTCAGGCTTGCTATAAAAAGTGCACAACTCATCAGTGAGATGCGTCTATAATGTAAAATGTAGTTAATTCGTTGTTGATAGTCACTGTCAAAAATCACAAGTGTATTCACATAGATAAACGAGTATCATTAATAATAATAATAATAATAATAATAATATATAAACTAAAGGTAAATTTGTTATTTCAGAGGAGTATTTCAAACTGGTAGCCCTTTATATGACTCGGTGTCCATGTAGTAGCTCTCAGTTACAAAAAGGTTGGTGATCCCTGATGTAGATGGAAGGCACTTCCAAGAAAGATGGGAAAGCGAGGAGGACAAACCACTATGTCTCTTGTGTTATGAGGCGGCGTCGCCCATCATACTGTCTTATAGTTATAACTGGAGTTATAACTGGCCCTTCGAGGCCAACCGTAATGCTGATGTGGCCCATGGTGAAAAGGAGTTTGACACCATTGGAAACATGGCTATACATTAATTTTCCAGCTAGATCAGCTTTTTTATCCCTCTATCTGTCACCTCAGACCGTCTCACCTCATTTACATCAGCACCAGACTTTACCAACACCCTCGTGGCTGAATGAGCAAACATCTCCACAAGGACCTACTGGAGCATCTTCCCTGAAGACCCGAGGTTATTATAACAGCAACTCGGGTCCTAAACGGGGAATGTGATGCTCAAAACGCACCCACAATCATGAATGTAGTGATAGCTGTTATAGCTTCTTTTGGCCACTCATGGAAAAGTCGGAATGGTGAATAATGAAATCGGAATTAATTCCCCGACAGCGATGAACGCGAGACGTGCAGAAAATGTGTTGATGGTGCAAAGCAGCCGAACGAAACTTCCCCGGGAGACGTTGCCATACCAACCAAACCCATGTGGCCCATCCCCCACCCCCCCTCTCTCTATAACAACTCCGTCTACACAAACAAAACAGGTGCTTCCATATATAGTCACTAGTACACCTGCATGAACAACACGCGAGCACTTTCCCGCCGTACACAGCTGACCCCGGCTCAATCATTCGCTTCGCTCCAAAATAAATGGCGCCCTTCACCGATAATTAGTTTTGAACGTCCTTGTACAACACTACACAACTCGAACGGCTGCACATACAAGCAGAACAAACGCACCACAGATTCACGGTCAGTTCATTCTAGTCGACACAAATAGTTACTAATCTGAATTTTCATACGCCGGTGGTATGGAATTGTTCATGTTCCATAACTGCAGCTAATTCAGATCCGTAGGACTGCACCCGAACGACCATGCTGTCGTTTCTATACTAACAAATCGTGGAGTAGAAGTGCTTTTGTATTAACACTAAAAATTAAGCATGTAATTATTTAGGAAAATAAATAAATAATACAAGTATTGATATAGATCAATTCCATTGCAGTGAACTAAATGGGATCATGGAACGATCCTCAAGTGTGAACGTTTTGTCCGACATTTTCCCAGTCTGCAAAATCTTTGATTTCAAACGAATCCTGAACAGATCTTGTGATCTGCATTAAAATGATCATACTGAAAAAAATGGTATTAAATATTTTTATTAGTTATAAAGCAACATCTGTGTTTTGTGTCTCATTGACTTAAATAACAGATGCTGGTGGTTCTACTGGTGGTTCTAAGGCATGTTGTTGGTTCTACTGTATGTTCTGCAGAAATTATGGTGGCTTGAATGCATTATCTCTAGAGATCCTGCTGGTTTGTTTGTTTGTTGTTGATGGTAGAGATCTTGGTGGATTTATTGTATGTTCTGTACAGATCCTAGTGGATCTATTGAACGTTCTGTAAAGATCTTCGTGAATCTATTGTACGTTCTTTAGAGATCTTGGTGGATCTGTTGTACGTTCTTTAGATATCTTGGTGGATCTGTTGTACGTTCTTTAGAGATCTTGGTGGATCTATTGAATGTTCTGTAGAGATCTTGGTGGATCTATTGTATGTTCTGTACAGATCCTAGTGGATCTATTGTATGTTCTTTAGAGATCTTGGTGGATCTATTGTACATTCTGTAGAGATCTTGGATCTGTTGTACGTTCTTTAGAAATATTGGTGGCTCTATTGTACATTCTGTAGTGATCTTGGATCTGTTGTACGTTCTTTAGAGATCTTGGTGGATCTGTTGTACGTTCTTTAGAGATCTTGGTGGATCTGTTGTACGTTCTTTAGAAATATTGGTGGATCTATTGTACATTCTGTAGAGATCTTGGATCTGTTGTACGTTCTTTAGAAATATTGGTGGCTCTATCTTGGTGGATCTGTTGTACGTTCTTTAGAGAATATTGGTGGATCTATTGTACATTCTGTAGAGATCTTGGATCTGTTGTACGTTCTTTAGAAATATTGGTGGCTCTATTGTACATTCTTTAGTCTTGGTGGACGGTTGTATTCTTTAGAGATCTTGGTGGATCGGTTGTACGTTCTGTAGAAATCTCGGTGGATCTGTTGGATGTTCTGTACAGATCTTGGTGGATCTATTGTATGATCTGTAGAGCTCTAGGTGAATCAAGTGAACATTCTGCAGAGATCTTGGTGGATCTATTGTACGTTCTGTACAGATCTTGGTGAATCTATAGAATGACCTGTAGCGATCTAGGTGAATCTATTGAATGCTCTGCAGAGATCTTTGTGGATCTATATGTTCTGTAGAGATCTTGGTGGATCTACTGTATAGAGATCCTGGCGGTTCTTCTGTGTGTGTGTGTGTTCTGTAGAAATGCTGGTGTTCAAGGGTATGTACCGTAGTGTAAGTCACATGTGATAACTCAAAGGCATTCAATATCAAATACAACTCAGATACTATGCACAACAGTGAACTCACAGCTCAACAGAGGAAACTCCTTTACACTTTTTCTCGTGGATGAGAAGAAGTAAATGAGGGGATGGCTATTCAAATCCGAGAGAGAAATTTCTTTTTTCTTTTCTAGCCGGTGAAATCTTTTCAGTACTCAAACGTGAAACGTTACACTTCCAGCAGCACACCAGGTGGCCTCGTCGGCGAGTGTCCATGGCAACAAACGCGTAGCAACAAAGCCTGCTTCCGGCTGGAGAGGCCGGCTGCACCTGACCACCCGGGCACGCAACACCGGCGAGCGTGACGTCACGGGCTAGCGTCATTCAGGAGCTCACTTCTGGCCTACAGAGCGAGCGAGCGGTTCCTTTTTCGCGTTGACGCGACCTCTTCTGTGGCTTCTGTGACTCACAGGACATGCAAACCCTCAAAAACCTGCATTCTGGAAATCCTTTTTTTTTTCTCCTCCTCCAAAAAGTGATTCTCTCAGCACTGATCTAACCTGATCTGAGATCGATTCACAACGTGCCGGACAAACAAGACAAGCAGATATTAAAAAAAAAGCACGTTGCACACTCTTGAAAGGTTAAATGCGAAAGGAATGAGGAGTGGGTAACCTGTAGTGCCGATTTCCATTCATGAGGTCTCTGCCCGGATTGGAGCCGGCTTCTGGACGGTCAGGGGGAAGACGTGTGTGGTTGTTTCTGCTCCGGGCACAAGTTAGAAAGTTCTCGCTGTGTCCCTTCTGTGCGCCTGAGAACGCCTTGGCCCGGCTGCTTGAGGGTCAGCTTGGCCTCGGGTTCATTCGGTTCAGCTGTGTTTCCTCCTGCCTGGAGAGATATACACACACACACACACACACACACACACACACACACACACACACACACACACACACACACACACACACACACACACTCTCCTTCCGAACCTTTCCGGCTTTGCTTTTTTTTTCGTCTCGCCGCTGGAAACTAATTGCTCCCAGATGACAGCTCAGACAGATCCTCCTCAAACACTCCCCGGAGTCTGCGTTCTGCCCCTCTCTCTCTCTCTCTCTCTCTCTCTCTCTCTCTCTCTCTCTCTCTCTCTCTCTCTTAACTCCGAGCTGTTACCACCTCCACTTCCACTTCCAGTCCGACAGAAACGCTTTTATTGCTACGACAATAAATAATAAATGTCAGCGTGTTTCAAGTGTTCCTGGCGAAAAGGAACGGATTTCCTCCAGCAGCCGCTTCACGACTCCGAGTCCCGAGTCTCCCGTTACCGGTTTACCAGCTCGCTACGGTCAGTGGGACCCAGCCGGAAATACCAGCCTTAGCAAGCCGCGTCATTTCCGCGTGACGCGTCATTCAGTTGTCAGAGCTACCGCGGTTTCACGCTGCTTTCCTCATTAATAATAATAATAATAATAATAATAATAATAATAATAATAATAATAATATAATAATAATAAATAATAATAATGATAATAAGAAGAAGAACAACATTAAAGTAAAATAATAGTTAAAAACACATTTAAAAAATCTATAACTAATCAATATTTCTAATAATAATACCGTAATTCTAATAAATAATAATTAATATACTACTACTAATTGTATATAATCATAGTTATCATCATAATCATAAGCAACAATAACAACAACAAACATACAATAAAGAAATGTAATAAATGAATAAAATTAATAATAATAATGATACAAAATATTGATAGTAAAATAGCAACAATAATTCACAATAGCTATAATAATAATATAATAATAATAATAATAATAAGAAGAAGAAGAAGAAGAAGAAGAAGAACACAACAACAACAACAACAACAATAAATATTAAAGTAAAATAATAGTAAACACTCATAGAAATCATAATTAATAATTGTAATGTAATTCATTCATTCATTCATTAATTTTTTACCGCTTTATCCGATCTTCTCGGGTCACGGGGAGTCTGTGCCTATCTCAGGCGTCTATGGGCATTAAGGCAGGATACACCCTGGATGGAATGCCAACCCATCACAGGGCACACACACATTCACACACACACACATTCATTCATACACTAGGGACAATTTTTCCAAGGTGCCAATCAACCTACCGTGCATGTTTTTGGACTGGGAGGAAACCGGAGAACCCGGAGAAAAACCCCCTGAGGCACGGGGAGAACATGCAAACTCCACACACACATGACCGAGACAGGGAATCGAACCCGGATCCTGGCGGTGTGAGGCGAACGTGCTAACCACTAAGCCACCGTGCCCCCTTGTAATTTAATTTTAATTAAATAATAATAATAATAATAATAATAATACAATCATTATAATAAATTAATCATTAATATACTGCTATTAATAGTAGTAGTAATCATAATGATCATCATATTCATAAGCAATAACAATAGCAACAAACATATAATAAAGAAATGTTATAAATTAATAAAATTAATAATAAGAATAATAACAGTAAAAATAGCAACAATAATTCACAAACAATATTAATAAAGAATAAGAACAACAGCAAAAAGAATAAAGCAAAAAATAATAGTATAAATAATAGTAAAGACTCATAAAAATAATATCATAATTAATAATTATAACAATAATTTAAATAATAATAATATCATAATTCTAACATAATAATTATAATAATAAACAATGATAATAATCATTACAATGAACAGCAAATAACAACAAACATACAAGAAATAAATACCTTTAAATAATAATAATAATAATAATAATAATAATAATAATAATAATAATAATAATAATAATAATAATAATAATAATAATAATAATAATAATCACATCACACTCAGAAGAAAGTGGGGCACGGTGGCGTAGTGGTTAGCACGTTCGCCTCACACCACCAGGATCCGGGTTCGATTCCCGTCTCGGCCATGTGTGTGTGTGGAGTTTACATGTTCTCCCCGTGCCTCAGGGGGTTTTTCTCCGGGTTCTCCGGTTTCCTCCCGGTCCAAAAACATGCATGATAAGTTGATTGGCACCTTGGAAAAATTGTCCCGTGTGTGTGAATGTGTGTGTGTGTGCCCTGCGATGGGTTGGCATTCCATCCAGGGTGTATCCTGCCTTAATGCCCATAGACGCCTGAGATAGGCACAGACTCCCCGTGACCCGAGGGAAGATCGGATAAAGCGGTAGAAGATGAATGAATGAACACTCAGAAGTAATCCAAGATGTACATTTTTATTGAACTATTTTTTAAATCTTGTTTATTTATGTATTGACTTATTCATACTTACAATTAACTGTATATTATTTTTTTATTTTTTTTATTATGTACACCTTATAATCTATGTGATTTGCACTGTAATTGTGGTTTTGTTAGTTATTGAATTAAAAATGCATAATAAATAATAAAATATAATAAATAAATAAATAAATACATGTAAACGGTGTGATTTTAATGTTTTAATAATTTTTTTAAATTTATCAATCAATCACTAAATAAACTGTAAAATATGTTGCTTCTCAGTGAAATGAACGGGGGTTTGCCCCTTTTCCCCCTTGGCCTGCAGTGCAGTAGTAGCAGGCTGTAGGTGGCGCTGTTGCATTGGTAGAGAGGTAAGTTTGCTCTCTGGAGAAGAAGAGCAGGAAAAGCAACAACTGAGACACGCATGTGTTTGTGTTTCAGTGTTTACTCTTCAGTAGAACAGGAACCTTCTCATATAAACAAGTCAAAAGTTTCCTTTATTTGATGAGATCACATCCTTCAGGATTTATGGCATAGGATCATTAAAAAAAAGTCACTTCAAGAAACTAGTGAAGTTCTGGAGGTTGGTCTTTTTTTATTTCTTTATTATCAGCAGTGAATCTATAATAAATCTGAAAACAGAAATGTTCAGAAACATGATCAAGGAAGTTTAGAGTTAACATTCAAAATGACAAGTAAATCTACTCTAATTACAGAAATGATTACAATAAGTTTCAATGCATAAATAAATAATCCATGGTTCATCACAACTGTGGGATAACATTAAATGGCCTGATGTTCTCTATTCGATGCTTCTCTTGTTTTTAGCTCAGCTTGTTTTTTTTAATGCAATTTGTTGAAACTGTCTGATTACTAATTGATGTACCTTTAGGGTGATGGATAAAGCCATTAACTGTTTCGGTAAAAGGCCTGAAGCTGTAGCACGACTAATCTGTTTTCCATGGGCTGGTGGAGGCTCCATTCACTATGCCCGCTGGGGAAGACTCCTTAACCATTCTATCGAAGGTGTGTGATACATTTTTTCCTTTCCATCTTCCTAAAGATGCTGCTAGAACGCTGCATCAGATATGTAACAGGGATGTACAAGAGATCAGTCAAGGCCCGGGTTAACAGCGTATCATTAACCAACAGGGTCCTGGTGGAAATTGACCAAGGAGGAGGGTTATGGGTGTGGTGAGGGAAGACATGCAGGTAGTTTGGGGGGTGAAAGAGGCATTTTTAGAGGACAGGGTGGTATGGAGAGGGGCGATACGCTTAACGGGAAAGAAGATTATTCATTCATTCATCTTCTACCGCTTTATCCGATCTTCCCTTGGGTCACGGGGAGCCTGTGCCTATCTCAGGCGTCTATGGGCATTAAGGCAGGATACACCCTATATGGAATGCCAACCCATCGCAGGGCACACACACACACACACACTCACTCACATTCATACACTAAGGACAATTTTCCAAGGTGCCAATCAACCTACCTACGTGCATGTTTTTGGACCGGGGGGGGAAACCAGAGAACCCGGAGAAAAACCCCCTGAAGCACGGGGAGAACATGCAAACTCCCAAACCCGGGAACCCGGACCCTGGCGGTGTGAGGCGAACGTGCTAACCACTAAGCCACTGTGCCCCCTAAGATTATTATGATTATAATTTATTCATTTTTTAAATTATATGTATATATTATGTGTTTTTATATTTTTCTTCGTTTAGTTTTTTCTTTTTTTTTTTTTTTTTTTTTTTTTTTTTTTTTAAACAAAGCTTTGCCAGGTATTTTCTCCTGATTGATCCAAGAATACCATGATATCCAAAAATAAATAAATAACATTACATGTATTGGAGGTTTTTAACTTTCATTTGGCTGGTCAAGCTCGCACAAAATGCGTTTACTCCTTACCTGATTGTTCAGGCAACAATTCTACATATATTGCATGCATTCTGAAAAAAAAAACAACATAGTTTTTTTTTTTTCCTTGTTAGAAACTAATTCTAATATGTTCTATAATATTTAAAGCAAATATATATATATATATATATATATATATATATATATATATATATATATATATTTAGTTATTTTTTTTTTTGTTTTTTTTAGTTATTTATTTCTTTTTTCTTTTTTCAGATCAGGCTTTCTCAAAAGTTACGCAAATGGGAACAAGGTCATGTTTTTGCAGCCTGAGCAGTCTCAAGGTCATACAGAAAGCTGGAGAAGAATATACACTCTTGCACAAATAATCTGGACCACAGACTATCATAAACATGTTTTAAAGTGCGACCTCGTTGTAAATGTATTACGCGGCTGAGAAAACCCATGTGGTCGACTCACTTCCGGTCTGCAAGGTTTGAATTGTCTTTTGGCTGTGGTTCGGGTCAATCATTAATTAGACCCTACAGACTGCTGTAAATCCTGGTGCTGGAGTTTTGGGAACATGGGGTGGGAATGGAGCTATTCAACTGGTCTTATTTAACACACCTTTAACACAGAATAACACAATCTGACTTTGTATTATTTGTAATCCGTTGATATGCAATCAGTCGGGCGGTTTAATAGGAACAAGAGTCAGTCAGACATGAGGCAAGAAACATGCCAAATTGTAACCAGTGGTGGGGAGTGACTAGTTACATGTAACGGCGTTACGGAATTTAATTAGAAAAAAAAAGTCATTCGTTACTGTCACCGAGAAAAAACGTGTAATCAAATTACAGTTACTTTCGAAAATGGTAAAGATTACAAATCCCAAAGACCCCCTCCCAACACCCCCCAATAATTTGCTTCTGATAGGATGCTCAGGATGTTATTTTCATCAAGTGCCACCTAGTGGACGAATGAAAGTAATCAAATCTAATCTGTTGCTTTACTTTTATAAAGTAATTAAAAAGTTACACTACGTATGACATTTTGAATCGGGTCATTTGTAATCTAATCTATCCAGTTCTTGACCTTAATCGGAATTATGTTTTTCATTCCACCTTTTCATTCCAAAAAAAACGGATTCCGATTCTGGAATCGGATACTTACGAGTTAAGGATCTGATACTTGTTATGAAACCTCTTATAGATTCCTGGGTGCACTTTTTTTTTTTTTTTTTTTTTTTTTTATCGATTTCTAGTTGCAATCTGCCAGGACCTTTTGTGCATCAAATCTTCCAGGACCTTATGTGGTAATTTATGCTTCAGTTTACGAGATGGACCGCGCAAAAATATGGCTACACTTTGTAAAAAAAATTAAGACAAAGCTAAGTATAATTATTGTAATAAACTATCGATAAGAATCGGAATCGATCTAATTAAAACGACACCAACGCTAATTAAACATACACGCGGAAGTATGTAAATGAAACAACACCCTCCATTATCATAACATGCATATACAGACAGATAATCTCTACAGTCTTTTATAGCAGTAAAACCTTATTTTACCTTATTAAACCTTCCTTATTTTTGATGTTTTAAACCCCAGGCACACCTTTTCAAAATTGTTTTAATGAACGAAATCTTCTGCTTGTGTCCATTTTTTTCTCTGTAGTCTATTCGGTCAGGTTGCCTGGAAGGGAAGCTCGAGGAAAAGAGCCCTTCTTCCAGAACATGTTGCAGATCCTCGACGAGGTCGTCGGCGCGCTATTACCCGCACTTAAAGAGAAACCGTTTGCTATATTTGGACACAGGTGGGTGAAGTTAAATCACTTTTTCTTGACCCTGATTTTGGATTTGTTATATGCTGGATTATCAGGTATGAATATATTATGAATAGAGTGCACTGATTATCTCTGGATCACAGAACCTGGTAGTGGGGACGATATACAAGGCAACATTTTGTCCTCAATGTTGATGTATAAGAAGCTGGAAAAATAGACAAGATATAGTGGAAGGATTTGAGCGAGTTGTGATGGCTGGATGACTGGGTTAGGGCATCTCCAAAACCACACCTCTTGTGGGGTGTGTCCTGGTCTTCAGTGGTCACAGTCTATCCAAAAGGAAGAAATGGGGTGAACCGGTGACAAGGTCATGGGCCTCCAAGGCTCGTTGTTAATAAGAAGTTAATATTGTTCCTGGATCAGAACTGTTTTGACAGCAAAAGGGGGATTAACACAATATTAGCAAGGTCATAATGCTAAGCCTGAACCATTGGCCTTATCAGTATATGACCATGTATAAATCACAAATCTTTTATTTAATGCTGTGAAAATTCACCTATCATCATACAGATGCAGAATACCGTACCTTTTACCGAGGAAACATACATGCATTTGCATAGAAACATAAAACCACCATGTCCAGCCCCAGCCATGATCTGTTTTTTTTTAATGATAAATAAACTGTGTTTAAAGTGCTATTTTTAGCACTCTATATTTCTCTACATGTCTGTAGTCATTGTAAAATAAATAAATAAATAGAATGCAACATATTCAAATAGTGTCCTGCTTTCTCTTCTTATGACTGTTTTGTTTCCAGTTTCGGTGCCATGACAAGCTACGCTTTCGCTGAATATTTGAAGAAGGTCTGCAATCTTGAGCCAGTACACGTGTTCCTGTCTGGAGCATCTGCACCTTATGTAAGTTTTACCGTATGTGTGTGTGTGTGTGTGTGTTGTGTGTGTGTGTGTGTGTGTGTGTGTGTGTGTGTGTGTGTGTGTGTGTGTGTGTGTGTGTGTGTGTGTGTGTGTGTATGTATATATATATATATATATATATATATATATATATATATATATATATATATATATATATATATATATATATATATATATATATATATATATAATATATATAGCGGCACGGTGGCTTAGTGGTTAGCACGTTTGCCTCACACCTCCAGGGTCCGGGATTGATTCCCGTCTCGGCCATGTGTGTGTGGAGTTTTCTCCGGGTTCTCCGGTTTCCCCCAGCAGTCCAAAAACATGGATGGTAGGTTGATTGGAACCTTGGAAAATTGTCGTGTGTGTGTGTGTGTGTGTGTGTGTGTGTGTGTGCCCTGCGATTGGTTGGGTTCCATCCAGGATGTATCCTTGCCTTAATGCCCATAGACGCCTGAGATAGACACAGGCTCCCCGTGACCCGAGGGAAGATCAGATATAGAAGACATTTTTTATTTGTCGCTTTAAATTGTAGTTTCTATTTATCAAAATGTAATTTGTGATCAATGTAAGTAGGGTTGGGAAGCGAAAAGCAGGTTCCGGTTCTGGTATTCAACTGGTAGATTTGTGTAAATTTTATAATCAATATTGTATTCACGCTGTGTGTTAATTGAAAAGCTTAACCTGGCCCTTGGCCCATGTTGGCTGTGTTCATTATATGTCCTGGAAATTTTTCGTCAGTGAAGGTCAAGGGGAAAAATGAGGGAAATTGATATTAGACTTAGAGTGGTCATTTTGCATGAAGAATTAAAGATAAAATGTCATTGGGTTGTGCATTTCAAATGACTTTCTGAATTGTGCTCCTTGAAAATTTCATAAGACAACAATCCTCTATTCTGCAGTCTGAAACCCGACTGCAGGCCCCACACAGGAGCCACCTGTCTGATGAAGAATTCCTTCAGTGGATGATGTCCCTTGGAGGAACACCTCCTGAAATCCTGGCCAATCCAGAGGCGCTTAAGCTCTTCCTGCCAGCCTTGAGAGCAGACCTCAGTGTTCTAGAACACTACAAGTAAGCGGTGGGAACAAGACGTGAATGGAACAAAGCAGCACTTTATTCAACTTACACATTTTCACATTCATTCCTCAGGTAGAAGTATAGATACTAGGGTTTAAATAGACGTCTGTAGAAGTTTCAACTCGAGCTTTTTCCTCAAATAAAAGTAAGCAAAAATACTGCTTTTAAAACTGCTGGGCCCATATTTATTTATTACAATAGTTACACTTAGCTTTGTCTATGTTTTTTTTTTACACAAATTGTAGCCACACTTTTGAGCTCGTCTCTCGGTCATGTTAACAGGGTAAATAAACGATCCAAGGCAAGACCCAAGGTTTCAGGTTGCCAGGTGTAAAATAAATGCACCAAGAAATTGGTAAGAGGATTCGAAATTTTTCATTTCATGACAAGAATCCAGTTCAAGAATCAGAATCGATTTTCAATTCCGAACCCTATTCGGGACGCCAAGAAAAGCCCCTAAAACAAGATGACGATGGGTTTCCTTTCGAGTCAGGATTCTCTGAAGGATTTTTTAGGGGTTCAAGCAGGTAGTGCGTGAAACCGTATTGTAATCGTCGTGTTTATTATTAATCAGTTTTGCACATTTTTGGTCGTAGCTCGGAGAAAATGTATCGGACACTCACAACTCGTATATTTCCGCAATCGTTTGGTCAAAGAAATTCCTCATTGACGGTTTTAGGCTGCAAAGTTTGCTTTTTCTGTAAAAATTGGTTACGTTAAAAACGCACTAGTCATGGGGTTTTTGCGGCATCAGCATAAACCCAGTGTACAAATGTTCAGTAGACAAGGATTATCCAAAGATCACTGCAGGTTCGACTCACCATTGCAACATTTCAACTAAAAGTTCAAACTAGGTGGGCCTCATTGACACAAATGGCTATAACTAATGAACTCATTTAGATATCTTATTGAAACTTGGCACGTCTCTGTATGTCTGGAATCCTGGATCAAATCCGAAAAACTGCGCAGATTCGCCAATTATCGGCTGTAAACGAAGAAAAAAAACCTTTTCCTTTCTTTTTGTATAGCGCCTCAAACCTCACAGTAGCCATGGCAATATCAGTGCAGCCTTCATGATGGCAAAGTGCACTGTGATGTCACTGAGCGAACGAAGTTTTTCAAGTTCCTTAAAATTGTCACCACTGCCATAATCATCAGGAATAAAGCTTATAGAGTAAATCTATACATTTAAAATGTATATTCTTAACACATTGACAATGTCGATTGTTAAACGCTCTATTCAAAAGATTTGACTTCAAGTGGAGTTGAGGGAGAAAGGATTCTTTATTTCACAACTTATTTGTATTAAAAGTTTATATAAGTTTATAAACTGCAGTTTATATAAGTTTAGATTAAAAGTGCATGTAAGTGAATCAGGAGAGCAAGAGTTACGTGTGGTGTACATGATTGTGGTCATTTGTGTGCACAATAAACTGCACATTATGTATTTTTAAATTGTTTTTGTTTAATCGCAGGTGTAGCAGGCCGACGACCCCTTTCCTGTCATGTCCAGTATCATGCTTTGACGGCAAGGACGATTTGCCACATGACTTACAAGGTTGGGGATAGGGTTGGGCATAATTGTAATAAGATCGATTCCGATTCCTCTTATCGATTCCCAGTTTTGATTCCAAACCGTGAACCAAACGCAGATGCTTAGTCATGCTGGTCATGACACCCTGCTTGCAACATATTCGTTTATTAAAAATAATTACTCTAAGCTTTGTCTTCAGTTTTTACAAAGTCTAAATTACATATAGATTACCATATAAGGTCCTGGAAGATTGGGCGCATAGAAGGTCCTGCCAGATTGCCCGGACAAAAAAAAATAAATAAAAAATGCACCCAGGAATTGAAAATTTTATAACAAGCATCCGATTCTTAATCTTAAGTATCCAATTCCAGAATTGGAATCGATTTTTGATTCCCTT
Organism: Kryptopterus vitreolus; assembly: GCA_030449085.1. Classification (NCBI taxonomy): domain Eukaryota; kingdom Metazoa; phylum Chordata; class Actinopteri; order Siluriformes; family Siluridae; genus Kryptopterus; species Kryptopterus vitreolus. The sequence goes on along the minus strand of JACRUU010000033.1, from coordinate 614,641 downwards.
ACAGGATGTCTGTAGATGTGCTAGCGTCAGTACTTACTCCTAAAGGGTAGTGAATACATTTCATCAGCATTATAAATGCAAACATATATTCATATTCAAATTAATATGATACAAATGTATCTTTTTAAGGTTATCACGATTCATATTCTCAAGTATCATGTGACTACCGTACTGTTACTGTTACCCCTTTTTTACCCCTCCTAATCAACAGGTGTGCAGTGTCACCTAGATATATTTTATCCCAATATCATGAGGAACTAATCTTACCTTAAAACTGACTGGACAGTTTGAAGATCTCCACCATACTTATGTGGAACATTCCTCTAATGCTCCTCTCAAGCAGCACTTGTTTTTGTTTGTTTGGCGTTTTAGCTCTTTCTCTCGCAGGTCCAAAAATAATTAGCTGCCCAAATGAGACCAAGAGCCAATCAGGTTTCCGTTATTGATGCGAATCTCTCTTAGATTGTACCACAGATGTTAAACTGATTTTATTTGTCGGCTATGGAGAAATAAAAGCGATACATGGCTTGAATGAAAGAAAATTAATTTATAGATTTTATTTAGGCCTTTAGGTGCTAACGATATGTGTGTGTGTTTTATATTGTGATATAGGACTTAATGGATGTAAAAAGGTCTTAAAACATTTTATATATATATATATTTGTGTAACTTGTGTATATATGTATGTATGTATGTGTGTATATATATATATATATATATATATATATATATATATATATATATATATATGACATACATACATACATACATACATACATACATACATATACATACATACAGTGGTACCTCTGTATACTTCATTATTTTGTTCCTCAGAAAGCGACTTTAACTGAATCCGAAGTTAACTGAACTGAATTATCCCATTTGTCTCCAGTTATGATTGGGGAAGTAATTAGTGCCTTCCTCTTACGCGTGCCAGGCGAACGCAACAGAAACTGAAGGAATGTGTGTATATATATATATATATATATATATATATATATATATATATATATATATATATAGAGAGAGAGAGAGAGAGAGAGAGAGAGACGAGAGAGAGAGAGGAGGAGAAAGATAGAGAGAGAGAGAGAGAGAGAGATAGTAGTGTGGTTAAACTGCATGGGAAATGAAACTCTTGTGTTCAAAATCTTTCAAGCCTAAAACCTTTATTTAAACAGGTTTGTATGTTGTCACCCCCATTAAAATACTTATCTCATGTTCCTGTCTGATATTACAGCATTCAAAGCCATGACCAGCGGAGATTTTACTGTACAGATGCTGCCTGGATCACACTTCTACCTGAAAGAGACAGGAAATGAGAAGTTTATTCTGGACTACATCACCAAACATCTAGAGACCGCTGAGATGGACTACCTGTAGTGTAATGTTGGGTATAATCACTGCATCTGCCCCAGTCGAAGTCTTAATGGAAAGCATGGACACTGATATTCTTACTTTAAATCTTTGAGACATTCATTTTATTAACGGACCAAATTTTTGATCAGTGAATTGTGGTGTTACAGTTTAAGATGATTTTAGATATATTTGGTAGATAATTTTCAAATGATCATTTTGCCATTGAATGTAGAATGAAAGTTCTTTCATTCTTTCATTGAATTTGGTCTTAGATCTTCATTCCTGTTTATTGTTGCTACTTTTTTATGGTTTGCAGGCCAAAATGTAACCCAAGCTCATTTTCATCTTCCACACTTTTTAAATAAGATCATACAAAACAATAATATGAAACACAAAACAAACAAATAACAAATAATACAAAACAATAATATGAAACACAAAACAAACAAATAACAAAATAATACAAAACAATACATAATACAAGCAAATAAGACAATAATACAAAACAATAATATCAAACACATAAAACAAACAAATAATAAAATTATACATAATACAAGCAACACAATAATAAAAAAATTACAAAATAAAAACAAATAACAAAATAATACAAACAAAGAACACAATAATCGAAAACAGGGTTTGAAGAGGAGATAGTAAGTCCAGTATAAATTGGGCTGTTTATGGGAGGATGATTAGAATCATTGTGGCTGCCAGGGGAAAAAAGCTATTTCCTTATTGCAGTCCTTATTTTCCCAAAGGAAAGAAGACTGAACAGCCTG
>JACRUU010000033.1:552500-607500 GCA_030449085.1 Kryptopterus vitreolus | reverse complement strand
TGTTACATGTAACAGTGTTATACCCCGGGGGAAAATGCGTTTTTGCAGTACTAGAATAAAGCATAATTGCACATCGGCCACAGTAGGTGGCAGTGTTGCTCTCAGTCTGGAAGTATGCACAGGGAGTAACATGACGAAAAAATATGGTGAAGCGTAACAAGCACGCACCACAACACAACCGCCACCCCCATACTGGAAAACGATTCGCGCACGGCACATGTTAACTAAAAAGCGCCACCTAGTGGACGAATGAAAGTAATCAAATGTAATCACTTTTCTAAAGGAATTGAAAAAGTTACACTACTTATTATATTTCGAATAGGGTCATTTGTAATCTGTAATCTATTACATTTCCAAAGTAACCTGTCCCAACACTGGTCATGTGATCAGCCAGTTTAAATGATTTACTCTCATCCATAATGTCAATAGTTATTGTAAATAAAAGTAAAGCTTCAGTAACATATTCATGCTTGTATTGATGCTTGTGTGACTTATGAGAAAGCCATTATAGACATGAAAGTCTCACAGTCGGTATGTCAACTTGTTCTGGGGTCTTTGAGAAGCATCAGGTATATTTGCATCCATATTTACATTGGCATTTACATTTACAGCATTTTTCAGACGCCCAGAGTGACTTACAACTGAGCAATAGAGGGTTAAGAGCCTTGCTCAAGGGCCCACTAGTGGCAGTTTGGTTGTGGTGGGGTTTGAAACCATGATCTTCCAGCCCAGAGGCCAACACCGTAATCACAGGGCCATACCACCTCCCATATAAGTGAACTGGCTTCAAGATTAAAAAAAAACACACCATCGTTTTTGTTTACCTCGGCTTTCCATTATACGTAATGCTTATCTGCTCATACATATGTTCCCAGTCACCAAAAAATGTTCAAATGGTCTATGTTCGTAGTCCAAGGATGCGGCAGAGCGTGCTCTTGCAGCCACGTTGTTGCCCCTTGAGGTCACTAAAGAGTGTTTGACCTTGAGGGAGGGTCGTCAGGGAAATGAGCTGGTTAGTGACCCAGCGGAAGCCGAGCTAAAGAAGGAGCTGGACGTGATCGATAAAGCGCAAAAGGTCCTGCAGCGATGTATCGACCAAGCCTTCAAACAACTTTGGTAAGACAGCGGGTAAAGACAATCAGAACAGAACGAGGAATATTCAGTACATGTGACACGCCCACACAGGCGAAGTGACTAAAAGCCCCCTGTGCCGTCCGTGTTCAGTTTGCTGCAGGATGCCCGCCATCAACTGACCCTCGACCTCCAGCACAAGACGGAGGCTTTGGATGTAGACATGTCGTGCCTTTCGCTTTCTGTGACGTCCTCAAAGATCTCCCTGAAGCCCAACCCTACCAGACTTCCTCCTGGGTGAGCTTGTGCTCGTACTACGATGATCTCATTATTACACACATTGTTATATATTCTCAGTAATGATATATTTGAAAGTTTTACACTATTATGTGCTGTAAAATGTTAAAGTTTGAACTAATTTACGGATTCAAATGCATTGGTGGGCGAATAACAAGAATGGCTTCAGGTCCCGATGTGCAGAACTGGTGCGGCTCCAGAACTTTTTTTTTGCATGGGATTGGGTGAAATATCAACGAAACATAGTAAGGATTTAGATTATTATATTATAGTTATATTTATAACTATTACACACTTTATACGATTTCAATACGAAATGATTGCATTTATACGGAACATGTGGCTCAACTCATTATAATACAGAAGCTTAGATAAACAAAAAAAACTCCAAAAACATGAAACCAAAGACCACGTGAAGAATTAAAAGTAGAGCTGTCAATCAATTCAAATATTTAATCGCGATTAATCGCCGTGAGTAAACTCGATTATTTGCACGTTTTCTGTGTACCGTAAAACGAATACTTTTCATTTTTCTAATACTCTGACTAACTGTAACAGATTTTAGAATTATATACACTTCTCTCAAAACAACTCTCCCTTTAATAAAAGGGATGGTTAAAATGATTATTTGGGGGCACAGTGGTTTAGTGGTTAGCACGTTCACCTCACACCGCCGGGGTCCGGGTTCGATTCCTGTCTCGGGCATGTGTGCTTGGAGTTTGCATGTTCTCCCCGTGCCTCAGGGGGTTTTTCTCCGGGTTCTCCGGTTTCCCCCCGGTCCAAAAACATGCACGGTAGTTTGATTGGCACCTTGGAAAATTGTCCCTAGTGTATGAATGTGTGTGTGTGTGTGTGTGTGTGTGTGTGTGCCCTGCGATGGGTTGGCATTCCATCCAGGGTGTATCCTGCCTTAATGCCCATAGACGCCTGAGATAGGCACAGACTCCCCGTGACCCGATTGAAGATCTGATATAGCGGTAGAAGATGAATGAATGAATGAAAATGATTATTTAAGATTTGTTTTACTCTTTTAATATGAATATCTTATTAATTCAATTCATTTCAATGATTACTTTTTTAGTGGTTGCTTTAATTGTAAAATATGGGACGTGGCTCCTTTAAGAATTCTGTTCTTTCCATATAAACTGGTGATAAGTTTAAGTAGCAGAAAAATGCGCTTCCGTAATACGGATTTGGGAACGCGATGCGCTTCCGTAAGGTTATATAATATACGCTAATATAGTGAGGAGATCATAACTGTTGTGAATGCGCAGCTAGAAGGCGTAATTCGGGGGACATTTAGGAAGTGTGAGTGGATGCACTGAAGTTTCGTTATTCATTTGTCCTTTTTCGTTCTTTATTCGTTCATTCGCCAACACAACGCAAAGTGAAGGAGCAGATCGCTCACATAGTAATGCACGCAGCGTTAAGAAAATTAGTGCCGTTTAAGTAAATTCACGTTAACGTTAATAGTGCGTTACATTTGAGAGCCCTAATTAAAAGCTTATATTATTTTCTATATGGCAGGGGAGGTGGTTACAGGCATTGGGATCCACATTGAAAGGACGCAGGTTCAAATCCTGGCAAGCTGCCACTAGAGGGCCCTCGAGCAAGGCCCTTATCCCCCAATTGCTCAGTCGGGGCCAGCTATTAGGGTTGCACAAGCCAGTGTCTTCCCAGTTAGATGGGCGGGTTTCTTAAAACATGCGCCAAACCTAATGTGCGAATGTGGCAATCGAAATTCTTTCTGTGTTGCTTCTTTTCAAAAGTGCCACAGCTTGGAATTGGTTGTGGAATCCTGCTCACCCACAGTCTCACTCGCGTAACGCCACGCAGTTTCTCACAGGCATCTGCCCGTCTCTGTCCTGCCTCTCTCGCGTCTGCTCGGGTCTTTACGGGCCGGCACACCATTTCTCCTGCCTTAGTCCGCACTCCGGCTCCCACCAACGCTTGTCAGCTTGCGCCAACCATATCGCTCCGCTCCCTTCCCGGTGACTCTCTCCTCTAAGCTGATGTCTCCTCTGAGGGTTAAGGGGCCTTGCTTAAGGGCCCAGCAGTACCTTCTCGGTAGTGCTGAAATCAGGATGTAGACATGTCGATGCCTGTAGAGTCACTGGCTCAGACGTCTTCAAATGACCTTCAACCTATTTTCTAACCTGTTTGTTTTATTTACTTAAATAAAGCGTTGCATTACAATGCGTCCTAACAGAGTTTTCGACAGGTGGAATCCTAACCTTGTGAACCGTTTGTATTTACTGATAGCGATCGCTCTGGATAAAGGGCTTCTACTCAGTGTCTTCCCATCTGCACTTCAATGTCTTAACCACCGATAATAAATGTTTCTTTTTTCAATCATCTATTTATTTATTTATTTATTTATTTATTTGACCCTTAATTGCACTGAACCATTTGAATGGTTGTATGTGTCAATTCTAATCACCCTAACCCATGGTTGCAGTTCCACAACCCCCGAGCAGTGGATGCAATTCAGCCAGCGCAACCTAATTCAAGCCAAGGAGGAAATGCAGGCTTCGCTTCATCTGAGAGAGAACATCAATATCACTATAGCACAGGTACGTAGCTGGAGATGCTGAGGGATATTTCCTCTTATAAAATAACGACAAAACAACGTTCCATCCCTGTTTCGCAGGTGCAAAACGAATTAAACTCGCAGCGCGTATCGGCACGTTTCGCCTTCCGGAAGCGCGCTCATCAGCTGGAGCAGGCTCACCAAGAGCTTCAGTGGCAGATAAAAGCCGTAACCCGACTTTAGCGTCCATTTCCACTGTGTCGTACCGGTAAGTTCAATTCAAGGAGGTTTGGTTCAACGCGTTGTGTTTTACAGATTCAGGATGAGATTAAAGAGCTGAAGGGAGACATCGTCAGCCTGGAGCGGGACGTGCAATGTAAAATGGCTCCACTTAAATTGGTGCACACTCGTTTGGAATATCGGACCAGGAGGCCCGGCATGGACCTATGCAGAGACGAGGTAAAACCTCCCCCTTCGGAATACTGGGGGTGTCCCCCCCCCACATAAATACTTCCATGTTCGTAATGTTCAAAGGGCTTCAGTTTCACTCTAACGCACTCTCCGCAGGTGCAGTACGGGTTGGTGGAGGAGACCAAACAGCTTTCCTCGTCTATTGGTGCTCTGAAACAGAAGCTAGCGCAGGCTCAGTGAGTCCTTCATGTCTTAAATTTGATTACATTTTTTCCCCCATAAAGATTAGTTAAGTGTGTAAATGTTTGGTTCATAAATTCACCAGTATTCACCATTCACCATAAATATTTTCTAAATATTTTTATTTATACCCGAAACTTGTTTTTACGGTCTTTCGGTTGCTCCCATTAGGGGGCGCCACAGCGGATAGTCAGCATAGATTTGGTGCATGTTTTACACTGGATGCCCTTCCTAACACAATCGTCCCCATTTATCCGGGCTTGGGACCGGCACTAGGAAGGCACTGGGCCAGATTGAGCATTTGGGGTTGAGGGCCTTGCTCAAGGACCCACTAGTGGCACCTCGGCTGGGACTCGAACCTGTGACCTTTCAGGCCAGAACCCCCTGAGCTACCTTTTTTTTTACCCGAAAGTAAAAATGAAATATAATAAGTAATTAATAAATTTATATAATAGGTCGTTTAGTGGTTAGCACGTTCGCCTCACACCACCAGGGTCCGGGTTCGATTCCCATCTCGGCCATTTGTGTGCGGAGTTTGCATGTTCTCCCCGTGCCTCAGGGTTTTTTTCTCCTGGTTCTGCGGTTTCCCCCGGTCCAAAAACATGCACGGTAGGCTGATTGGCACTTCGGAAAAATTGTCCCTAGTATATGAATGTGTGTGTGAATGTGAGTGTGTGTGTCTCCTGTAATGGGTTGGCATTCCATCCAGGGTGTATCCTGCCTTAATGCCCATAGACACCTGAGATAGGCACAGACTCCCCGTGACCCGAGGCAGGATCGGATAAGGTGGTAGAAGACAAATGAAGTCCAAATTGCATTTTTGTGCTTTGACCCCTGTTTCCTGCCTTTTCACACTTTGTAGGTTTGTTTCAACAAATCTAAAAAAAAATAGATTTAACTAAATGTGAAGGTATAATACTAAAGCATCTAATAATGCATGTAATTATTCCATCATTCTACTGCAAAGAAACATAAAGAAACATACATTTTTGTTGACAAATCCAGCATCTGTTCTCTGAGTCTCTCTCTCTCTCTCTCTCTCTCTCTCTCTCTCTTCTGCTTCTCAGGGACTCATTGCAGGCTCTGCAACTACACGAGGCCCGGATGCTAGCGGATCTCGCGCGTAAACACGAAGCACTCTCTCTCGAGCAGCGGAGCATGCAAACACACCAGCGTCTGATCTCGACTCCGATCCAATCCAAACCTTCAGCATTGTTGCCTCTTATAAACTCCAGCGGCATGCACAAGCTCTACCCAAAATACACAGACTTGGCCTGAGAACGTTGTCTCACGCATCTTATCGCATACTTCATTAATCGACAGAAGCTCACTCCTTCTCCCCCCCCCCCTCACCTAATCATGTTTATTTGCGGCGATTCCTTTGCTTGTATTTTACGGTATCACGATCTGATTTAATTCCACATTTCTATATGTATATTTAGGGGAATGTATACATTAGGGGAATCGGAATCAGTTTTATGTTTCACATATTAGTAATTACATCTGGAGAACACACTTAAAAAGGGGACGTGGTAGCTGAGTGGGTTATTGATTGGAAGATTGAAGGTTCAAGCCCTGATATCGCCAAGCTGCCACTACTGGGCTCCCTTGAGTAAGACATGTAGCCCTCTGTTGCTCCAGGGATGCGGACCTTCTGCTCTGACCACAGCTTCCTAACATCACTGGGATTTGGAAAGAAAGAAAGAATTTCACTGTGCTGTAAATAACATGACAAATATAAACCACCTTTCCAAAACAACCCTGGACAATACAGTCAAATGCAATGGTTTCTAATCCGTTCCTGTCTAGTTATATCCCGTTCCAATCCCTCTAATCATGTCAAGTCAATGACAAACTGTTTGATTTCCGTGAATGTAATTATCTTTCTCTTGCAGAATTATTTCTTTTCATTCCTGTTTGTAGAAATGTAACACCCAGTTGTAAGCCACTATGAGCTCCTAAGCACTATCTCACTATGAGATACTAAGGCAACTATCGATATGCAATACATGTGTATTGCACATCATCATACATTCACATCAATCACCATTAAGTTGTCTTTCTTTAGTAGCTTCATATCTAAAGGATATATATATATATATCTATATATATATATATATATATATATATATATATATATATATATATATACACAGTGTTGGGGAGTAACTAGTTACATGTAAAGTAACAGTAATTCGTTACAGAAAAAAAATGTGTAATTAAATATTACAGTTACGTATAAAATGATAAAGATTACAAATCCCAAACCCCCAAACCCCCAAACTCCACCCCCCCCCCCCCCACCACCACCACGGTGATTGTGATGCAGCCCCAATTTCGAAAAATATAACCGTTTTTTTTTTCCTTAGAATGTTTATTTCATTAATCACCATCTACTGGACAAATGAAAGTAATAAGTTAAATGTAATCAGTTACTTTACTTTTATAGAAGTATACTTTACTACTTTTACACGAATAGGCTTAAATATTAATTATTATTAATTAATTTAATTATAATTATTAATAATTAATTTCCCCAGTAACCTTCCCAACACTGTGTGTGTATATATATATGTGTATATATATATATATATAGTCTGAACTTTTGTATTTCTGTTGCTGTATTAGACAGTATTGATATGTTGTAGTTCCCAGTGTGATAACATTACAGCATTGTTTGTTGAACAAAAAGCAGCACTTTTCTGTGTTTGTCCTTCATCTCCATTTTTTTCACCAGATGTAAGAGGGTTGGCAGAAACTGAAACATTTGCTGGTATTGGATGTCTATAACTTACAAAGATTCCACATCGTTTTAATATACAAAGTATATCCAGGCTGGTCGTTTTCCCTGCATCAGGTGCTTTGGTTTGATTCCCATCTCGAGACCAACAATAGTCAATAGTAATAGTCCACACATCCTTCACTTAAGTAGAAGTAAATACCTAGAAGTTATCTGTGCTATTTGTTAGCTTGTGCTGCGCTTGTTGTTAGCTTCGTAAGCTAGCCTATGCCTGTGGCGAGTTACAATGAGGAAAGGTGGCAGGTTGAAAAAGACGTGAAAGTATTACACTTAACTGATTTTCACCACGTCAATCTTCAGAGTTTCACCAGAGGTTCCCATGAATTCCTGGCGGTTTGTGGGACTGTAACGGGAATGAACGGAACTTTCGAATTAAGTTATATTTTAATATTTCGTTGTATAAGTACAAAGAACGAATGAACACAATATTTTCCAAGTTATTAAAAAGGAATTGCCAAAAAGTTGATCTGGAGAGAAGCACTTACATGGTGAACCAATTCAAAATACAGTGTTTCATAATGCAACAGCTTTAAGCCTCAACGGCAGGATAAAACATGAATTATTGGTCACATCAAACCCATAATACTAATAAAAAAAGACGTTCTGAGAATGCATAAGCAAATCAAGGTAATTGATTCAGTTTTAATGCTTTGAATGAATAATACATTTTGCCCTAGCTAACAGTAGCTAACATGAGCTAACAGTATAGCAGTATTGACATGTCTGTCTTTTCCAAGTACAAAGAATTTGCTGTATCCGCACAACTGTGGTCTCTTTTCCCTTCACTTGATCTAGGAGACTCAAACCTGTTCCAGCATGACAAAACCCCTATTTACAAAACACTAAGTTAATTAATGTAAACACGGGTTAACAGACTCAGGTGTTTCACTATGGGAATCGCTTTGGCATGATTAACTACAGAAGCTCCTTTCACGCCACGTCTGTCTTGACTGAGACCAGGATCCACCCCGCTTATAATACTCAGGTCAACCTGTCTGTCAAGATCCCTCCGGACATCATTGTAGCGAGATTTCTTCCTGTCCCTGTGCACAGAAGGAAGTGTTGGAGAAACAACTCACTCATTCACTCACACAATTGACAGCTTTTCTCCTCCGGCACAACTCTGATCACCCGTTTGCTCAGGAGAGAGTCGATCTCGGCCGTCAGAACACAATCCGACTCCCTCGGCGACTGAGGCTAATACCCCATTGAAGGGTTTCCGGCACGGTGGCTGCAAATGAATGTGTTCCCCACGGCCCGGATGCATCCGCTCTCGGATGTTGGGCAGTTTGTTGTCCGCTGGGAACAGGTCATGCACTCCTTGCCATCTGTCTTCCTCTCCCAGCCCTGGCTGCAGCAAATCCCTGTTGCGCAGGCAGAGAGTAAGGTCACAGAGTATGCTTGTGTGGTAAACAGAGGCTGACTTCTCATTTTTTCAAGTGCCGGACTGAACAGACCTTGGGTGGGGTCACAGCCAAACCCATGACCCAGTCAAACCCAAGACATGGCCGCAGCCCTGAACTGTACCTCAGGAGGAGTGCAAGATTAAGTGCTTCACAACACATATCTCATCCCAGAGTGCTGGGTTGGGCACTCCTGTATCGAGCTGTCACCCCATCTCGTCCAAAATCTCTGCCTGGTACACAGACAATAAATTCTCAGTGCATTTAGTGATGACCAATGACCAACTGAAGACTATTCCACCAGGGGGAGGTTCAGCCAACCCCAGCTCTCTCATCCCTTGAATCTTGTCTCTTGAACAGGCTAGACCAGTGGTGAGACATCCCCTTCATACTTGCCAGCACAGCGTGTAGAAGCTGTCTCGCTGCGGGTTGAGCAGGTTTCAGCCTTTTCCCTTTGTACAGGTCTCGCTCCACACCCTCCATGTCCTGTGCTGAGAGCCATGCCAGGCCTTAGCAGTAGCCCGCTTGCACAACTCGTTTGCATTGTTGCCAACTGCGTCTTCGCCCCCCTGGTCTTTGTTCTTCCTCTGCAAAAACATTATCAAACAGAGGTGGCATGCTCAGGGATTTGACCTCCATTATGTCCGACCAGCTAATGGAAGCTTGTGGTGGATGGTCAACGGCCATGGATTTCGCAGCAGGACCAGACAAACAAAGGTCCTGACAGTCGGCGACAGTCGACAATGGCATGTAGGACTCATCACAACACGTGCATGTAGGGAGGTTGTAGCCCAGTGGTTAAGGTGTTGGGCTTTGGACCGGAAGATCACGGGTTCAAATCCCACCACCCCCAAGCTGCCACTAGTGGGCCCTTGAGCAAGGCCCTTAACCCTCAATTGCTCAGTCGCTCTGGATAAGAGTGTCTACCAAATGCTGTAAATGTAAACATGTTAGTCTCTTAAAATGTTATTAGTTTATTGGCCCCTTGAAAGGCTCGTCTTGCTGGGTGAAGCTTTTAGCCGGTTTGATTCCATTCATTCCACTACCGAAGTAACCTAATACACGGCAGGTCAGTTTGGATAGCTCGCCTCGTCGCGGATCCTATTCCATATTTCAATCCAATCACAGCCCGCTCCATAATCAAACCATAATGACAGCCCGCTGAATGAACGGTTAAGCAGAAGATACCAGATGTGCTGAGAAAGCTTGATGTAATCTCTCACTGGAAGAAAATGCGAATGATGTTGGGAGGGCTCGACATGAGTAATAAAGGTGGGGCGGAGCCTGGGCTCAGGACGACCTGTCTCTGTTAAGACAGATGTGTTGTCATAAGACCTTCTGTAGTTGGTCACGCCCAAAAGTGATTCCCAAAGTGAAACACCGACTGTAGATAGAAAAGAAACAACTCCAAGATTTCATTTACCTTTTACAAAAACAGTGGATGTTATGCAAATAAAGCTGTATGAATAATATTGTATTGCCATGGAAATGTGAATTTATTAAAAAAAAAGTGTAACAAACTTACACTGATTATTAATGATTAAATAAAATGCTATACAATTGCGGTACTATATGTCAATATGTCACACGTCAATATTGATAAAGGGTAGATTTGGTGTTTACAAATCCATACTGGAATGTAAATTCTACACTCTTTAGTACGGGTGATGATATTCGAAAGAAAATACCACTCCTAAGATACACCTCACTTTTATTCATCCACCTGCCTAAATTCAAATACAGATTATTCTTTGGGAAGGAGAAAATGTTTAATTATTGCAACTGGGGACCAAAAACAGATGTCAAAGCAAGGCAACAAGAAGATGAATCACTGACTAATGGGCTACGTGTAGACGCTTGTTGGATGGCACAAACTAGAATGCTTATTAGTACGGTAAATAATGCGAAGGAAAACACAAAATCAGGGGTGACAGTAATTAAGCAGTGTTGGGAAGGTTTATGTTGGAAATGTAATGGATTACAGATTACAAATGACCCTATTCAAAATGTAATAAGTCGTGAAACTTTTTAATTACTTTATAAAAATAACTGATTACATCTGATGACTTTTTGATTCATTTCATTTGTCCAGTAAATGGCAATTAATGAAATGAACATTCTAACGAAAAAAACGGGGCTGCGGGTGAGATTTTTGTTGATCGGGAGGTGTGGGAGGGGTGTGTCTCAGTAACTTGTAATGCATGACTGTTACTTTTATTTTGGAATGAAATTGCGTAACGCTGTTACATGTAACCAGTTACTCCAGCAACACTGTAATTAAGTTATTACTGTACTTAAGTGGTGTTTTACTGAAGGAAGTTATATTTGGGGAGACTTCAACATTAATTGCACTTCATTTCAAAGTTCAGCCAAACCATCACAGGACACACAAACACACACACACACATTCACACACTAGGGACAATTTTCCAAGGTGCCAATCAACCTACCGTGCATGTTTTTGGACCGGGGGGAAACCGGAGAACCCGGAGAAAAACCCCCTGAGGCACGGGGAGAACATGCAAACTCCACACACACACGGCCGAGACAGGAATCTCGTGCTAACCACTAAGCCACCGTGTCCCATATCACGGTAGAGCGCATTCTGTTTTAGACTTGGTTTTGGTGGTACCGACTTATAACCAACATAAGAGTTCAGCATCAGTTCAACAGCAAGCAGGAGACTTTGAGAGGAATACAACATGGAATAAACAACAGGAACACTGTAACAGTGTTGGGGAGTAAATAGTTACATGTAACAGCGTTACGTAATTTAATTACAAAATAAAAGTAATTCGTTATGGTTACTGAGAAAAAAACGTGTAATTAAATTACAGTTACTTTCGAAAATGTTAAAAAAACCGTTTCGAAACCGCCCAACCGCTCCCCTACTCCCAAATTTCCTCTCGTACCACCTAGTTGAAGAATGAAAGTAATGAAAAAGTAATCAAATGTAATCGGTGACGTTACTTTTATAAAGTAATTAAAAAGTTACACTACTTATTACATTTTGAATCGGGTCATTTGTAATCTGTAACATTATTACATTTCCAAAGTCACCTTCCCAAACACAGATAATAAATAAGAATACTCCGGCGAAATATAAGAATACTCTTTTCCCTCCGGGAAAAGGCCTCGGGGAAGACCCAGAACATGTTGGAGGGACTATGTCTCTCGACTGTCCTGGGAACGCCTCGGTGTCCCCCCGGGGGAGCTAGAGGAAGTGGCTGGAGAGAGGGAAGTCTGGGCATCTCTGCTTAGACTGCTGCCCCCGCGACCCGGTCCCGGATAAGCGGAGGAAGATGGATGGATGGATGGATGGATGGATGGATGGACTTTGGATATATAAGTACATTTAAAGGCCCTTTGAATTCAGCGAAAGTTTAAAGGTGACACTTTTACTGAAGTCATATTTTCCAGCGTTATCTCATAACTTTTAATCAAGTACATGGTTGTGTACTTGTGTCCCACTGCCTGGTAGGAAATGGAGCCAGGAGTACAAATGTAGACAACAGTCAGATTGTGTGGCGAAGTTTGTGTGCGAATTCCCATTAAAATGAATCGAGGAACCGAAACAAAGATGGAAAAAGTAGTACGAGGAAAAAAATACAATCCTAATACATAATAAAGCTATATTTCCGTAGAGAATGTTACGTTGGCATAAACAGTGTATGAGTTTGACGTTATCTCACAAGATGATCGCAGCTTTTCATCCTCCATTAAATCGGGCTGCAGACCTGTATAAACGCCAGCGATTAAAAATAGATTTTCCCGTGTGTACACAGTGCTACACACAGCACACACACACACGCGCATACACACACACACTATGCTTATACGATGGCTTAAACCTACCAACTGACTGTGTTTTTCTCCTTCTCCTATAAAGGCATAAAGTTAAACCGTATTGTATAATATCCACCCTCATCCTGACGTCCACGCTTTCTTTTTTTTGTTGTTTTTTGCTCCCACCTCCCTGATACGACCAACAGCCCAACAGTTGGTTTTATGGCTTTATGATTTAACTTTCATTTCATTTAGAGAGATCGAGCTGTATCCGAATGGACTCGGCATCCTGTAAGGCTCAATTATTCTGAATCATTTCACTAAAGGGGACTGATGCGGCCTTCCCGTTGTCGTTTGCACTGAAGGCAATTAAGGCCTGCGCAAATGCCATCCTGTCCAATTACTGCTGCCTGAGCGGCCCCCCGGCGGTCCACTTCGGTGTCGAATCAAGCCAAGCCCCTCACACGCCTACCAACCTCCTGGCTGAAACACACCCATCCTTCCCACTGGTTGTTTTTCTTTTGTCTCCATTATTTCTCTCTTTGGGTCTGGGTTCGGAATGTTCGAATGACGGATTATACCGAGAGCGATGGTTCTACAAATCTAGATATCGGTTATATGGTGGCTTGAACGGACGGACGGACGGCCACTGGGAACACTGGGACACCTTAGTGATCGACGAAAAGCAAGCAAGCATGAAGTTCATTTCCGTGTTCGACTGCATCTCGTTGACGGTGTATTCCTTCACCTTCCTGCTGGGGCTCCCCGCCAACCTGCTGGTCCTGTTCGTCTACGTGCGCAAGGCTCAGAAACACGGCGCGACGCCCAACGTGGTTTACACCATCAACTTGTGCTTATCCAATCTGGTTCTGGTAGCCTGGATGCCCGTGAAATCTGCCTACACTATATTCGAGATATGGATCCTGCCCGGGTTGCTGTGCCCCATTTACAACTTCTCCGTGGTGGCCTCGCTGTACGGCAGCGGTCTCCTCCTGACAGCTGTCGCCGTCGGACGTTATCTCAGCATCGCCTTCCCGATCAGCTATAAAATCTACCGTCGCGCTCGCATGTCCTGCATGATCAGTGCTCTGCTGTGGGCGGTTGTGCTCGTGCACCTCAGCTTGGCTTTAGTGGCCGAGAAAGGCGGTTACTTCATGTCGCCGTCGATGCCCAATACGTCCAAGTGCTTCGAGAACTTTACCCGTGAGCAGATGGATGTGCTGCTGCCGCTGCGCTTAGAAATGGCCGTCCTGCTGTTTGCGGTGCCTTTGCTGCTCTCTGCGTTCTGCACGCTGCGCTGCCTGGCGCTCGTGAGGCGCTCGTGGCTCCCGGCCGGCCGCAAGCGACGCATCCTGGCCATGGAGCTCTCGGCGCTCCTGGTCTTTGTCGTGTGTTACACACCATACAACGTGTCTCACGTGGTCGGCTTCATTGAGGACCGAAACGTGCACTGGAGGCGAGAGGCCATCGTGTCCAGCTGCTGCAACGTCTTCCTCGAGCCCGTCGTCATGCTGATACTGTCACCCTCGAGGCCCAAGGACCTGCTCTGCAGACTGTGCGTGAGGAGTAGACCCAAGCAGCAGCACGAAGGCACTGCACAGGTGAAAGACCCTCTGGAGACCATGCACAAAGAGACGATGTCAGTCAAACCACAGCTGGGCTCGGAAGTGTGCAAGAATGAATGACAGAAAAGGTTGTTTTTTTTTGTTGTTTTCTTTTTACGATTATTCAGTTTGTTCTCTGAACAGATATTTTAGCTGGATAGGAGATGCATTGCACACATATTGTGTTTCTTTAACTTGATATAATACAAAACTATAGATGCATAAAATATTGTTACAGTTTTTTTTTTTAGAAATAATTGTAATTATTTGTGAAAGATAATATCTATCTATCTATCTATCTATCTATCTATCTATCTATCTATCTATCTACACAAAGATTAAGATATTACTGCTTGACTTTGTAGCATACGGTTTTAGAACAGATATTTTATTTGCACTATGATGTTTTTTTATTTTTCATTTTCTGTATATCTACACGTTGTGACCAGGTCCCATGTTAAGTTGGCTTTACCGTTTAATTATACCCACACTGAATTGAACGCAGTTGAGAAACGGGGCGAGCATCCCGGTAAAAATAACAGAAATAAATATACTGTGATATGACATTTAAATAAAATGCTTATATCTCTTATATTAAGCAAGAAATTCCCACTATATATAAATACTCTCAGGATATGTGAGAAAACATAACACACAATCCTTCAAACATTTTAAGAGATTTATTATATATTTATATATTATATATATATATATATATATATAATATATATATATATATATATCTATATATAAAATCTCATACACACTGAATTTTGTAGGACACATAGTCGTATGATACAGTCTGTGAATTTAATGTTTATCACAGATAAAATGGAAAAGCAGTGTAATGAACATTTTGTTATTTTCAATTGTTGTTTGGAAATTGTTTCTGATTTCTTCACGACATGTAATAATAATAATGCTTTCCTATTTTTAAGTCTCGTGATAAATTGCTTGAATAATAGTCTATAAAACCATAGTTTTGTAAATGCAGACATTTGAATGTGTTAAAGAATGTGTATCTTTTTTTCCCACACACAAACATGACAAGTTACCTAATGTGGGTGTACTTTGATTTGATCTACTACGGGGAGGGGGATAGCTTGGTACTTAAGACTCTGGGCTACTGGTCGGAAGGTCGGAGGTTCAAGCCCCAGTATCGCCGCTCTTAAGAGAGGCCCTTAAGAGGCCCTTAAGCCTCTGTGCTCCAGGGTCACTGTATCATGGCTGACAGCAGCTTCCAAACAAGCTGAGATATGTGAGGAAACAATTTCATTACAATGTGCTGTAATATCTATGTGCCAAATAAAGCCTGTTATATTCTACTTATTTTAAACTGCGATCAGGATTATTGTTTCTTATTTTGTCTAAACCTGTATTTCTTAAGGAAACACTTTCGCCATTAAACTTTGTTCTTTTCACTCCTAAATTTGGTCCAATTTAGGTGGGGTTATCGTGATTATACTAATTAGTCCATGTCCAGGCTAGTTCAGCAAATCAATAAATTCTAAAAAAAATATATATATATATATATATATATATATATATATAATATATATTATATAAGTGTGTGTGTGTGTGTTATATATATATATATATATATATATATATATATATATCATAATATATATATATATACATAAATAAAAAAATATTCCAGATTCATATTTATATTATGTAAAAAAAAAGTAGGAATGACAAGAAAATAGTGTAAATACTAGTATTTCAGTAACATTGTTATCACAGTGATGTAACAAGCAGTAATACTTTTCATAAGAAACATTCAGAAAACACACTGGACTGAAAAGCAAAGCCTTTCTTTCTTTATTCTTTTATTACTTAAACTACTTTTATTTCATGGCTAAAAGTGAAAATAAAAAAAGCGTCCATGGCACTGCGTCAGCACAGAAAGAAGATTTCTTATGTGCTGTGTTGGGAAGGTTACTTTGGAAATGTAATAGATTACGGATTACAAAATGTAATAAGTAGTGTAACTTTTCAGTTACTTTATAAAAGCGTAACTGATTACTTTTTGATTACTTTCATTTGTCCACTAGGTGGCGCTTTAAGTTAACGTTCTAAGAAAAAAAAGTTTCAAGCCCTCTGGAAAAAATATATCTTATATTTTTGAAAATGAAACTGCAGCAGATTGTCATCATTCAAAAATCGTACCTTCGTCCAAAGCGCCGATTTTGCATGAAATTGTTCCCGTTTGTAATCTTTAACATTTTAATAAGTAATTTAATTGCACCTTTTTCCTCAGTAACTGTAATAACTGTTACATTTATTTTGTAATTAATTACGTAACGCCGTTACATGTAACTAGTTATTCCCTTTGGTTATGTGATAGATCTGTGTGTTTCCCCCGCCCCCCCCCGGAATCAAGTGCGCCAATGACGTCGTCCTGAAACACATCTAAAACAACATGTGGATGAGTCGCCTCATTGTTTACATCGCCTTCAACGTGGCCGTGAAAGGCATGCTTGCCTGAAAATCTCCTATAGATGGAGATATTACTCCGCCACTTCTCTGCGGTGGGCTAATAAGGAATAATGAGGACAAAGCTTTACTGATTCATGTATTTTATAGTTACAGCATGTACCTGAACATATACCTGTTGCACATGCAAAGTAGGAAACCAAATAAGTAAATACATATAAAAACGAATAAATACACAAATCAATCAATAATTAAATAAGTTAGTAAATAAAATAGATTGAAGTGTTCACTCTCGTGGTTGAGAAAATCCAATCAGAAGTGAGTTGAAAAGAGTTCATTAAAAGAAATAAAAAGACATTTTTGCTATTAGACTTTTGGGGATTCTGATATAAATATACGCACCCCGGATGCATGTTTTGTTTCAAATGTATTGTCACAGTCAGTGTTGAAGTGGCAAATCAAGTCAATAAGAATCATAGTGCAGTAGATTGAGGAGAACAGTGGTTACAGTATGCTGCAGTAAATACACTATATGTACTTATGGAAGAGTTTTCTCAAACTGTTTCCACAAAGTTGGCGGCAAACTCATGTCTATGGATGCTGTTGCATGAAACCCCTCCCCCCCCCCCCCCCCCTCCGAATCTTTCCCAGCCTGGCAATACCGATGTGCACAAAGCCATCCACATGAAGATGTACTTTACATGGTGTTGGACTGAGACATCATGAGTTGATTACTATAGAGCTCGGACCTCGACCTCTATCGAATCTGGATTCCTCCACCAAAAGAGAATATCCTTTATACATTACAGGTGGGTGAAATTCTTTTTCAGCAGAGCACACTGTCAGCCATGATACGGAGCCCCCAGGAGCACCGAGGGTTCTAAATGTGGAATGGGATGTTCAAAAAGTCTTGTCCATATAGCAGGTCCTGGGCATTTTACGGCCCGCCGGCCACATCCGGCCTGCTGACGATTCCTGCCCGGACCGGCAATGCGGTCACTCGCAAATAAGAAATGTAAATGAAAGAATAATAATGATAATAATAAAAACGCCACTAACTGGTTTACAACATGCTGCTGTCGATTCATGCGAAAAAACGAAGGTTTGATACCGAAAGCCACATTTTAACAGCGCAAAATATTTGTATTATTTTTAAAAGCGAAAAGCCGTTTGCTTAGTTTGCGATGCACGGGGTCTACCTATGCATATGCTCTGTCCCCCGGCTTCCAAACAAGCTGGGATATGCGAAGAAAGAATTTCATGTATATGTGACAAATAAAGGCTCTTCTCTCTTCTCTTCTCTCCACTCTTTTGGTGTCAAGTCACCTTTATTTGATCGGATTTTGATCGGACACACAGAAACAAACTTAACGAAATTCTAAACAATTAAGTGTCACCAACTGAGCAAGCCATAACTGACAGGCAACAGCGGCGAGGAACCAAAAGTCTCTCGGTGACACAAATGGAGAAAACCTTGGGAGAAAGCAGGCTGACCCCCCAGTTCTCCTCTGACCAACAAATTAGTAAACTGTATTCATGATGGTGGTCTATCGGTGCTGATCATCATCTGGATAAGGACTGGATCAGGGAACTGCACTGACCATGTGATCATGATACAGACTGGATCTGAGTGGTGATGATGATGGCGACCTCGGAATAAACAGAAGACAGACTAATATAAGCGAAGATGCCATTCATTTTGTGATGTAAGGTGTTATGGGAAGTGTTCCCGGTTCCGGTTAAACTAAATAATGCAGCCTAACAATCCTTTAACGGATTTGACTTTTATAAATGTTGATAAATGATTTTGGTGACATGTGGCGGCTGGCAGACGATTGGTTTAGCCGGTCTGTCTGCTTCCTGACCTGGGCTCTAGGTAGTGAACTGAGAAAGGTTCGGAAGTGGGGAATTTCATTTGGGAAATAGTTTAGGAAAAGAATCACATAAACCGGTGTCCAAAAGTCCATATAGTGTAATTTAAAGCATTTTGCATTGTTAATTGCTAATCCTTGCAAAACAACTACATTCCTGTGTGTGTGTGTTAAGAATAAAATGACATACTTGTATTTATTGTTTTCCTGTTTATGACTTGTATTTTTGATTCAGTCTACACTTGTGCATCTTTTATTGTAAGAGAATCTCCTTATTCTGTTGATCACTGGTAGCATAATGAAAATTACATCATTTCTCGCTCTTTACAGGTGGAGAAAATTCATATCGAACATAAAACATTAAACATCATCTCAGGTTATTGTTGGTTTGGCCCTCGAACACAGTTCAAGTTTCAAATGTGGCCCTTTGGAAAAAAAGTATTGCCCACCCCTGCCATAGAGTGTGCTTACATGTGTCAAAAATGCACTAATGACAGTATATACTGTTGTGTATAAAAGAGAAAGCGATCATTGAAGTAAAGTGGGTCACTGATGACGACTGAAGACTCAGATCTCTCCCAACAACACTTCTTCCCTCTCACTGTGTTGGCAATACAAAAAAAATCCACCCTCAACTAAGTCTATGCTTGTTTTATATCATAAGTTTGTAATCAATCATTAACCTATTCTTAGATCGAGACTTAAAGCACTGGATAAGGGCGTCTGCTAAATGCTGTAAATGTCAGTTAGAGCAACCGGGTTCAACAACAGTTCGCCTGAAGTAAACGGAGCTGCATGACAGATGTGCAAACAATTCACGATGGGGATGTGAGAGGTGTCCGTCTGCAAAAGCGCTTGGGGATGTACCTAACAATATACTTAGCGCGGCAAATGAAACGTCTCCAAACAGGATCGATCACGGCTATAAAAGAACAGAGCCATTCGGACCAGAATACAAGTGAGACAAACGTTCGGATCCTGGCAGGTCAACAACCCTGTTTTAAGGCAATAGGCTATAATGAAGATGTTCCCAGAAGGCAATAGTGCTAAGGAGCCATTCAAAGCCCAGACCACAATTCGAGTTCGGCGGCAAGCGTTTCCAAGGCCAACAGTCTCCGCTTAATCCAATTGCGTTTGAGCAAGGCACTGTATCTTGTTGTACAGATCGATGTATAATCAGATCAGTGGAGTGTTGTGAATATTCCAATCTAATAGACTGAATTAATTTAACTGGCTTGTTTTTCGAATACACCTTATACACTTATACAGCCAATACTATTAGTATAACACTATGCTAATATACAGCGAATAATAATAGAAACCACGAGGTCTGTTTAAGAAATAAACCCTGTGCCGCAACGTTCTAATACGCAACTCTGTCGCCATTTCCAACCTGCATAATGATCCAAATACAAAATCCTGTCCCCTAATATATGCTTCCCTGAAACCTGATGCCTATTACATTGATTCATTATTATTTACTTTTTTTGAGGTTCAAGCTTTTGATTAATTTAGAAACGCATGTACAGTTGTGGGGGGCATGATAGTTTAGTGGTTAGCACGTTCGCCTCACAAATCAGGGTTCCGGGTTCGATTCCCATCTCGACCATGTGTGTGTGGAGTTTGCATGTTCTCCCCGTGCAGGTTTTCTCCTGGTTCTCCGGTTTGCACTGTAGGTTGATTGGCACTTTGGAAAACTGTCCCTAGTGTGTGAATGTGTGTGTGATTGTGAATGTGTGTAACCTACGATGGAGTGGCATTCCATCCAGGGTGTATCCTGCCTTAATGCCCATAGACGCCTGAGATAGGCACAGACTCCCCGTGACCCGAGGGAAGATCGGATAAAGCGGTAGAAGACGAAGGAAGTCCAAATTGCATTTGTGTGCTTTGACCCCTGTTTCCTGCCTTGAATGAATGTATAGTTGTTGCCAGCATGTACAATCATTATTATGCAACTCAAAACAAAACTTGCCAAATCTGGAATGGTTTTTCCAAAAAAAAAAAAAAAACAACAGAAAAAACACAACCAAAACGAACAGAAAATAAATAAAAATACAAGGGTTTTAGTCAGGACACTGCAAAGAGTTAAAGTACACAAGCAATGGTTGCCATCGACTGGTAAATGTTCCACCATTTTACCTCTAATAGAATATCTTCTTTTTTCCCTGTTTTAAAAAGGACATAGTTTTCCAGGTGTGAAGAAAAAATGCTGTAAATGTGTAAACAAAGAATGCTTTCAGAAATGTAAATAAAGATTCGTTATTTTTGTCAAATGTACAAAATTCAAAGTGAGTGAACAAAAGAAAAATCTAAATTAATATTTGGTGTTTTGAAGCCACTGAGATGTTGTTATTGGTGGTTTTGGGGATTTCCATAGGATTCCATAGGACACACACACACACACACACACACACACACACACACACACACACAGAGAACAAACTTGATACATTTATACATATGTCATTGTATGTTCACACACCATCCACACAGCATTCCTCTGCTCTTTCTGGCTTTATTGCTGGTTTTTACATGTTTATTGTATATACTGGTCTCACAGACAGTGTTACTGTTTACATTTCATTATTATTCCTGCTGCTCTACTTACTCCATTTGCACACCAGTCAAACTGTGTTCAGCTATAGTTTTGTATAATAATTTCAAAATGTTTACAAGTGAATTGAATATTGCACTACAACATAGTTACGGGTCGTTTCTTGCGTGTCTCTTGTTGTCTAATTCAGTCTGATTTGATTGTGTGCTGTTTTGCTCCAGGTTGCACACGAGGCACTTTATGTGGCTAGGACGACTTAGTTTAGTCCTTTGTGTTGTGTAGCTCTATATTGTGTTATATGCTGTTTTTGTTATATGCAGAATTGTAGACGCTAATACCAGGGTATATATATACATATATATATATATATATATATATATATATATATATATATATATATATATATATATATATATAGACCACACGCACACACACACACACACACACACAGTGCCGGTACTCTTGTGCACTGTTGACATATGCAAATCACCACATTTCTACAATAAAAAAAAGTCAGTATTCAGAGATGTTGCTTGTACAACATATTATTTATACAATTAACAACTTCAAAACAAACTGTG
The DNA here is from genome assembly GCA_030449085.1 of Kryptopterus vitreolus. Lineage (NCBI taxonomy): Eukaryota > Metazoa > Chordata > Actinopteri > Siluriformes > Siluridae > Kryptopterus > Kryptopterus vitreolus. The sequence goes on along the minus strand of JACRUU010000033.1, from coordinate 585,913 downwards.
TGTGTGTCTGTTTGTGTGATAGAGAGAGAGAGAGAGGATGGAAGTCCTTAGACATCAGATCTGCAATGATGCTCCTGACTGATCTATCCCTAGGGACACACACAGAGAAAGGGGTGGCAAGAAAGAAAATTAGTGGGCATTGAATTCAGAAACTGATTCTCCTACAGAAACAGTAGGTAAGTTGCAATATCTGATATAATATTTAATTATATTATAAATTCAGCAGGCACTATAAATTACAGTACTATATTACTATGAATTACTATAAATAAATTAGTAAGACACAAATATTGTAATTCATAATAAGTATGTGTTCATACTTACAGAAATTGAACCGTCATGTTGTGGGGTTGAACTGCATGGAGCCACATGGAGCTTTTTCATCTCCTTGGCTTAGTGAGGCAGTGATTGTTAACGACGTTATTGTTAACATCACCGTCTGAGGTAACGTTAATAGCAGCGGTAATGTTAGCTGCAGCGGGTGCTGCTTGTTCTGCAGCTCTAACAGCAGATTGCTCGTTATAACTGCAGGCTCTTATTTCCTCACCGACATTGTTTAATTGATCTGGTTGTGGATCGGACTCACGTGTCCTTTTGGTCCCCTTCTGAAGCCAGGCTGATATAGTAATACTGTTAAATTACAAATAATACTGTAATTTCTATTAATCGCCCGTACGATGACAGTTTGACTCAAGAGTGGCAATCGTACCAGCAACATGTGAGAAGACGAAAATATAGAAGTGTCGGTAGAAGTAGAAATAGAAGTGCCACTTCAAGCACTATATATATATATATATATATATATATATATATATATATATATATATATTAGTGGTTAGCACGTTCACCTCACACCTCCAGGGTCCTGGGTTCGATTCCCATCTCGGCCATGTGTATGTGGATTTTGCATGTTCTTCCCGTACCTCAAGGGGTTTTTCTCCGAGTTCTCTGGTTTCCTCCCCGGTCCAAAAACATGCACGGTAGGTTGATTGGCACCTTGGAAAAATTGTCCCTAGTGTATGAATGTGCGTGTGAATGTGAGTGTGTGTGCCCTGTGATGGGTTGGCATTCCATCCAGGGTGTATCCTGCCTTAATGCCCATAGAGCCATTATTTCCTTTTGTTATAGAACAAAAGGAGGCAATGTTAGGTCATCTTTATGACAGATGCTTACATTTGAATTAAGAAAAGGTTTTGGTTCGTCTTGCGAACTCAAATTCTGACTGGTATTCCCGGATCCATATAGGAGGAATTGAACAATAACAAGTGGGAGGAGACAAGCCTATTAGTAGTATTGAAATGAGGATTTACAGTACTATGCAAAAGAAAAAATGCTGTAAACAAAGAATGCGTTCAGAAATACAAATAATGATGGTTTATTTTTGTGATAAATGAGCGAACAAAAGAAAAAAATAGAAATCAAATTGATATTTGTTGTGAGTACCTTCTGTAGAAATCTTGAAGTAGAAGTAGTGGAAGTGATGGGGGGGGAGGCACGACGGGGGGGGGGCACGACCCCCACAGAGTCCTGATCTCAACATCATGGAGTGTGTGTGTGGGATTTCCATGAAGAGACACAAGGATGTGAGAATGTCTACATCCACAGAAGGTCTGTGTTTACTTCTGCCAAGATGGAACAAACAACCAGCCGAGTTCCTTCATAAACACTGTGTGTAAGTGTAACCTAGAAGAATTGCTGCTGTTTTGACAGGTAAAGTGTGTTCACACCAAATATTGATTTGATTTCCATTTCTCTTTTCTTCATTCGCTACATTTCGTTCAATGAAATGAAAGATTAACACTTCCATTTTTGAAAACATTATTTGTTTGCAGCGTTTTTTTCACACCCGCCTAAAACTTTTGCACAGGTGTCATTCGACGCTACCTGAGCTTCCATGCAGGAGGAAAAAAGAGGAAGGTCAAGATACACAGGACGAGATGAGGGAAAATATGGGGGTGGTTGTTGTGAATGAGGCGGATGTTGAGGACAGGGTGGCATGGAGACGGATGATCCACAGGAAGACGATGCCATCGCAGCATGCAATTCATTAACGTTTGCTGCAATGGCACGGGTCTAAAGTTAGCATGAATAACCCTAATAATGCTGTCTCTATAATGAATGGACAGATTTCTTCTTCTACATTGACTTGCTTTGTAGGGGGAAAATATGGACATATTCATATATATATATGGGGCACGGTGGCTTAGTGGTTAGCACGTTCGCCTCACACCGCCAGGGTCCGGGTTCAATTCCCGTCTCGGCCATGTGTGTGTGGAGTTTGCATGTTCTCCCCGTGCCTCAGGGGGTTTTTCTCCGGTTCTCCTCCCCCGGTCCAAAAACATGCACGGTAGGTTGATTGGTCACCTTGGAAAATTGTCCCTAGTGTATGAATGTGAGTGTGTGTGTGTGTGTGCCCTGCGATGGGTTGGCATTCCATCCAGGATGTATCCTGCCTTAATGCCCATAGACGCCTGAGATAGGGACCCGAGGGACACGAGGGAAGATCGGATATAGCGATAGAATTTAGAAGATGAATGAATGAATGGATGAATATATATATATATATATATATATATATATATATATATATATATATATATATATATGTATTTTATAAAACATTGTTAAAAATAGCGTAGAAATAATAACATTGTTGTGGTATGTAACGATCCTTTCAGCTTGTATAACAGTGAAAGACATTGGTGTGATTACTGACTCTCATTTGAGATCGCATTACAAGGATAGCCGTTTTCATTTCAGAACCATAGCGAAGCTGGCATACGCGGCATAACGTCATTACACGATGCCGAAATGACTTTTTAGTACGTCTTGTTTTTGCTGTTGGGAATATTCCGGTCGACACATGCTTCAATATTTCCATTAAAACATAAACAGTCCTTACTGGAGCCCTTATGTTATCATCCTTATTTCTTGCATGTTACACCTGCACAGAGTCTCCACCACTGGTGTTTTTTTTTTATTTGTATTTTGTTGGTGTAGAAGGCGTAATACATTCCACTAACAGTGGTTATGACATCTTCCTGTATTTCTTCCACTGACCGTTCTCTGAGGGGTTGCTGAGCAACATTGTTTGGTGAGCTTAAGTCATGAAGCTTGTAACAGGGGCTTATTAAATTTCCATGGGTTGAGACACCGCATCCATCCCATGATTTGATAAGGTAATCAGAATAGCTGAGACCAGGCAGAGCGCACTTTGCTCGCACGCTGAGCGCCAGCAGGACAACTGCGAAACGATAAAGAGCTCATTTTCCATGGTGAGTCTTTCTAACTGGGTTTTTTATTTTTCCTTGTAACAAAAATAATTTATATCAGATAACAATGCAGAAGAAAAAAGATGAATAAAACAATATGCACATATATTTGTGATTAATCGCATGATTCGTGATTAATTGCAACTTAATTGCACGTTTTTATCTCTTCCAAATGTGCCGTAAACGTACACTTTTCCAGTTTTTAATACTCTAATCCACGTGGGCATTGGCAAATATGGATGCTTTATGCAAATGTGGGTTTGTTATTGGTGAAATGAACTCAACAAGGGCATCAGGACAAAATAATCTTATCAGTTTTAAAGTAATAATGGTGTTTTAATTTAGCTAAATCACCAGGACACCAAGTGTCCACACGAACAGTTTTCATTGTGTGTTTTCACACAATGTTATTTACACAATTGTGTTTTTAATGTGTACATTCTGGCAGACTTTGGTGCATGATTTGAGATATATATATATATATATATATATATATATATATATATATATAATGTATTGATTTGCTGAACTAGCAATACTGAAAGCCTTTTTAGTTGAGAAAGCTGTTCTTTGGATGGCTATTAATGTATATATACACTTTCTCTGACTTAGAAACTTTTGCAAGAATAAAAAGGGTGTTTGGAGACACAGTGTATGCGTGTCTGTGTTTGTGAGTGTGTGTGTGTGTGTGATTATTATTTTACATTTTAATTAAAATTATTTATTATTCCAAAAAAAAAGCATCCTTCATGTGCTTCTTTTCACTATGTAAGATATCTCAGAGCTAATCACTCATCATTTCATTGCAGTTTTGCAGCCGTTCACAGATGCTTTGTGAAACCGGGACTCGACACCATGTTGGTTAGTCAGCTGCTTTTGCCCGTGTACGTCTTTACCTTCCTGATCGGCCTTCCTGCCAATATTCTGGCGTTCTACACCTTCTGCCGCAAAGTCCACCGCAAACCTGCCCCCATCGACATCCTCCTACTGAATCTCACGATCTCCGACCTCATCTTCCTCACCTTCTTGCCCTTCAAAATGAAAGAGGCTCTTGATGACATGATATGGAAGCTGCCGGATTACTTGTGCCCCCTCAGCAGCTTCATGTTCTTCTCCACTATTTACATCAGCACGTTGTTCCTGACAGGCGTTAGCATCGAGCGCTATTTGGGGGTCGCTTTTCCCATCCAGTACTCGGTTTACCGCCGGCCCCGCTACGCCGTGATCGCCAGCCTGTTCTTTTGGCTCGCTGGATCGCTGAACCTCAGCATCGTCTACATCGTGCCGATTTTGCCTCCGAACAATGTCACTAACAGTGACGATCCCAACGCAAGCCTCACGCGACCCTCCGAGGTGAAATGCTACAACAACTTCTCCGACGAGCAGCTCAGCATCCTGCTCCGAGTGCGCCTGGAGCTCTTTCTGGTGCTCTTCTGCGTCCCGTTTCTCATCTGTGCCTTCTGTTACATCAATTTCATCCGGATCCTCTCGCGGTTGCCGCACATCAGTCGGCGCCGCAGGCTGAGGGCCATCGGACTGGCCCTCGGGACTCTGGTGGTGTTCGCCGTGTGTTTTGGACCTTACAACGCCTCGCACGTGGTAGGGTTCGTCCTGGGAGAGAACGAGGATTGGCGAGAACTGGCTTTGATCTCCAGTACCTTAAACGCGTGTCTCGACCCTATAATCTTCTACTTCTCGTCCGCGGCGGTACGGAGCGCAATCAGCGGCTTCGTGAAAGGAATGAAAGAGAAAGGCCATGTTCTGATGGGCAGGAAGATTCAGTGTTGCCCAACGCTTGCCTCTGAGACGTACAGAGATGCACAACCACCCGATAACCAGAGACATTCTTTAGGTCAAGAGGAAAGTGCTTTATAGCTATGTGTGTGTGTGTGTTTGTGTGTGTGTGTGTGTGTGTGTGTGTGTGTGTGTGTGTGTGTGTGTGTGTGTGTGTGTGTGTGTGTGTATATATATATATATATATATATATATATATATATATATATATATATATATGGTAATAAGGATTATTGTAAAGGGAAATGACCACAAATGTGCAGCTGCCTGAACCACCTCATGTAAACATATATAATATAACAGATATTGTATAGGCTGTTTATGGGACTTTCTGACCCCTCACTGTCTTTTGGAAAGGCAATGGAACTTGAAAATACTTTTTAACATTTCCTGTTTTTTTGTTTGTTTGTACAGTTATTCCCTCTCAATGGAATTTAACAGCCTGATATGGTATATTTCCAGGCGAAACATATATTTTTATTGTACACAGCAAACTGCAAATCCATATGTGAGAACTGGAAGAAGGGACTCTAAAATGGCGCCCCCTGGAAAAAGATTGTAAACGTCGACCCGGGTACGTGATTCCCATGATCTGTTGTGCTTTTTAAAGCATGTCCTCGTTGTAAATGTGATGTCCTGTGGTCCATAGAGATTCAAATCTCTTCCGAATTAGAATCTAGGATTAAAATTTGCTAAAACGGTTGCTAAAATGAGAAAAAAAAATGTGAACACTTTTTTTTAGTACTTTCTTGAGGTAGCAAACACTCATCGGTGAAAAAGTGATTACGGACACATTGAGCCCCAATTTCCTCTTATAATTCTCTCCATTCTTCTTATTGATTTTGGAGTGTGCTTGTGATTATTCAATGCAAATCTTCATGGACCTTTTTTTTGTAGCACAGGTTTGGGTCTCCGAGTTCCAGTGTAGGGAAAATTTCATGCCACTGCATCAATAGACAATCCTGTATGATTGTGGATGGGGGAAAAAGTACCGGTGTTGGGGAGTTATTAATTACATGTACATGTTATGTAATTTAATTACAAAATACTGTAATTCGTTACAGTTACTGAGAAAAGAATGTGCAATTAAATTACTGTTACTTATGAAAATGTTCAAGATTACAAATAGGGTTACATCTGAAGAATTTTGTGTAAAATCAGTGCTTTAGATTACTATATACATGGTTATATGATATACATGTTTTTTTGCCGTACTAGATTAAAGGTTAGGGGAAGGTTTTGGGAAGGTTACTTGGAAATTTAATAGTTTACAGATTGCAAATGTCCCTATTAAAAATGTAATAAGTAGTCCATTACTTTATAAAAGTAACTGATCACATTTGATTACTTTCATTTGTCCACTAGGTGGCAGTTGTAAAGAGTGGGTTATATTTGAGCTGTGTCAGAATCAAATTGTTGAAGGGGGGCGAAATTTTTGTCTGTGTTTTTTCCCCGCAGTAATTGTAACGGATTAATGCTACTTTTACTTTGTAATTAAATTATGTAATGGCGTTAACAAGCATGTACCACAAACAATCCCACACCGTGAACAATCTGTTTCATTTCGAAAATATAATTTTTTTTCCTAGGCTATTTTTTTGCTTAGAATGTTAACTTAAAGTGCCACCTAGTAGACAAATTAAAGTAATCAAAAAGTAATCCAGCTCACCACAAAGAGCTTAGAGGTTTGCGTAAAACACTCAAATGTCTTCATGAATCTCACTTTGTAGAGTGTATTGAAACAGGTTCGACTCTACTAGGACAAGTAAAGGAAATAATAATGCCAGAAGACAAGAAGTACAAGAAGTAGAATTTATCTGTATGAGAGTTTGGGATGGTTCACATATGAAAGTGCACAGCTATACAGATATGTTTGTCCATGTAGTGTAATTATATATATATATAAATATATGTAGTGTAATATACATATAGTGTAAATTTCCATATAGTGCTTAGTGGTTAGCACGTTCGCCTCACACCTCCAGTGTCTGGGTTCGATTCCCGTCTCGGCCATGTGTGTGTGGAGTTTGCATGTTCTCCCCGTGCCCCGTCTAGTTTTTCTCTGGGTTCTCCAGTTTCCTCCCCGGTCCAAAAACATACATGGTAGGTTGATTGGCACCTTGGAAAATTGTCCCTAGTGTATGAATGTGTGTGTGTGTGTGTGTGTGTGTGTGTATGTCCTGCGATGGGTTGGCATTCCATCCAGGGTGTATCCTGCCTTAATGCCCATAGACGCCTGAGATAGGCACGGGCCCGAGGGAAGATTGATTGATTGAGCACCCTATAAACAAACCCTATACATAATTAAGTTTCCCTTGATAGGATCATCGTCAAGCATTTATTTATTTTCAAAAGAGGTGTTGAGATGTGAGAGAAACATCTCCCTGGTGAAAAACAAAACAAAAAACAGTAGACATGTAGATCTCTTGAAATCTTGTCCATTCTGCACGTCGAACCATTCGGGACCAGAGATGCAGGAATCAATGGTGCCGTTTCAAATAAAGACTACATTATTTTCAATCATCCTTCTTCAGTAATTGCTTTATCCTGGTCGCGGGTTGTGGAGAAATGAAAGGATGCACACACAGACAGACAGTAACCTAAGACCAGTTTAAACTGAATTCAATTCTAGTCCGGTTGTTATTTGTCTTTTTGCATCAATCCAATAAAAAATTGATTAGACGAACATTTGAAAGACGATCTGCCGTCCCTTATACAAACATATGTTTACTTTAGCGCTAAAGCGTAGATTTTCCGGTTCAAATCTGTCAACGTTTCTTTAAAAAGGGGGCAGGATGGATTTTTAAATTCAATATTATTTCTATTATGTTTGTGTCAATGGACAGCTTTATAGAAGGGGCGAATTATTAGACGTACATTTGAACGAGTGAACCATGTGTACTTGTTTATCAGTGATCAAGACTGTGGCGAAGAACCAAATAAACTCCCTCGGGTGGTATGAGGAAGAACCGTCCTCGTTGTCGTGACACCGTGTGTGTGATTGTAAGAGATGAATTAGCCTAGCATAATTAGCCTACTCCTCAACGCCAGAGCCTTTAAATGTTCAGATAAGATGGATTGTGCAGTTATAGTTAACGGGCTATATATGGTTATATGGGATACTGATCGCTGTTGATTCCAGCTCCCTTATGAATAAAACTAAATCAAGGACCGTAACGTCGCCCGGTATGGCGCAGCCGGGGCCCCTCCCTGGAGCCAGGCCCGGGGCTGGGGCTCAAAAGCGAGCGCCTGGTGGTCGGGCCTCCACCCATGGGGCCCGGCCGGGCTCAGCCCGAATGAGCGACGTGGGGACACCCTCCAGTGGGCCCACCAACTGTAGGAAGGCTCATATGGGACCGGTGCAATGTGGTTCGGGCAGTGGTCGAAGGCGGAGGCCTCGACGACCTGACCTCTGGACACAAAGAGTAGATCTAGGGACATGGAATGTCACCTCGCTGGTGGGGAAGGAGCCTGAGCTTGTGCGGGAGGTTGAGAGATACCGGCTAGAGATAGTCGGGCTCACCTCCACTCACAGTCTGGGCTCTGGAACCATACTCCTCGAGAGAGGCTGGACTCTCCATTATTCTGGAGTTGCCGGCGGTGAGAGACGACGAGCTGGTGTGGGCCTGCTCATAGCCCCCCATCTTAGCCATCATGTGTTGGAGTTTACCCCGGTGAACGAGAGGGTCGTTTCCCTGCACCTTCGGGTTGGGGAAAAGTCTCTCACTGTTGTTTGTGCCTATGGGCCGAATGGCAGTGTAGAGTACCCGGCCTTCTTGGACTCCCAACTCCGGCAGAACTTTAACAAGATCCGAATGGAGGTTGGAGACATTGAGTCTGAGTGGACCATGTTCTCCACCTCCATTGTCGAAGCATCCATTCTGAGCTGCGGCCGCAAGGTCTCAGGTGCCTGTCGTGGCGGTAATCCCCGAACCCGGTGCTGGTCTCCGGAAGTAAGGGATGCCGTCAAGCTGAAGAAGGAGTCCTTCCAAGCCTAGTTGGCTCTTGGGACCCCTGAGGCAGCTGATGGGTACCGTCAGGCCAAGCGGGCTGCGGCCCGGGTGGTTGTTGAGGCAAAATCTTGGGTATGGGAGGAGTTCAGAGAGGCCATGGAGAGGGGCTATTTGTCGGCCTCAAAGAAGTTCTGGCAAACCGTCCGGCATATCAGAAGGGGGAAGCAGTGCCCTGCCAAAACTGTATACAGTGGAGGTGGGGAGCTGTTGACTTCAACTGGGGACATCATCGGACGGTGGAAGGAATACTTTGAGGATCTCCTCAACCCCGGAGTCATGCCTTCCGATGAGGAAGCAGAGGCCATGGGCTCAGAGGTGGCGTCATCTATCACCCAAGCTGAGGTCACCGAGGTAGTTGAGAAGCTTCTCGGTGGCAGAGCAGCGGGGGTGGATGAGATCCGTCCTGAGTACCTGAAGTCTCTGCATGTTGTGGGGCTGTCTTGGCTGACACGCCTCTGCAACATCGCGTGGCAGCAGGGGACGGTGCCTCTGGATTGGCAGACTGGGGTGGTGGTTCCTCTTTTTAAGGAAGGGGACCGGAGGGTGTGCTCCAACTATAGGGGGATCACACTCCTCAGCCTTCCTGGAAAAGTCTATACTGGAGAGGAGAATTCAGGAGGAACAATGCGGTTTTCGACCTGGTCGTGGAACACTGGACCATCTCTATACCCTCTACAGGGTGATGGAGGGATCATGGGAGTTTGCCCAATTAAGGTCCACATGTGCTTTGTGGATTTGGAGAAGGCATTCGACCGTGTCCCTCGCTGCACTCTGTGGGGGGTGCTCCGGGAGTATGGGGTCCGAGGCCCTCTGTTGAGGGACTACACGTTGGAGGGACTATGTCTCTCGACTGTCCTGGGAACGCCTCGGTGTCCCCCCGGAGGAGCTAGAGGAAGTGACTGTAATGAGGGAAGTCTGGGCATCTCTGCACAGACTGCTGCCCCCGTGACCCGGTCCCGGATAAGCGGAAGAAGATGGATGGATGGATACTGATCGGAATCTCTTAACCCTCTGTGCTCCAGGGGTATCATGGACTGACTCTGAGCTCTGACCCCAACTTCCAAAAACATGGGTTGGGTATATATATTTCATTCATTCATCTTCTACCTCTACCTCTAAAATCTACCGCTTTATCCGATCTTCCCTCGGGTCACGGGGGAGCCTGTGCCTTTCTCAGGCGTCTATGGGCATTAAGGCAGGATACACCCTGGCATGGAATGCCAACCCATTGCAGGACACACACACACACATTCACACACACATTCATACACGAGGGACAATTTTTCAAGGTGCCAATCAACCTACCGTTTTTGGACCGGGGAGGAAACCGGAGAACCCAGCGAAAAACCCCCTGAGGCACATTATATATATATATATATATATATATATATATATATATATATATATATATATATATATATATATTTTTTATTTTTTTTTTTTTTATTTTTTTATATATATATATATTTTTTTTTTTTTTTTAATTACAAAATTGTCACACCTTTCCTGCCACGTGTTGTTCTTCTCCAAACTGTTACCACAAAGCTGGAGGCACACAATATGATAAGATATCTGATAAGGAAGAGGAAGCACTTGAGCGGCTTGCTTCATTTGGTTAGACGCCCTTATCCAGAGCGACTTACATCTGAGCAATTGAGGGATAAGGGCCTTGCTCAAGGGCACCCCTAGTGGCAGCTGTTTGGTGGTGATGGGATTTGAACCGGCGATCTCCTGGTTAAGAGGACAATGCCTTAACCACTGAACTGAACTGAACACCTACTGGATGAATGTCAACACCGACTACTAACTTTCTACCACCCTTGTGGATGATCAACACAAATGTCCACTCCAAAATCTAATGGAACTTCATCCCAGAAGAAATGACGGAAGAGCAAATTGGGACCGCGATGTCCAAAATGGACACATTTAGGAGCAGATTTTTGGCAATATGGTGTACATGCTGTATCTTATTCAGGTGTAGCTTCTTTAATATGTTGTAGAATAGCAGCTTCTACATACAGAGCAATAAATGGGGTCCGTTCATAAAAATGTCTACATTGAGAAATAAGAGCTTGAACACACTCAATAATGTGGAGTCTGTCCATGGTGAAATATTCAGGATATCACTCGGTTTATTGTCATTTCCAGATAGTGGATTTGGGGCAAATCCAGTGAGAAGTCTCTTTATTGGCTGCCTTTAAACAAATATCATTCTTTGAAGACTTTGTTGTGACAAAATAAAAAAGTAGAAGCAACGACAATCTCCTTGCAAAAAAAAAAAAAAAAAAAAAAAAAGTGCATCGGCAGAACATCTTTACATTTTACACCTGAAAGGGGTGTAAAGGTTATGTTCTAGCAGTGACTGTCAATTTACAGGGAGCGTAAAAATGAGAATAAATGCGGAAAATAAATGCTCTTAAGGTTTTGTTCCAAAATGTCCAGAAAACAAAAAATGTAAACTACAGATTTAGCTAAATTTATTAATGCCTATGTTAAACGGCAAAGCAGTTTTTTCAACTTTTTTAAGGCAGGTACAGGTGGTAACTGGGAAGCGTTTCTAAGCAGATTAGCGTTGCGTTGTATTTGGGTTCTGTCCAGTAAAATGATACTGGAGGTTTCTTTTGTGTACAGTACGCAATATAGTTCATGAAAATGTCCGTTCGGGAAAAAATGGTGGCAATGTTCGGCCTAATGGATTCAAAGCATGAGACGACCCGTTGATCTCCATCCTGTCCAGTTTCCTTTGTCAACCCTGAGCTGTTTATACATCATTTGTTCAGTTAAAAGTCTGACCCTATCCTACGATCATAATCGTCAAGTTTATACTTTAGCCGCAGATTCGATGTTTGTGATGAAATTGCTGCGCTTCGACGCGGGAACAAAAGGGAAATATGCTCTAATTATCTGCGTATTAAGCATTGTGAATGTGAAAGATAGCCGGCTCGATGGCATTCGAAAATAAATGCTTCACATCCTTGTTTTTTACTTCTCTGTGAGCTAATAAATAATGCAGACAAAACAATATAACAAACCCGGAGACAGCAGTAATAATTACAAAAGAAATCCCACTGGGAGTGTGGAGGGGGAGAAAAAGAAGAAGAGGGAAACCACCAAAGCTCGAAACAAAATATGATCCATGAGGCATGGTTGTGAATTTAAATTTATCAAAAAAAAAAAAAAAAGGACAAGTTAGTCCAACGCAAGCCCATTTACGTCACACATATATCGGGGAGTGGGTCAGTTTGTAGCCGCGTCCGTGTAGGTCAAGCTCTCGCAGGTGGAACAGCAGATGTGCTTCGAACCTATTGTTCAACAGTTTCTCTGATAACTTCGGTTAATATCAGATAATTATTCTATCGGGTTAACAAAGTCTGTGAGGTGGTTTCGTGGAGGTGTGGGTATTCCGCTGGGGGGGTGGGGTAGGTGACGGTCCTGTCACTGCGAAATGCTCTCGCCGCTGATTTCAAGGCCATGCTGTTGGAGTTGCGCTCTCAGCAGAGCGTTGTCGTTCTTCAGGTCTTCGATCTGGAACGGAGTGAAACAAAAAAAAAGGGTTTTATTGTAGATTGGCTAATTTAGGGCTTTCTGCTGTGCTTCATTGTAAAATTGGGGGGGGGGGGGTGGGGGGGGGGGGGTTACCTGTTGTCTTAAGAGCTCGTTATCCACCTGTATTCTCTCCACATCTTTGTAACTCTCTTGCAGTCTCTGGTTGCTCTGCCGTAGCTCTCGGATGTAATCACATGCTTTAGACAGGATTCCTCCTTTGCTCTGGTACACAGAGTGGAAAATGTACATCACAGACACATTCAGACTGTAAAAAAAAAAGGAGGACAGGTTCTGGTGTGCACATACCGCTCCGGTTTTGGTGTTGTCAATGTTGCAGTCTGGGATGATCTTGGACAGTGTGACAATCCAGTTGTTAATTTTGTCTCTTCTTCTTCTTTCCACTGCGAGTAAGTAACAAGAGGTTATAAAGGTTCAGAGCAACCAGCTCGAGATACGCAAGTAATGGGGAACATATATTTGGAATTTTTGGTAATAATTTAACACAAGCTTGAGGTGAAAATAAATAAGACAACTCGTTTGTCACCTTGTAGTATTTCCAGCCCAGTTTTATTGATTCTGATTATTTCACCATGTGTTGATAAACAGAGCCGCGTTTGTCCGGTCCATCTAAAACAGCAGTACTAATGCAGCTGTATTATCAAATGTAATATTTATTATAGCTGCTTATGTGTGGAATCCGATGTTAAATCAACCATTCCACAGAAAAATAAATATGCCAATAAGTCAAAATTGTAGTAAATGACAAATGATTAAATGTGTAACGTGATATCTTGCACTGACTAATGTTTATATATATTATATATATATATATATATATATATATATATTATATATATATCATACTACATACACACACACACCACACACCACACACACACACACACACACACAAATATATACATATATACAAACTAAAAAATAAACTACTAGAAACTAAATTCATTCATTCATTCATTCATCTTCTATCTTCTACCGCTTTATCCGATCTTCCCTCGGGTCACGGGGAGTCTGTGCCTATCTCAGGCGTCTATGGGCATTAAGGCAGGATACACCCTGGATGGAATGCCAACCCATCGCAGGGCGCGCGCACACACACACACACACACACACACACACACACACACACACACACACACATATATCACACAACTACTAACAAAAACTAAAAAATACACTAGAAACTAAATTAACAGGCAAAAATGTATGATGGTAAGAAATGCATGATGATATTTGTGTAAAAAAGTGTAATAAGTAAAAGCAACACTACTTATGAAAAATCTACCTAATTACAGTAAGTATTTCTACTCCGTTCATTCCCACTACCGCTGATCAAATGGAACATCGGTCTATACTTGTTCGGGCCTCCATTTGCATGCATTACTGCAGTAACCTAGCGTGGCATAGGGGCGATCAGTTTATGGCACTCCCAAGGTGTTATGGGAGCCCAGGTTGCTCTGACTGCGGCCTTCTATAACGAATCTACATAATATACACGAGTTTCACTTTGAAAATTCCCAATAGAAACATTTGAACCCGTTTTCATTGTACTACAAAATGCAAAAGCCCTGGTCACATCTGCATTTAGCACCTTGCCTACGTATGGAAAAATGACACGGGTTTACGATGGGAAACAATCAGTTTGACCATCATCATCATCATCATCATCCGTCACCTTCTCGTCTTATCACCTTAAGTAAATGTCACTTGCGACGTTTAAACAGTAGCCTCCTCGCCGTCTCTTCGTGGCAATGAGTGCTGTTTGCTCTTATATCTATAAATATCTATAGATCTATATAATAGTGCTGACATTATCAATGATTAATTCGATGAACAACACATTTTAACACCTCATTTGTTCTTCGGATTAACATATTTGCGGTCGCATGGCTTCAACAAGATGAGAAAACGAATCGTAATATAAACAAAACACTTCAGAGAAATATATTTCCTAAAAGCAAATATTTACAATTAGCATACACGCCTATCCGTTAACAATCAACTCATTAGCGCAAGTGAGCAGTTAAGGGTTTGGGTCCATGCACAAGAGTCAGCTTGGTGGGTTTTGGATCTTCTTCTCACACTGAGCTACCACTATCTCTATAAATACATTTAAGTTTACTTCATTTGGCACGCACCCTAACACGCACTGACTTACAACTGAGCAGGTTCATGGCTCAAGGACCCGTAGTAGCTACTACTGGCAGGGATGGGATTTGAACTTGTGACCTTCTGGTCCAGAGTGCAGTGTCTTAACCCCTGAGCTTCCAGATCGTGATATTTGTTATAAGCACAGAAAGATTTAAGCACAGTGCTCCCATGTACCTTCGTTGTGTTGCGCTCTCCTCCTCTCATCTCGTGGGGCTCGCGGGCCATCCATCTTCCTGTTGTTGGGTAAGAAGTAATGTAGAGGTGAAGTAGAAGGTAAGAAAACGGCAAATGCAAAATAAATGCTCAGGTGACAGCAGAGAGAAGACAACTGAGATACACAATCATCCTGCACAGTATGTGTAAATCTACAAAATCATGTTGTTTGGGTTTAATTGCAGAAATATATGGATGTATAAAAGAGATAAAACAAATGTGTGTATTCTCTCTTCCTGTTCCTTTTTTAACTTTTCTTTTTAACTTATTTTGGGGCTAGAAGTTGAACACTATTTTTTTTTATCATATCTAATAAATGTCTGATCTTTTCATCCCACCTTTGCAGTCGAATCTGTTTTCACTGATTTTCTACAGCAGCACGGATCTGACAGTAGCTGTAACATGAATTATATTAATCATTTAAATATTATGACATTAGTGCACTCACGCTAATACGATTGTATTCCTTTATCATTTTATAGGGAGCTGTACAGAGGACATAATGTGAACCTAATAATAAACAGATTATGAGACGTTAATGGTGGTTATTTCTTGTTATGTGTAGCATTACAGTAGCGATATAATTACAAACATTCATCGAGGTAAATTAATGTGTCCTGATGATTTGTTAAGTCCATTTAACTAAATACTTCCGAGCACTGCGTTTCCCATGGACCACATATTCAGTTTGGCACACATTTTGTCATTCTTAGCGCAGCCCTCCCCATCACTTCGGGCTTGAGATCGGCGCTAGGAATGCACTGGCTTCTGCAACCCCAATGGCTTGGAGCTTAAAACTGAGTAATTGGGAGACTGTGTGTTTTTTTTTTTTCCCTGGTTGCGTTATACAGTACGAGAGCGTCCTCTAGAGGCAATTCACTGACACTACATGCTGTTTATTTCAAGTGTCTTTTTAAATTCATTTTGAGGTAGTGTTGCAAATTAGCACATTTTCAATGATTCATTGTTGTCTTACATGTTTATCCTTTATTTTTGTAATAAAGTTCAGTACTATTTTACATGTGTTTGTTTTTTCACTGGTAGCTATCTTTATTGGTACAATTCAACCTCTAGTCAGGTGTTCGTAAAACTACAAATTAGTTGAAAGATTACAAAAACTACAGCAGACTGAAGAGTGCAGCCAGTGAGACAGAAGGTGGCAGTGTTAAGCTTATACGTACGCGGAGTAATTGTGTGTACGAGGGGCAATGGTCCGTGGCGTGCCTGTCTGCAACACATCTGGAGGACTCATCATCACGTAAAACTGACCTGGGTAAAGGGGGGGTTTAAAGTCAAACTTTTCGGGATTTCAAAATTACAATACTAAATTGAGAGATCGTAAGTGATAAATGATCAACCTTTATTCTATGTATTTATACACATAGTTACTGAATCACCAATGAGGATGAGTTATAACACATCCGTAAATTATATTCAAAATAATAAATGATCAATTAATTAATTGATCGTGTCAAAGGGGACAACAAAAGGCTGCTTGTTTAAAATAAACCCATATTCAGTAAAACAAAGAGACGTTCCAAACTGGCTGGACGCAGTAATTACAGAACTGCATCACCATCACTAAAGAATGTAGTGACATCATCCCTGGGAACCTCAGCAATCGTTTTTGATGTGTGAACGAACCTGCTGCAGGTGCAAGGGTGGCATCGGTGGCCGCTTGCACCGAAACTGCGGTTGCTGTACCATCGCTGACCGTAGCAGCCGGAAAGTACGCGAAGCGCGTCTCGCCCCCGACCGTCTCGCCTGCAGGACTTCCCCCGTTACTGAAAGGGTTCTGGATAACAGCCTTTTAAGGAATCAGAATGCAAATCGGGGGAGAAAAAAGAGTCAGTCGCTCGGAGTGCACACATGTGCACACGCATCCACACAAATTTCAATAAATGCCAGTTTATTATGATAATTACACTCTGCTGCTACCTGTGCAACTGCCTGCTGGGCTCCAGCAAAGGCGGTGGACACGACGCTGACCGCAGCTCCTCCATCTCCAGCTGATTCCAACTGGTCGTCCGTTACCTGGACGACGCGATATGTCACCTGCAGGCCACGCACAAAACAATAAGACAAAGCGGTAAAATGTTCAAAGGTTAGTTAACAACCTGCTCACGAACATTACAGCATGAACAAACAGACGACCTGACACGAGTGACTAAATACCCTGAATATATATATATATATATTTAAACTAAATGTTTTGGTTATGGACTATTAAACAATTATTTGCATTTAAGTTTAATGTTGATTTCCAAGTATAAAAATGTAAACGAAAACAAAAAATAAAAAGATAAAAGATCGGTTTAGGAAGTTACGTGCGAACTGGCAATCGGTGAAGACTTCAGCCGACACGGATAATTAAAGTCAATTTGAAGCAAAGCAGATTAAAAAAAAACTTTGATGTACCAGGGGGAATAGAGAGAATAGTCCTGTAAATGCTCCCAAAACATTAAAGAAACCCCGAAGGTCTCCCCCGGGGACTTAATGGTTCTACTGACTCCTTCCTGACCCCTGTAAAACTCCCAGCAAAGGAGTCAAAAGTCACGCTGACCTGCCCACTGCTGTTTTCTGTGCGGAACTGGTACTGGACATTGTCGGCAAATACTGCGGCTTGCTGGGTACTCGCTATGGTAACCGCAGCCCCGTCCCCGTCCGTCCCCACCCCCTCCCCTGAAACACAGACACAGGTTAGATCAGACCGTATGAAACTTGACACCATTAATCAATATAACGTAAATCACATTTAGCTAATGCAAACAAACGTCATTAAACATGAAACATTCTCGTGTCTGTGACAATAGAATTTATACTTTATTCCAGGACAATGGCTGATCAGTGTTCGTCTGTACGTGTGCTAACTGCTTTACAAGAGCTGATGAACGATGCGTCGGCTTCGCAGCCAAATAAGGCTTACCTTCCTGCAACTGAACAACCTCCTCAGTTTCCTGTTTCTCGTGACTGAAAGCAAAGATATAAAAAAAAAAAATATATATATATATATATATCAGACCAAGACTACAAGTAAAGAGTTATTAGTTGCATTATTATTATATACTGTTACAACATATGCATCAAATATAAATGCAAAATCTTGCAAGAATATAAGATTCTTTTGTGCCTTAAGCACAAAAGTCTTCAAAAATGATAATGTTTAGGACGTGACGCCTATCTAGATACAAATAAGTGCATACTATAAATCCGAATTGCACTACTATAAAACAAAAAAAAAGCCAGCTTTGCACAATGATGGTCATTTTCCTTGCATGGCAAAATTAAAAGAAAAACAAACAAATAAAGCAACCAAACACATAACTTATCAGATGAACACTATAACCTTTTCGACTTAAGCACCATTACAAAGATTCCACATAGGGATTTTTTTTTTTTGCTTAAAAGAAGGCAGTATGGAAATCAACCTTACAAAAAGAAGATACGAAGAACACAACACACGTGACGTCGCTGCCCAATAGGGACGGGCGATATCAAGTCAATATCGTCGATACCATTTCTTATATTTCTGTAAGATGTCATACGGTATTTATACGGTGTTTTTTCAGAGCCATTATTATTCATATTAAATCGCGTTCATTTCCCAGTTCTGCTTTGGTTACTTTGACGTAAAAAACAATAGTAAACGCTTTAAAAAAACAAAAACAAAATATAATCAGCCGAGTAAACCCTATTTAGACGGGCATTCTATAAAATTTCCCATTTACTAATTTTAAATAAACCAACACATTTGTGTCATTCATATTGTAGCTTTGTACTTATTGTAGCTTTGAAAACTATACTCCCTGCGAAAGTGTATATTAACGATATAATATTAGTGATATTTTTTAATACGCTATTTATCGATCAATAATATTGAAGTGGTATTGCATTCATGTCGGCTAAAAGTTATATATCTATATAAGTGTGTGTGTGTGTGTGTTTTTATACGTCCAATAAAAATGGCATGGACTCGGTGTAAATATGTAATAGATATGCAAATCCTACTCAAAAGCTCAGTGAGGACAAAATAAATATGCTATAACAGGATGAAATGCATGCTAGCTGAGAATGCTCATGCTCAGCCGAAGAGAATGCAGGGGGCAGGGGGGTAAAAAGGCAGCCAGACAGCTACAAAAAAAAAGATATTAAATCCCATTATTCTAAGAAAAAAACACTAGTGAGGAGTTGTTTTGGGTAAAAAAAAAATGTACTGGTTTCGTTTTGAGCAAAACTGAGCCATGCAGGATATTTTAATTTAGAATAAGGGGAGGAACGGGGAGGTTTTCTTTGAAATAAATGAAAGCAAAAAAAAAAAAAAAAAAAAGCAAGTTTGCATGTTGAATGCGTTAGAAAATGGTCGCCTCGGGCCCGGGAGCTGTTGTAGAAGCCCGGGAGGATTGCGCGCTCACCTCGTCTGAGCGTCCAGGCTCTGTTCGAGCATATCCATGAAGGTGAGCGATTCTCTCCCTCTCTCTCTCGCTCTCGCTCTCTCTCTTTTTTTTAAAACGCGATATTCGGCAACGCTTGAAACGCGGAGACGGCGCCGCTGATCACGGGGACAAACACGAGGGTCATGTGAGAGACACAAGTCCGGGACACGTGAGGCGCAGCCTGGGCGAGGAGACAAAATGGAGGACGCTGAAGAGGGGAGGAAGGAAGGAAAAAAAAACACGAAGCTGACGCTCGCGCTCTCTCTCTCTCGAGCGCGCGCACGCACGCCTCTTGCCTGGGTTATTCTTTTCCTCGTTTTCTTCGTCCGCGGCCGGATTACGCCTCTGCGCCGTGTGTGTTAGGACCGCCAAATGGTTCCGTCGAGCGTGTTTTTTTTTTTTGTTGACAAAATTGCTATCGAGTCCCTTCGGATCTAGTGGAAAACGTCGTTATATTGTTTATCAGGCTCGGCTTTATCCCCGCTGCCTTTGTTCCTTTCCTACGGCTCGCCTTTTTTTTCACTCCAGCCTGCCACCCGTGTACCCTTGACGTATCCATCCGCAAAGCGTGAAACCAGTATACCGAGGCGATGCGGTTAATAAGACATGGAGAGGAGTGCTTTCGGTGTGGTGTCGTGGGTTTTATTTCGGTTCTCGTGAAAGCGTATACCGTTTAAAGACCAATTAAAAAGATAAAGTATAGTGAGAATAATGTGTGAGTGAGTTTTGTTTCTCCCCCCCATGACTGCTTCGTTTTACTCCGGTGTTGTACACGGTGATGACAAGCGCTCGGCTGCGATTATTTGCTGTTTCCTGACGCTCCCTTTTAATACGGATGGTTTTCTGTTGCTTTGTGGTCTTGATGGCGCGGGGGAAAGGAGAAGCTGTTGGAGGGTGTACATCTGCCAACGTCAATACTTTTTCGAGTGATGAGCCATTTTTTTTCTTCTTCTTCTCAGGTGACCACAATGATCCAATCCGGGTTTTCAAGAGGACCACATGACATGGTGGATGTGACCCCGCCCCCTCCCTCATCTCTCTGCTCCTCGGCTACTGTCATAAACACACAATTGTATAAAAAGTTTATATACATGTGTGTGTGTGTGTGTGTATATATACATAGTGTGTGTGTGTGTGTGTGTGTGTGTGTATATGTATATATATATATGTATATATATATATGTATGTATATATATATGTATAGTGAATGTGTGTATGTGTTCCCCCCCTGTGTATATATATATATATATATATATATCTATATATATATATATATATATATGTGTGATGAGCGAGAGAGTGAGCACATTTTTTAGGCATGTGGGGGGAAAATGCCCATAATTTGGAATGCTTTCAAAAAGTAGGAGGGTTAGTTAGTTTTATTTCGTTTAATGAACAAGATTAAGCCAAATCAATATTTACCTGCAAAAAAATGGCTTTTAGGTGTGTGTGTGTGTGTGTGTGTTGTATGTATGTATATATGTATATATATATATATATATATATATATATATATATATATATATATATATATATATTTATTTTATTTTTTTTAGAAGGTGTTCAGTTGTTTTAAACATCTTGAACTATGGATGTAGACTGCCTTAAATCTTTCTCCTCATGTGATCCAGAGCAGATTCAGTAATGTTGAGATCAGTTCCCTGTGAAGGCCAAAAAAAAAACTATGATTTCCAGGACTTTATCTCGGTGCTTAAGCCTGTGGTTTACTGATCATCAAGCTGCCACTCTTGGGGTACTTGAGCAAAGCCTTTAGCCTCCAGCTCTGACCCCTGCTGATCCCATCAGTGGGATACATGAAGGAAGAATTTTTAATGTGTTCTAAAGTGCACGTGCCATTTATTAAGCACCGCCACCTTTCTTTCTCTCTGAAAGCTTGTGGGGATCGACTACTAGAACGTTAATGAAATCAGCCTGTTTTAGGTGGTCTGGGCTGTTTCAAATCATCCCAAAGGGGTTCAGTGGATTTGAGGTCAGGTTTGCTGAAGGTGAAATTGTAATGCTGCGACATGTTTAATACAAATGCACGCTTCACAGTTTGTTATTGTCATATTTATATGTAGGACCCCCCCCCCCCCAATATGTTTGGTGTCCATGTAAAACTTTTTTATAGTAGCATACTCAATATTCATTCATTTAATGAACCTCTTTTTCTTTCTGAAAATTTGCTTATGTTTACCTGTACAAGCACTGATGCTACAATCTTGTAGAGTATGAGAAAGCATAAGCAGAGGGTAGTGGAGCCATAGTAGCCGAGTTCTATTGAGATATGGGTTAATACTAGGAAATCAAAAATAACAACAAGAAGCCAAAGCTAAAATGCAATCAGCAATCTTTACAATAGTCCAGCATGTACCATGTTTGAGACTGAGACAACAGAAAACAACAATAACAAACGCTAATAAACTAAGCACTTTACATCAAAAACTTTGCTTATAGCCACTGCAGTCATTAGTCACAGGAGAGACGCTAATTAGGACCGACTTTGAAAAGACGCTTACAAACAACACAGCATCAAAAACACTAAATCTAGAGCATTAAACAGACTGATTAAACTATTTAACTTCTATTTTTAGGTTTACAACAATTAAACAGATGCCCTTATCCAGAGAAACTGACATCTGAGCAGTTGAGGGTTAAGGGCCTTGTACAAGGGCCCCCTAGTGGCAGGTTGGTGGTGCTGGGTTTTGAACCTGTGACTTTGTGTCCAGATGTCACACGCCTTAACCACTGAACTACCATTTATAATACATATAATATAATAACTGCACTTTCTGTTAAAGGTTATTAATAGCAGAAGCAATAAGTACACACAATGAAACCCAAAGGCAAACAACGGTAGGCACAAAAACACACATACAAGAGTTAAAACCTATTCAGGGTGTAAAACGAAAGAAATGGCCCTTCACTTAGATGCATATATTCAGATATAAAGAAGTCCATCACTTGTTTTTTGGGGCTGTTGGCAAACTGTGAAACAATTTAAATAATGCCATATCTGAACATATCGGCATGTTTGAATGCTATAGCATGCATATGTGGCAGTGCCTGGGATTTTGAACCTGCAGCTTTCAGAACAATCTTTTTCCGTGTCCCTCAGCGCAAATAAGGCCTGGCTGAAGATCATGAGTAATGCTGACAGAAATCCTAAATATAATGCCCCCCCCCCATTTTTTTTTTATCAGAGAGTAAGTTACGTTCAGGGTTATACTATAATAAATAAAGAAATAAACCACGAAAATATGTTTGCTGCAGTGGCTCCAAGGAACCACTGACGATAGTAAATATCTTACAGTATATAAAGCAATAATAACACGGATTAAAGTTTAAGGTTGAAAAATCAATGAAAAAAAAATCTGTGGCTCCCAGTGGGAGAATATAGTGGGCAAACTAAAAATACACGCTGAGTGTTTACATGTCCATGAATACGAATCAACAGAAAACATTTCGTCACTATATCACGAAAACGCAGTGGGCCGTGTCGACGCAACTTTAACATTACATTCATTTCTCTTTTCTAGTTGATCAATGCAGTGTTGTGCAGGACCCTAGTTTTGTTTGTTGTGGTTGTTTAACACACCCTTTTCAGCATTCATGTTTTCTCCTCAATGGTGGACAGTAACCAATTAAAAAAGCAATGTTTTGGTTTCACTACATTTCATAGTCAAATATCTTAGCTATGTTTTGCAACATCAGTTGTCTTTTTTAATATATGAGGGGATAAAAAAACATACAGCAAGCCACCAATCAGGATAGAGCACATGCTTTGTTTATCTAATTATCACACACATACAGTTCAGCATCAGGAAGAACATGTAGAGAGGATTAAATGATGGAGGGAACTATTGACTTTAACTTGTCACAACACCACTGCCCTCATTTTTAACTTTTTATTTTTAAGTATTTAAAGAAGGTTTGTTGCTCATGCTAATTTGAATTGATATCTCATTCGTTTCGTTCTATTAATAGATTGGTGTGCATCAACTGAGCTATTTAAGTTAAGAATCCTTTGACAAAAAAGATAATAGGAACTTTATAAACATAAGAAAGGACACGTAACTCCCTTTTCAATTAAAATACTTTTGCCATTGTACTCAAGTGAATGTTAAGGAGAGCACATTTACTGGAATTATATTTTTACCTCCTTTATCTCTACGTTTATTTACGTCCTCCAAAATGGCCTTCTTTAAACAACGTATTCTTCTTTTTCTTCCATTAGGCATGAGCTTGCTCTGATATACACAGTTCAGCGTAGAGTAGCTATCTTGTTAACGGGCTGTCAAGTGTAATATTGTACACGCCTGTGTGTAGATGTAGTTCAATTTATTATACAAAGTTTCCTGTTTCTAACTTTTCCTCAATCGGTTCGCCGAGCAAAAATAAACGGCCAACCTGCTGGGTTCCAGGAGTGCACTTATTTTTGCGCATTTGTGTGCGATTCAAGATGGTGTCTTCAAACTGATCTTGAATCTTAGACTAGGATTGAAGACACAAAAACCACAAAGCACAGTTGTTGCATATTGTAATGATGCCTTTGCATGAAGGTTTTCTTAATTATATATAACTATTATATAAGAATTATATTCTTAATTATATTTAACATTATATTTGACATTATATATCACATTAATCAACATGTCGCACAGATCAATAGTGGCTTACTTTCGGTTATAATTCATCGCCTTGAATTCTTTAATTTATTCTCTTTCCCGCACCATGAGGTACCTCATGACTTGGGGTACCACCCCGGGTACCTCATGACTTACTTTGGTGTTTCCGTAGCAGTTTTGTTAATGTGTCAGGTTACCAGCTTGACCTCTACCATCCTCCATTTCGAAGCTGGGATTGAGACCATCCATGGTGAAGTAGTTTATCCCATTCCCACATATAAGCACAAATATGGGTTATGGCTGGGGGTGGGGCTGGCTCAAGAACCTCGCTCAATGGCCAAACAGTGCCGCTCAGACCCACAACACCAGGATCCAAAGGCTTAGCGACCAGGCTACTACCTAGCATAAGCTACTAGCATATTCTGGAAATGATTCAACAACCTCACTTTAGAAGAACCACAAGTTAAGTTAATAAAATACCCTAAGTTAAAAATAAAAGTTCGTTTTCAAGTTCGTTTTCTTAATATGTGATTACAGTAGGCGGGTTTCTATTACAAATTTGCGCAAAACTTTTGCGATGCTTTCTAAACGTCGCTTAAAAAATTGTTGCGAAATGACAGCGTTTCCATGAACCATATCATGTGACTAAAACTCTCGCAATAAGTCATTCAAAAAATGGAGACAGATATCGGCAGGCTTGCTTATATCGCAGACAGCCTACTCACCGTTTTTATTTGTAATCGGCGACGTTGGCGCATTATACAAGCATTAATAACGAGGCGATCCCTCTATACTTTTAAGCGATCATGTATGTGCTCATTCTGGGAGGCAATAGTGTGGAATTTCACGGAGGACTTGTGGATTCAATTAATTAGTCTTTAATTAGTTTAATAAAAAGTCTCATCTTCAGTCCACACATAATGCGCAATCTTTTATGTATCTTTATGTCTTATAGAATGATGGATCATATGACTGTTCACCTATATCATGTGATTTGGAAATGCCGTGTTTTCAATTTGCTGTTTAAATGTACGCATTTCGAAGGGTAACGGAAACGCACCTACTGCCAGTTATGTCCTTGCAACGTATATATGCAGTGTTGGGGAGTAACTCGTTATGTGTAATGGCGTTATGTAATTGAATTACAAAATAAAAATAACAGTAATCTGTTACATTTACGGGGGCACGGTGGCTTAGTGGTTAGCACGTTCGCCTCACACCGCCAGGGTCCGGGTTCGATTTCCGTCTCGGCCATGTGTGTGTGGAGTTTGCATGTTCTCCCCGTGCCTCAGGGGTTTTTTCTCCGGGTTCTCCGGTTTCCTCCCGGTCCAAAAACATGCACGGTAGGTTGATTGGTACCTTGGAAAACTGTCCCTAGTGTATGAATGTGTGTGTGAGTGTGTGTGTGTGTGTGTGTCCTGCGATGGGTTGGCATTCCATCCAGGGTGTATCCTGCCTTAATGCCCATAGACGCCTGAGATAGGCACAGACACCCCGTGACCCGAGGGAAGATCGGATAAAGCGGTAGAAGATGAATGAATGAATGAATGAATGTTACATTTATAGTAAAGAAAGGTAATTAAATTACAGTTGCTTAAGAAAATGTTGACGATTACAAATTCCAACGACCACCGCATAACACCCCCCTCCCGACAAAAATCTTCATCTGCAAATCAACAATTTGATTCTGAAGAAGCTCAGTCGCAAAGACATATTCCATGTATTCCGAGTGCCACCTAGTGGACAAATGGAAGTAATCAAATGTAATCAGTTACTTTACTTTTCTAAAGTCATTGCAAAGTTACACTACTTTACATTTTGAATAGGGTCATTTGTAATCTGTAACTTATTACATTTCCAAAGTAACACTGTATATATGTTCAGTTAACCAGTGTTTGCGCTTTGTTAGTTTTACCGTGTGTTGTGTTATAAATGTATTTGAAATAGACTTGTTAAGTCCCAAAGTGACTAAGGTCAATAACGGCTCACTACAGTCTAGAGCACTACTTGTGCAGTTATTATGCAACCGCTTCAACGTTCGTCATTTTTTTTCAGCCTTTCCCCCACAATGCCTTATCCTCTGTCACTTTGACTCTTGATTTGCAACACCATTGTCATTTGTTGTCCCTGAAACTGTATGTTCTTTAGACTGCAAGGTCGGCCCGTCCCAGTCTTCGGCTAGGACTCTAGCATAAACTCGAGCAAGGCTTTGGTTAAAACGCAGCCTCATGTCCATCCCTATGCAGAAATACAAAAGCGGGTTAACGCAGCTGTTGAAGTAGGCTATGCACTTAGCTATGGTAAGGCCCAGTTTTACTGCCGGGCTTTTTCTGTTCACCATTTTGGCCAAAAGGAGGAAATGGTACGGCCCCCAGCACAGGAAAAAAGCGCACACCAAGCAAATAAGAATTCGAAGAGGTCTTGATTTGTGCACGATCCGTGTTCTCTGTATCCCTACAGCAGTCAGGATGTAGGAGGTCAGAATGATGAGGAAGGGCAACAGAAATCCACATAAGAAGCGGATGCTGTACAAGGCCACTTTCGCTCTATTATCTGCTTCGGTTGCTTGTGGAACCTGGGATTAAGAGGAAAAGGGATAAATGGCTTTCTTATGAGCTGTTACAGATCACAATATTTAAAATAATGTTTTTTTTTTTTTTACCTCCATTGAGCATGTGCTCAAGTTGTTCTTGCCAATAAGCACTTGTTTGTAGATGTAATATGGTACACTGAAGATCGTAGCCAAAATCCAAATGCCAACGCTGATAAGTCTGGCTGCAAAGACGGTACGCCTCTGCCTGGTGAATACTGGTCGCCAAACACAGACTACCCGGTCCAGACTAATGACAGCCAGGATGAAGACACTGCAGAACATGTTGGTGTACTTGAAGAACCCATTGAATTTGCAGAGGAACATGCCAAAGGGCCAATAATCATAGAACAGTTTCTTGATCAGCGAAGTGACACGAGTGAAGCAAAAAATCAGGTCTGCGACCGCCAAGTTGATCAGCCACACGTTAGTGACGTTGACTTTCAGACGGAATCCGGACATCCAGATAACCACGGCGTTCCCTGTGGTGCCGAACACAATGGTGATTGTGTAGAAGACAATCGTGATGGTGTCCGTAATCGCATCTATGTCCACTTTGGTTTTGTTGTTTTTGACAGAGATGTCATTTACGGTAAGGAGGGTCAATGTGTCGTTAGAGGCCATTTTTCTGTTAAAATAAAGACTGTCATGCACTATCACACACACACACACACACACACACACACACACACATTTCACAGGTTTTTTTTCCACTCGAGACAATTTCCACTTCCCTAAAGACTTCCCTTTGTCAGTGTCTGTTCTAAGCATAGGTTTTATTATTTTAGCATCTAACCCTTTCACCCTTCATAAAATAGAGAACTGGAAAAAGCAGTGTGATGCAGGACAAACTGAATATCCATATTTCGACCAAAGATAGCACATCGATTACATAGATAACAGTTCAAAAGGTCCATCAATGGTTTATCTGTAGTCTTATATTTAGAGTAATAGATTTATGCATAGCCTTCTGGAATGATCTATATCTAACATATAATCATTATTTTACATATATTATATATATATATATATATATATATATATATATATATATATATATATAATATATATGCATATATCATATATAAAAAATTATATACTATAAACATATAAAAATATCATATATATATATATATATATATATATAATAATATCTATATATATATATATATATATATATATAGATATATCTATATACACAACAGACCAGCATATTATTTAAAACATATTCATCATCACAAAATATACAGTAACAGTAATAGGGATAACACAATAACAGGGAAGGTTACTCTTCATGCTTTATCCACAGTTACGACAAATATCTCTCAGAGTATTAGGTATAATTAATGGAAAATTACAAAAGTAATAATATAGTTACAGGAAATCCCTAGGCATGTTTTTCAAATAAATATACCAAAGGCACCAACAAAACTATGATTTGTAAAATATTAACAAATATTAAATATATCCAATCAGATATTGAGTTAAGCTTCTTACCTGGAAGTTTTGTAGAAGTGACTTTAGAATGATATATATTTTTTTTTTACTCCATCTAAACCTAAAACAGGAAGAAACAGAAAAAATGATACAAATTTGTAAATAAATATAACCGAGTCAATGTCTAGGTTGCAGCTTTCCTTACATACTCTCATATTTTGTGTTGTTTTTAATCAACCAGATCATCAAAATAAGAGAGGAAAATGGGTAGTGGTGCAGTTTTCCGCTCCTCCCTCCCACATGCGATCTAATTATACATTAGTATATGGTGCGTACTCCGCATTACTTTTCCTAGAAGCAAACCTTATTGTTATTCAATCCAGGAGCACATGCATTTTCAGCAGCCACTATTGTACCACTGTTACTATGACTACTTAAAATAATAATAAAAGTAGTACTAATAGTTTAAAGAAATGGGAACAAAAATATGAACGGTTTTACCGAAATGAATGAAAAGTGGCAATGAATGGAAAAGAAAAGTAAAAAAAAAGTGCTTAACTAAGCAAAACAGATGTCATGAGTTAATAAAAGTGATAATGAAAAGGGAACAGAAACAGAATTTGCCGTATTACTATGTTGTAATTATATTTCCAATTAATTGCAATTTAGGTTTACACTTTTATTTTTATTTGTCTCCTTTGTCATTGCTCACACCTTGTATTTCTACTTTAGATAGTAAATTTTATTGTGGTTTATAGAATCCTATAATGATTTTACACAAATCTGTTCAACTTAACAGCATTTTACCATCCTTTCTTCTTCTTCTTCTTCTTCTTATCATCATCAACCTACCGTGCATGTTTTTGGACCCGGGGTGGGAAACCGGAGAACCCGGAGAAAAAACGCCTGAGACACGGGGAGAACATGCAAACTCCACACACACATATGGCTGAGACGGGAATCAAACCCCGACCCTGGAGGCGAACGTGCTATGATTTGTAAAATATTTACAAATATTAAATATATCCTATCAGATATTGAGTTAAGCTTCTTACCTGGAAGTTTTGTAGAAGTGACTTTAGATTGATATTTAAATATTTTAGATTGATATACTGTATATATTAAGCCACTGTGCCCCTTGGTGTGTCATCATCATTATTATTATTTCTATTGTTATTATTATTATTATTATTTGTGGATACACAGAGACCATGGCTAGGATAAAGAGATCCTTTCAGCATGTAGGTTCGCTTTATATTATTTTATATTAGCAAATGTTACAGAAGGACAAATTGTACACTTCAGTACTTAAGTAGAATTCTCTGGTATTGGTGCTTTACTTCACGGTTGATTTTTTATTTTTTTACACCTTTTTCCTTTCACTAATTACAATTTTACAAAAAAAAAGTCAAATAAATAATAATATTTTCAAAGGGTTCGCCTCACACCTCCCAAGTCGGGGTTCGATTCCCGTCTCGGCCATGTAAGTTTGCATGTTCTCCCTGTCCCTCAGGTGGTTTTTCTCCAGGGTTCTCCGGTTTCCTCCCGGTCCAAAAACATGCACGGTAGGTTGTTTGGCCCCTTGGAAAATTGTCCATATTGTGTGTGTGTGTGTGTGTGTGTGTGTGTGTGTGTGTGTGTGTGTGTGTGTGTGTGTGTGTGCGCCGTGCAATGGGTTGGCATTCCATGCAGGGTGTGTTCTGCCTTAATGCCCATAGACGCTTGAGATAGGCACAGACTCCCCGTGACCCGAGGGAAGATCGGATAAAGCGGTAGTAGATGAATGAATTAATAATATTTTCAAACCATCATTGGCACTTTCATTCTAAGCCATGTCAATATTTTGTTTTCACATTGCACCCCGTTTTCAGCCCTTCGCCCTATTTCTTGTCATTGCGTGGCTTTTTCAATCTATCACTGGTGTATCGTTTCCTGGCTGTCACGCACCACAGAGGTAGGCTGGATTATGAGAAGCTAATAACGAGCACCGCAAAAGGCAACCAGATTGTATAGATAACCAGATTGGATGAGACAGAGGGAAGTCGCCAGAGTAAGCGTGAAAGAGAAAAGAGACATCATCATCATCTTTCCCTGCTTGTGTTTTTCTACATGGTTGATGTTCAGCCTGGATACATTCATTAGGGAAACAAAATATGATATGATTTTGTATTAATGTGTTAATAGGCCCAGTTACCAGCGTGACGTTCATACAGGTCGCAGTAATGGCAGCTTTACGTCTTTACTTTAACTTGAAAAAGTGTAGTCATGAATATGAGTACTTCTAATTGCCTGGAAGCAAGTGAGATTCAAATTGTGTTGCTTTGCAAAGTAATACAGACCTTAACAAATATTAAGTTGAATAAAATTTAACCAGTTTATTCTGCAAAAGTGTATAAGATTACAGAGAAAATCTCTATAATACACCTTTCCAGTAAAATGTCACCCACTTAAACTCGGGTCACTCATTCCGTTCCATTTTTCAACCCGACGATGTGTAAAACCAGCTTGGCTATTTGAAGACACTTCCCTGAAGTTTGACTGAAAAATTACTCTCTGGTAAACATACTAGCCAAATATGTACAATTAACAAGTCACATGCTCTTTATATAAATACACCAGTTCCTGCAAGGTGTCAAAGTTTGTTTGAGAAGAAACGACAACATGAAGATGGTTGAAGTAACAAAAATCCCATACGTCAGGTTTTCAGGCTTGGGTCAGGCAATTTACAGAGGGGGATTTAATAAGCAAATAATCACAAATACTCTAAACTTATGTTCTATGACAGACTGTTAAGTTCTTAATTTACAACATGGAAACAAATATGGCGCACCACAATCACGCCTTCAGGACACCAAATAAGCATGAATAAGAGAAGGGCTTTTATAAGAGAAGCACCTGAGATGACAAGGGGTAAGTCTCGTAATGAATAGCAAATAGTGTGGGCGTAAGTTTCCACTTAATAACCAGCAATTTATTATTGCAGTTTGTTTGGCATTTTCATTATACCGACCGTCAAACCCCAATCACCTTTTTCCATTGCTATAGGACAGGGCGTCCCCAAACTATACCCTTGGGCCGAATACAGCTTACCCCACGTTTGTGACGACCCTCGGAACAATGCGATAGATGTATTTTCTATGTGTTTATACGTGTTTTACTCATATCATATTTATTCGTAAAGGTAAACTTTATTCGATAGCATTGTCCAGGGGAACTTACAACTGCCTTGCTCAAGCGCCCCCATTAGTGGCAGCTTGGTTGGTGCTGGGATTTGAGCAACCTTCTGGTCTAGAGCCCAATGCCTTAACCAGTGAGCTACCACCTCGCTAGTTTGGAAGTTCGTTTGAGTTATTAATAGTGGTCGAGTCACCAGTAGAAAATCCGTCCAGGTAAATCTATCAGCGGTGGTCAGAATGGGAGGCGGCAGATGGGCTTTCCTCAGCCTTCTCAGGAAGATGAGATGTTGATGTACTGGTGTTGAGTGACCAGGTGGGGTTCTCCACCAGATGACCACCAAGGAATTTGGTGCTCTTTGGTGCTCGGTTTAAAAGGAAGAAGTGTTAGGTCTCTGGAAGAGACAGGTGTTTTCTGTCGTCGCTTGATAGCCAGTGACTCTGCTGTTCGGACATCCAGGGGAAGTTCATTCCACCACCTCGAACTAAACTTACCTCTTACCCTGAGAGAAGGTGGAACCAGTCGAGCAGTGCCAGATGCCCTCAGGCAGTGAGGTGCGGTACAGGGGGAGGGTTTGAGGTCTCTGAAGTGCAGATCCATTTTTGGCTCTGTAGGTGTGTTATCTTGTTATCTTATCTCTTCACATTCCCTGAGCACAGACATTTACGGATTGACACTGTCTAGAGTCTTCCTCACTTCAGTTGTGGTTAGACAAGAGCATCTGGTCGTAGGCAGATGTGGTCCTTCCATGCCGCCACATTGTTCTGTGTCTCAAACCGGGTTGTTGAGCACATGTGGGACGGATGGTGGTGATGTTGTCTTGTAGTTCGTGATCATCTGAATGCCCTGCCGCATGTGCCGAGTGTCTCTGCTGTCCTGGATGCGACCGTGGATTCTCTTGGCATGTGCACACGTCGCCTTTCTGATGGTCGGGTTTGCTGTACTTAAGGCCGCCTTGTCCCCTGCTCTGAAGGCAGAGTCTCTGGATTTTAGTAGCGCATGCAAATTTTGCAGACATCCATGGTTTCTGGTTGGAGCGTGTAGTGATGGTCTTGGTGATGGTCACGTTATCAATGCACTTGCCGATGTAGCTGGTCACTGATGATGTGTATTCCTCCAAGAAGATGTAATCACGGTTGGTTGCAGCCTCCCTAAACATGTAATTAAGGCTTATTTGAAAACGACATTGTTTGTATGTCCGAGCAGGGTTGGAACAAAACACTGCAGGGTTGCGGCCTTCCAGGAACGGAGTTTGAATAGATGAATGGTATTTGAATGAACCAATTCACAAAAACAAAAATATTCTCAGATTATGTAATCTGTATGAAAGTTAGAAGAGTTTCTGTTTCTCTGGTATCACCTCATTAACTATACATGTGAAAAAAACCTGCATAAAGCATAGCCAATGTTTGTTATAGTGTTGGGGAAGTGGTAGTGCAGTGGTTAAGGAACTGGTCCTTGGAATGGAAGATCGAAGGTTCAATCCCAGCACCACCAAGATTCCACTACTAGGCCCTTTAACCCTCAACTGCTCAGTTGGAAAGTGCATTTAGAACACATAAAAATGTGTGGTTAAGTTCCTACTTTTTAATTAAGTACATCTACAGTTTAACATTTGGAACCCTGAACAATGCCAAAGTCATATTTTGAAAAATTAAATTCCCTTATGAAAGCATTAAAATCAAGGACCGTAACGTCGCCCGGTATGGCGCAAGCCGGGGCTCCTCCCTGGAGCCAGGCCCGGGGCTGGGGCTCGAAAGCGAGCGCCTGGTGGTCGGGCCTCCACCCATGGGACCCGGCCGGGCTCAGCCCGAATGAGCTTGACGTGTGGGACTCCCCGTGGGCCCATAGGAAGGCTCATATAAAGTTGCTGGTTGGGAAAGAGCCCGGATGGCGGCTTTCGGGAGCTCCACTCACAAAGTCTGGGCTCTGGAATGAGAGAGGCTGGACACCTCCAGCTAAAATGTCCTTTAGTTTGTAGTAGTGGTTCTGTTGGGCTCTCACTGGACAGAGTGTAGAGGCTGGCGTCTCCGGGACCCGACTGGAGATTCCGGTTCTACTGGGGGACTTCAATGCCCACGACGGGCTGTTTTAAAGAAAGGTGGTGCCAGTTAATGGACCCATGTACACATGCCATAGTCGGG
>JACRUU010000033.1:542500-547500 GCA_030449085.1 Kryptopterus vitreolus | reverse complement strand
TAAACAACTCTCCGTAAGAGATGTGTGTGTGTGTGTGTGTATTTGTGTGCGTGAGTGTGTTTGTGTGTAAGGGACAAATTTTTTAGTGATGTTTGCTTCATTTTATTTGTAATAAAGATACACTTGTTTTGCCCACGCCTCATCTACTCCATTGCCTCTTGCATTCAATTGGTAAAGCACACCTGTGTGTCCTCATGTGGAGGGTTACCCTCGCCCTCCACCAGGGCGGCGCAGTCGGAGTTTATGATCATTATTCTACTTACCGTCGCCACAGTATGATGCAATACCTTTAGCAGCAATAACAAAGTGTTCGAATCTATTTGATTTTATCACTCTTGCATCATTGTGGAAGAATTTATTCTCATCGCCGTGAAAAGAACTGAATGGCGCTTCAGTTCAGGCGTGAGGGCATTGCGCGGTTTTCTTAAGCTCCTGAAGATTTACTCCCATACAGATAAAAAATTCAACTGAAATATACCTCAAACACAGGCACCTTTTCATACACATATTTTAAATATTACCCATATACATGATACCCATATTTTTATATTTGTGTGGACAAGCCAGCCACGCTGTTCTGCCATTTGGATAACAGGATTCCATACTCACTTTTTATTCCCCTTATACCTATATCTGTACTCTCTCCCCTACATTACCTGGAGCTTGCAATAATACTCTTGGTGACATGACAAACAACCATGATTTCACACTACTGTATCACTTCCCATGATGTACAGTGGTGTGAAAAACTATTTGCCCCCTTCCTGACTTTTTATTCTTTTGCATGTTTGTCACACAAAATGTTTCTGATCATTGAACACATTTTAATATTAGTCAAAGATAACTCAAGTAAACATAAAATGCAGTTTTTAAATGAATGTTTTTATTATTTAGTGAGAAAAAAAATCCAAACCCACATATTGCCCTGTGTGAAAAAGTGATTGCCCCCCTTGTTAAAAAATAACTTAACTGTGGTTTATCACACCTGAGTTTTTCTGTAGCCACCCCCAGGCCTTTCAATCAAGAAATCACTTAAACAGAAGCTACCTGACACAGAGAAGTAGACCAAAAGCACCTCAAAAGCTAGACATCATGCCATGATCCAAAGAAATTCAGGAAGAAATGAGAACAAAAGTAATTGAGATCCATCAGTCTGGTAAAAGGTTATAAAGCCATTTCTAAAGCTTTGGGACTCCAGCGAACCACAGTGAGAGCCATTATCCACAAATGGAACAAAAACATGGAACAGTGGTGAACCTTCCCAGGAGTGGCCGGCCGCCCAAAATTGACCCCAAGAGCGGCAGAGACAACTTGTACTGTATCATTGTACTGTACATGCATTAGAAACAACCCACATAAAAGAAACACTATACATGTCTGGGTATAATTTTAATACATGATTAAAAGGCATTGGGTGTGGTGTTTTGAGCTGCTTCAACCTGGACCTGTGATAAGATGGGAAGCATGAATTCTAATCCTGAAGTGGTGTATATGAGTGTTCAGCAAAGGACTTGAAAAACCCAGCAACCCCTCTGAGAAAAAAAAACTAGACTTTGGATTGATTTCCCATTTAAACGTTTCTAGAAAACTCAAATTTAAACTTTGCAAAGATATTTTTAAACACTTTCCTTACAAAAAGATTGCTGCTAAGGGTGGCCCAACCAGTTTTATTAGGTGCACAATTACTTTTTTGGAAGGTGCACACATATTAAAATGGAGATGTTCAGAAACATTTTTCTCACTAAATAATAAAAAGCTCTGATGTCATCCGGCAAAGGGTGTTTTTCACACCACTATGAAAAAAATGAGATCTTAATGTTAATTCTATTCTACATATGATACATATGAAATATGTATGTGACACTGCTGCCCTACTGCTGCCCTCTAGTGTAATAAAACGAAAATGTTCCTGTTTCAATCATTTTGTACTGTATCATTGTACTGTACATGCATTAGAAACAACCCACAGAAACATGCTATAGAAACATGTCTGGGTAAATTTTAATATACATGTCTGGGTATAATTTTAATACATGATTAAAAGGCAAACCACCACTAGTGGTGTATATGAGTGTTAAACCCAGCAACCCAGAACTAGAATTGATTTCAAACAAAAATTTAAACTTTTCCTTTTAAACTTTTATTTTTAAACACTTTCCTTACAAAAAGACACCTGGACAGCACACTCTGATGTTTAAACATCCGGCAAAGGGCGAGATGCTCTGATGGTGTGATGAGAACTAAAGGGTGCTATGTGTGATGAGAACATTTTTGGACCATACGCAAACAAAAAGCAAAAGAACAGCACACGGCGTAAAATGTCATACCATACTGTGAAGCACGGTGGGGGCAGCATTATGCTGTGGGGATGTTTCTCTATAGCAGGGAATTACTGTAAATGAAAATAGAGGCTGCACGGTGACTTAGTGGTTAGCACGTTCGCCTCATACCTCCAGGGTCTGGGTTCGATTCCCGTCTCGGCCATGTGTGTGTGGAGTTTGCACGTTCTCCCCGTGCCTCAGGTGGTTTTTATCCGGGTTCTCCGGTTTCCTCCCGGTCCAAAAACGTGCACGGTAGGTTGATTGGCACCTTGGAAAATTGTCCCTAGTGTGTGAATGTGTGAGTGTGTGAGTGTGTGTGCCCTGCGATGGGTTGGCATTCCATCCAAGGTGTA
Organism: Kryptopterus vitreolus; assembly: GCA_030449085.1. Taxonomy (NCBI): domain Eukaryota; kingdom Metazoa; phylum Chordata; class Actinopteri; order Siluriformes; family Siluridae; genus Kryptopterus; species Kryptopterus vitreolus. The sequence goes on along the minus strand of JACRUU010000033.1, from coordinate 544,826 downwards.
TCCGGCTCCCCGTGACCCAAGGGAAGATAGGATAAAGCGGTAGAAGATGAATGAATGAATGAAAATAGAGGCTGCCAAGTATGTCCAAATTCTTGTACGAAAACCATCAGTGGAAGATGGGCAGGTCATTGACTTAAATCCGATAGGAAATCTGCGAATGAACTCAAAGAGAGAAGTGGGCCACCTGCTCAACACCCAGAATTTGAAGAATGGGTATGTGTTCACCAATATAGGTGTTCAAAAGCATATAACAGCATATAACGTCATTAATTGATGTCATTAAAGCAAAAGGTGGGTTTTCAAAGTATTATTTCAAGGGACTGATGGCTTTCTGACCCTCTTATAGCATTTTCTTTCTTTTCATTCATTTTCAGAATAGTTGCCTTTGATTAATTTAGTGTTGTAATGCCGAATTTACAATTTATTTTTCTTTCAATAAGATCTCAAAATAAGATTTCAAAAGCTACAAATAAAACAACTATTTTAAAAGGGTATGATGATTTTCTAAAGATGCTGCGTATGTGTATGTATGTATTACCACTACATGGTTGAACAGAGGTGGCAATTCTTTTGACTTTAAAATGTAAATAGTTTTTTTAAAGCCGTATTTTAGTGTGATTGTATTATCCAGAATCCATTATAAAGACGTCCTTTTTATTCCCATTAAAGGAATTCCTTGGATGAGCAACTTCACCATCACTCATGTTTCTACAGACCAGCATAGAAAGAAAAATAGCGCCGAGGCATGCTGAGTCACTGTCACACACTGGGCCTTTTTTTTTTTTGGCAACTCCTCCCCCCATTTGGCACTAAAGATCACTCGCGCTCAAACATTCCACACATACCAAAATTCACTTAGAGGCAAATTCGGGGGGGGGGGGGGGGGGAAATGGGATGACGAAAGTGGAAATCACCTTTTCATTTGTGTGTATGTGTGTGGGCATACATCTACTGCAATAAATACAGCAGTGAGACACGAATTAATGTAGGAATGCTGACCGATAAGTCGGAGGATTAGGTTTAGAACAGGAAAAAAAAGGGATCTTTGTCAACCGCAGTTTATTCAAAGTTCACTTAAATATGCCACATTCTATTCTATTAATAAAAATAGCATAGAATTCTTTGACTTTGATCTGCTACTTACTAAACCGCAATGAAACGTCTAAGACACATATTCATTTCATGAGAATCCATATATTGGATTATTTGCTGTATTTGTTACAAAATAATTACATTTAAAAAGTACATTTCTATATTGTTTTTTAGAATGAGTCAAATAGCAATGAATGTATGCTTTTTGATATTATATACTCTCTATATAAAGATATACCAGGTTTTGAATGGACTGTAATGAATATAAATATTTTGTCACAAGGTTTGCAAATGGCCATAAATAGTGTTTCTATTTTGTATCAGGAAACAGCTGATAATCCCTAGATGACTCTATAATGAATGGACATTTCCTTTCAAACTGTCTCATAGTGTTGTTGTTTTTTTTGTCACTGCCACCATCCAGCCCATAAGCAAAATACATGAATGGGGGGAAAAGAAAATTCTTTCCACATGTGTAAATAGCATGCGTCGTCACATCATGTACGGTTGATATGCCAGTGACGAGGAGTTATAGGTGTTTGAAAGTTGTGGTAGAACAATGATGTTGCTGTCTAAGCGATTACATCACAGGACCAATGGAGGAAAATATGATGCAAACATCAGTTTCATTCTCAGCTCAGCAGAACCGTCAAAGACTCACTGATGAACGTGCCAGACGTCTGGGTCATGCAAAAAAAATGTGCGTGTGGTGTGGAAGCATGCCCAAGGTTGTAACAGTTGTAGGGAAACTGCTCTATATATATATATATATATATATATATATATATATATATATATATATATATATATATATATATATATATATACAGAGCAAAGGTTTTAGGCAGGTATAAATATATAAACATAGAATGCTTTAGATAATGGAAGTATTAATTATTTACTTTCATCAATGACCAAAATGAATGAATGAAGAAATATTTGGTGTGAACACACTTTACCTTCAGAACAGCAGTAATTCTTCTAGGTACACTTACACACAGTGTTTATGAAGGAACTCGGCTGGTCGGTTGTTCCATCTTGGAGAAGTAAACACAGATCTTCTGTGGATGTAAACGTTCTCACATCTCTTCATGGAATCCCACACACACTCCATGATGTTGAGATCAGGACTCTGTGGGGGTCGTGCCATCACTTTCACTACTACTTCTTCAGAAGGTACTCACACCAAATATTGATTTGATTTCGATTCGTTCTTTTGTTCGCACACTTTATA
>JACRUU010000033.1:482500-537500 GCA_030449085.1 Kryptopterus vitreolus | reverse complement strand
GCCCAGTGGCGCTGGATATGAACTCACAAAATGTCAATCTAACATCCAATTTAGAACTTAACCACTAAGCTACCACTGTGCCATAAACTATTTGCATTAGAAAGTGGTAGAAATGTTAGTTCCAGTTCCTATTTGTTTATTTGCACGCAAATAAATGTCCTCATACTGGGTAAATTAAGAAATGCTCCCGGGTTGCCTTACCCCCCCCCCCATCCAAGTACTAACCGAGCTAGACTGCATAGATTCAAAGACACATATGAGATTCCTGGAGTAATATGACCACATTTAAATAGAGTTAGAGTGGTTTAGTGGTTAGCACGTTCGCCTCACACCGCCAGCGTCCGGGTTCGATTCCCGTCTCGGTCATGTGTGTGTGGAGTTTGCATAATCTCCCCGTGGGTTTTTCTCCAGGTTCTCCGGTTTCCCCCCGGTCCAAAAACATGTACGGTAGGTTGATTGGCACATTGGAAAATTGTGTGTGTGTGTGTGTGTGTGTGTGTGCGTGTGTGTGCCCTGCGATGGGTTGGCATTCCATCCAGAGTTTATCCTGCCTTAATGCCCATAGACGCCTGAGATAGGCACAGACTCCCCGTGACGATCGGATAAAGCGGTAGAAGATGAATGAATATATTTATTTTCATAAAGTTCAGTGAAAGCACCACCAGCCGGTCACCTTTGGGCTCTTAAACAATTAGGATAGCCTTTATTTCTCACATATAGATTACAGCACAGTGAAATTCTTTCTTCACATATCCCAGCTGGGGTCAGAGCGCAGGGTCGGCCATGATACGGCGCCCCCTGGAGGACAAAGGGTTTAGGATCTTGCTCAAGGACCCAAGGGCCCAAGGGCGGCAGCTTGGCAATACCGGGGCTCAAACCCCCGACCTTCCGATCAGCAGCACAGCGCCTAAGACCACTGTAGCTCAGGCCCTTACACCTCACCTGCTAAAGCTACCTATAACCTAATCCACATACATTTATAATACAGCATTTACAACTACTTTTCCACCCTAGTGATTTCAATGATTTCCTGTAAGTTGCTCATTCCCACTGAAAAGTCGGAAAACCCTTCATTTCCACCTGCCATTTATTGAATATAATGTCAAGGAAAGCCATAGAGATTTTTTTTAATGGGTCGAAAGTGAGGCGGAGGTCGAAAAGGGGCAAGAATGTAGACTGGGAGACGCGCCAAATCAAACACGCTGGAATACTGCACCGCTTCAAAGAACCGTATCCCTGCTGACAAAGTTGCTCACCACCACAGCTCACGAAACCTATTCATGTGAAAAAAAAAAAAGTTTCCATTACAGTTTTGCAAATTATTCCTTTTTCTCACCTCTTTTTTGTGATCCGTGTGGGAATTTCACGCATGAGGCGCATTCATTTTCAATTCGCTATTTTGAAGGGTAACAAAAATGAGCTTAAGGTTTTATCTCACATTGGATGCCGCTTTCAAACTGAAAGCATTCATTCATTCATTCATCTTCTACCGCTTTATCCGATCTTCCCTCGGGTCACGGGGAGTCTGTGCCTATCTCAGGCGTCTATGGGCATTAAGGCAGGATACACCCTGAATGGAATACCAACCCATCGCAGGACACACACACACACATTCATATACTAGGGACAATTTTTCCAAGGTGCCAATCAACCTACCGTGCATGTTTTTGGACCGGGAGGAAACCGGAGAACCCGGAGAAAAACCCCCTGAGACACGGGGAGAACATGCAAAACTCCACACACACATGGCCGGGACGGGAATCGAATCCGGACCCTGGCGGTGTGAGGCGAACGTGCTAACCACTATGCCACCGTGCCCCCAAACTGAAAGCTTTATATCTAAAATTTTTTTACACTGTGTAAAAATGGCGTCTCAGCGCGGACGGAAGGACGGAACAGAGAGAAAATTCATATTAGCGAGGACATGGCATCAGATATGACTCGGCAAATCTTCCCAAATATTAAAATATGTAGCTTATGGCTTGACTTAATATGTTCTTGACCATAAAAATGTCATTTTTTGTAAACCGTGAGCATTTCCATTATTTCTTTCCAGACAGATTTGCCTGCGCAGAACGTTTCTCTCTCCCTACCTCCTCTTACATCTGCCTGGGAAATATACAGAACATCTGCAGTACTTCACAAGAGACTTCAGCTCTTCTCTGACTTGTATATTCGAGCTCTTTGGATCCTCAGCTTCTCTGAGAACAAGAGAAGACACAGACATCTTAGTCACATTTGACCAATGACTATTATTTATAATTTTGTACGTTTTATATAAGTGTAACTTATATATATATATATTTATTATTTAAGCATATTTATTGAAAAATCTTGTGTTTACAAAAATGAAGGTTATTGTGAGAGAACGGAGATCAGAAAAAGCACTTTATGCAGTTTATATCATTTTTTTATAATGTTTTTTTTTTAAAGCAAGTGTTTTCCTTTTGTAAATTGTGTTGTTTGTTTATTTCTACACTTTTGCAAAAAAGAAAAAAAAAAAAAAACAGTGCTGGACACAAACTTTTTCTTGGAGGCATTGCAGCAAAACACACTATTTATTACAAAACAAAGCTACAGTCGTTCTTTTGCTGAATGGATACCTGTAAGGCAAGGCAAGACGATTTTTATTTATATAGCACATTTCGTACACAATGCTAATTTAAAGTGCATCACATAAAAGGGAACAAAATAATTACAAAAAAAGTAATAATCAACAATAAACACATTTAAAATGATTTTTAAAAGAATGATTTAAAATGAATAAAAACATTCACCTCACACCTCCAGGGTTGGGGGTTCGAGTCCCGCCTCCACCATGTGTGTGTGTGTGTGTGTGGAGTTTGCATGTTCTCCCAGTACCTCAGGGTTTTTTTCTCCGGGTTCTCTGGCTTTCCTTCCTGGTTCCAAAAACATGCACGGTAGGTTGATTGGCACCTTGGAAAATTTTCCCTAGTGTATGAATGTGTGTGTGAGTGTGTGTGTCCTGCGATGGGTTGGCATTCCATCCAGGGTGTATCCTGCCTTAATGTCCCATAGACGATCCGATAAGATCGGATATAGTGTCCCCGTGACCCGAGGGAAGATTGGATATAGTGGTAGAAGATGAATGAATGATGCATGGTAACTTAGCGGTTAGCATGTCTCCTCATACCTCCAGGGTTAGGGGTTCGATTCCCGCCTCTGCCATGTGTGTGTGTGTGTGTGTGTGTGTGTGTGTGTGTGTGTGTGTGTGTGTGGAGTTTGCATGTTCTTCCCGTGTCTCAGGGTTTTTTTCTCCGGTTTCCTCCTCATTTGAATGAGTCGATTATATGCAGGTCATTTGTAAAAGAAAGGAGTGAATCACGCTATACATTTTTTCCCCCTCACTGAAATTAGAATAAGATAAAACTCATCATTCATCTTCTACCGCTTTATCCGATCTTCACTCGGGTCACGGGGAGCCTGTGCCTATCTCAGGCGTCTATGGGCATTAAGGCAGGATACACCCTGGATGGAATGCCACACCCATTGCAGGGCACACACACACATTCACCGGACACACATTCATACACTAGGACAATTTTTCCAAGGTGCCAATCAACCTACCGTGCATGTTTTTAGACCAGGAGGAAACCGGAGAACCCGGAGAAAAACCTCCTTGAGGCACGGGGAGAATATGCAAACTCCACACACCCATGACCGAGACGGGAATCGAACCCGGATCCTGTGGTGTGAGGCGAACGTGCTAGCCACTCGCCACCGTGCCTCTCTAAGATAAACGTGGGTAAATAAAATCGGGTCGTCATATCTACATGAGCAACACGCTTCTAGAAGCCACAGCCAGGACATTCGGATCTTTCTCTCGATGTAAGGCAGCTGTTCTAGACTCCGATCCGAGGGGGACATTAAATAAATGGGTGTGTGTTTTGTTTTGTGTCATGGGGTGTGTGTGGTTTCTTAAATAGGGCAGGAATTTGAAAGCGAATTGTATGAACATTGGCTGAAGGCCCACAATCTTTGTTCACACCCAGCCATGCAGTAAGGCTACACACTCCACCCTGCAACATTTAGGTGTATTTTAAGAGTCAAATGGCCTCGCATTGCCGAAAATCATATTAGGTTTCGTTGATTTTCCTGAACTAACTCTCAACCCAGTTTAAGAAGGAGTAAATATCTCATGAGTAACTGTATCGCAGGAAATATCTTCAGACCAGTGTTCGGGAAGGTTACTTTGGAAGTGTAATAGATTACTGATCACAAATGACCCTATTCAAGTAGTTTTTCAGGGAGTTTTTACTTGCCACCGTCGCTTCGGCTTGCTCAACAAGAAACAATTAGGGCAAAACTGATTTTCACTTTTCACACAAGTATTATGTAAAGCTGCTTTGAGACGATGACAAATTGTTAAAAGCGCTTTATAAATAAAATTGAATTGAATTGAAGTAGTGGGGCACGGTGGCTTAGTGGTTAGCACGTTCGCCTCACACCGCCAGGATCCGGGTTCGATTCCCGTCTCGGCCATGTGTGTGTGGAGTTTGCATGTTCTCCCCATGCTTCAGGGGGTTTTTCTCCGGGTTCTCCGGTTTCCTCCCGGTCCAAAAACATGCACGGTAGGTTGATTGGCACCTTGGAAAAATTGTCCCTAGTGTATGAATGTGTGTGTGTGTGTGCCCTGCGATGGGTTGGCATTCCGTCCAGGGTGTATCCTGCCTTAATGCCCATAGATGCCTGAGATAGGCACAGACTCCCCGTGACCCGAGAAGATCGGATATAGCAGTAGAAGATGAATGAATGAATTGAAGTAGTGTAACTTTACAATGACTTTATAAAAGTAACTGATTACATCGGATTACTTTTTGATTACCCTCAGTTGTCCACTAGGTGGCGCTTAACATTGTAAGAAAAAAGAAATTCAAACCCTCGGAAAAAGTAGGTTGTATATTTTCGAAATTGAGCTGCTTCAGAATCAAACTGTTGACGGGGTGCGGCGAATTTGTGGCGAACACTGGGGGGGGGGGTTGGGGGTGCACTTTAGGGGAAGGATATTGGATCTTTGGGATTTGTAATCTTGAACATTTTCAAAATGAACTGTAATTTAATTAGATGTATTTTTTATGTAACTGTAACAAATTACAGCTTTACATGTAACTAGTTACTCCACAACACTGCTTAAGACATTCTGGTCTTCCCAGAGACGATGCTTTAACCAGTAGTTTTGGCCAGTAGTTTTTTTAACCAGTAGTTTAAAGTGCTTAACATAAAAGGAAACAAAATAATTACAAAAAAGGGGGAGGGGTTACGGTGTCTTAGCTATTAGCACGTTCGCCTCACACCTCCAGGGTGTTTCCCGCCTCAGTCATGTGTATGTGTGTGTGTGTGTGGAGTTTGCATGTTCTCCCCGTGCCTCAGGGGGCTTTTTCTCCGGGTTCTCCGGTTTCCTCCCGGTCCAAAAACATGCACAGTAGGTTGATTGGCACCTTGGAAAATTTGTCCCTAGTGTATGAATGTGAAAGTGTGTGTCCCCTGCGATGGGTTGGCATTCCATCCAGGGTGTATCTATTACAATGTTAAGCGCCACCTAGTGGACAACTGAAAGTAATCAAAAAGTAATCCGATGTAATCAGTTACTTTTATAAAGTCATTGTAAAGTTACACTAATGCCCATAGACGCCTGAGATAGGCACAGGCTCCCCGTGACCCGAGGGAAGATCGAATAAAGCGGTAGAAGATGAATGAATGAATGATTTCAAATGAATAAAAGGGGGAGAGGGTACGGTGTCTTAGTGGTTAGCATGTTTGCCTCACACCTTCAGGGTCGGGGTTCGTTTCCCGCCTCCGCCATGTGTGTGTGGAGTTTGCATGTTCTCCCCGTGCCTCAGGGAGTTCATGGACTGCAACAAAGTAGGAGATGTTGGACTTCTAATGATCATTTAAGGTCCATGATCATAACTACTGCTATCACTTTGATATTCCACAATGATATTCCCTGCAAAATAATTGGAGGAAAAAAGTCTCCTAACTTAAAAAGTCTCTTAACTCCTAAAAATGCACAGAAGTAACAGGAGAATAGTGAGTAAACAATGGGCATCTGCTAAATGTCATAAATGTAACTTGAAGAATGTAATGCACGATGATGCACTCCACATGACTGCATTTGTCATCCATTGCTTCATGGTTCAGGTCTGATGCTTGTGGTTTTCAGGCGTTTTCAGCGGTGCTCAGAGGACAGGAATCTCTCTTCTGTGGGACCGGAATAGACAGATTGTTTTTGCTGTTTCATCTCTAAAACAATGATCCATACAAGGCCACGAAGGGGTCAATCGTTCACCAGTTGTTATTCTGTTAACAGCATGCAGAGAATACACAAGACCTATTAGACGTGCTGTGATCATGCTGATCATGCTCTGATAACATGCTGTTATAGACACTCAAAGTGCTTTTACATTATGAGAGGGGGATCTCCTCATCCTCCACCGGTGTACAGCATCCACCTGGATGATGCAAAGGCAGCCATAGTGCGCCAGAACTCCCACCACACACCAGCTTACTGGTGGAGAGGAGACAGAGTGATGAAGCCAATCAGTGGATATGGGGACGGTTAAGAGGCCGTGATGGTCAGAGGCCAATGGGCGAATTTGGCCGGGATACCGAGGACACGCCTCTACTCTTTTTCCAAAGACATCCTGGGATTTTTAATGACCACAGAGAGTCAGGACCTCGATTTAACGTCTCATCTGAAACACGGTGCTTTCGGACAGTATAGTGTCCCTGTAACTATCCTGGGATGTTAGGACCCACACAGACCACAGGGTAAGCGCCCCCTGCTGGCCACACTAACACCTCTACCATCAGCAACCTAGTATTCCCAGGTGGTCTCCCATCCAGGTACTAACCAACCCTGCTTAGCTTCAGTGGACAACCAGTCTTGGTCTACATGGTGAATATGGCTGCTGGTATAATAAGATGTTTTGCTCATGTAATGGACTGGATGGTTGATAACATGCTAACTTGCAGCAAAAATAGATAATAATTGTTCTTTTACTTTTTTTTATATCTTACTTATTACTTATATACACATATTTATATTGTTGTTGTAAATTACACAAAAAAATATTAAAACCATTCAGGACCTTTTTTTTTTCTTTCTTTCTTTATTCACTCAGTGATTAGATGGACAATGTGTTACATACATAAACCTTTAGAAATGTAGACTGTTCACTAAAGGGAGATCAAAATAAATAAATAAATACATTTCACTATTTTTCTGGCAGAAGCAGCTGAGGGATCTAGATAAAGTGTCAATAAGAATTGTCATATAGATACGTTTATTTAAATGTTTAAAATAGGCATTTATATCAAAATACTCCTATAGTATTGCACACAACTGTTTACAGAGAAGCCACTAATGCAGAGCATGTAGGGCAATGTTTGAAAAATATTTGGTAATATTTTCATGTCATTCTATGGGGCGGGGGGGGGGGGATGGGGGGATCCGGTCTTATCCGGAAAGTTCCTGGCTTTTATTTTATTATTTTATCTGGAGGCACACCTAATAGGAGATTAATTGACTTTCCTGGACAGGAACTGAGGATAATGCCCCTGTTCTATGGCATGGTATTACCAATAATAATAATAATAATAATAATAATAATAATATGTTTAAAATGAAAGATTTGGCTCCATTTGGGGCTAAAACATACAGATAGGCAATTGCTGGGTAATTTGCTCCCCTGAATCGATGCGTTCAGACTTGAGAAGGAAGCCATAAGAATGCACACAATAATTTGGCCTTCGAGCAGAAAAATCAGACACGTAAATTGCACATCATCTCGACAAGAAAACACATATTGCACTAGAGTTACACTATAGACAATAAGGACAATAAGGGGAAAAAAGCTCTATATTCCACCTCTCTCTTAGAACCCTTAAAAGTGCACAGCAATAAATACGCTTTGTCTTTCGTTTTTACACAAATATATCAATATCTTTTTTTGTCTTTTTCAATATACTGACCAACAAAAATAAAAAATATACATCATTACATAAATCAATCAATCAATCAATAAATATATATAAATAAATATAGAGCAGGTATAATCAAGGACATGTGACTAAACAAGCTCGAATTTCACTCGTTTCTTAACCATAAACCACTCTACAGTAAACGCCGTTCCTTTTCATTAGTAAAAATAAAATTGAAGATGGAAATAAACCCTGACTTTTTCCCACCATAATCCTGTCTGGGGAATTTGAATTGACTGATTAAGTAGTTTGTCGGAGGTTTATCATTTGTAGAGCTGTTATATGCATATTCTTATTATTACAGCATGGGCTATATTCTATAGTAGAATACACAATTGAGTGCATTATATGGACAAAGGTATTCGGACACGTGGCTTTTCCAGCCGTATGTGGTGGTTCATCACCTAAGTGGTACTATAAACTCACACAGCTGTGTAGGATACAGTGTACATGAGTTGGAGTGGAAGATCTTGAGTGGCCTCAAGTGGCTATAGAGTCCTGACCTCAACCCTATGGGGTAAACTGGAACGCTCTACACCATCATTCTACACCATTGTTCGACAGTACTATCACCCTTCTGGCCAAAATATGGTTGAGCATCTTCCCAGAAGAGTGGAGGTTATTATACAGCAAATGGGGGCTTACTGTGGAACAAGTAAGTCTTCTTAGGGTCAGGTGTCCAGATACCTTTATTCCATATAGTGAGCTATAAAACAATTTTATTTATTTGTACACAATGTCTACGTTTCTTTAAATTTTATTTTAAACTGCTTCTCAGATGGCAGCAGGTAATTACTAAAATTAACTATCAGTGGCTTATATGAGTTCGAACCTAAACTAGATTTCATTCTGTATAATATTTGGATTGTCCTGGAAACCAAATTCCCAAAAGTCCGGTCCATTTCAACATTTATATACACCATATAAGTAAATCGCGAAGATTTAACTGCAGTGTCCCATCAAAACAGAGAAATGACTTTAATACGTTTAACTGACACTGTGGACATAGTGTTCAATTCTATCTAACATCAAAAAAAAAAAACGTGTTTCTTCACTTTGCTAAACACCTTCCTGTTTAGTAGTATCGCATTTCTCTTCCGTATTGGATGAAATCAAGGGTTGCGAAGCCGATTCGGGTTTCTCCTCACTGCTCGCGGCTGCTGATGCCACGTTGCCCGAGGAACTCGGATTCTCCGTTGCTCCTGAATTCGCAGCCACCAACGGGACTTTCTCTTTCACTGCAGCGCTAGGCACTGTGACCACTTCGACCTCCTGCGCGCTGATGCTGGGAGGAGCTGCGGTGCCGCTAAAGCCTTGGGCGATCTCCTCGAAGGTCCGGCCCTTTGTCTCGGGGACACGGAAGAACGTGAAGATGAAGAAGATGATGAGGAAGATCGTGAAGATGATAAAAACATAGGGCCCGCACAGTTCCTGTCGAATAAGATTCATAGCGTGTTAGCACACCGAAAAACAGTATAACATAAAGATTCATTATGTCAAATGTTATAAATATACATAGTATATCGCTCAAAGAAGGGGGGCACGGTAGATTAGTGGTTAGCACGTTCGCCTCACACCTCCAGGGTTGGGGGTTTGATTTCTACCGCCGCCATGTGTGAGTGGATTTGCATGTTCTCCCCTTGCCTCCAGGGGTTTTTCTCTGGGTTCTCTGGTTTCCTCCGGTCCAAAAACATGCACGGTGGGTTGATTGGCACATTGGAAAATTGTCCCTAGTGTGTGAATGTGAGTGTTTGTGCTCTGCAATGGGTTGGCATTCCATATATATTGTATATACTACCTTGATGCCTGTAGACGCCTCAGATAGGCACAGGCTCTCCGCAACTCCGAGAGAAGATCGGATAAAGCGGTAGAAGAATGAATGAATGAATGAATATAGCTCAAAGAATAACAGGGCACATGTAACCAGTGTGGAAATGTAATAGGTTACAGATAACAAATGACCCTATTGAAAATGTAATAAGTAGTGTAACTTTTCAATTACTTTATAAAAGTAAAGTAACTGATTACATTTGTTTACTTTTTGATTACTTTCATGTGTCCACTAGGTGGCGCTCAGAAATAGTGGGTTATATTTTCAAAATTGAGGTGAATCAGAATCAAAAATGTTTTTTTCTCAGTAACGGATTACGGTTACTTTTAATTTGTAATTCAATTCCGTAACGCCTGTCACATGTAACTAGTTACTCCCCAACACTGCATCTAACCATTGTTCTAGAACACCTGATGAAGATACTAAGGTTGTACTTCACCTCTCTTACCCACACTTGACTATTAGTGGGAAGCCTTCTCAACAAAACCTTCAACAATGTCTAAAAATGGACCAGATGTCACCATGATGTCATTGGCCCCATTTGTATGGCTACTTCATACATAACATCCTTGATAATTGCCATTAACCAGTGTGAAACCATCAACGTTATCGGTAACCTGGACTCCTATGACTTTTCGTCATCTGTTTTTGTAGCCATTTTAAACTTTTTAAAGCTATTTGCTTGAGCTAACGCATATTCCATAGACCCTCCACTCAGGCAGCTAGTGGGCCTAGCATGACTGTGTGGTCTATCTTAAAATGTATTTCTTTTGTCATCTGTTTAGCTTGTTATTGTAGCTGAACCACTGAGTTTAACTAATCTTACCATGCTTACCTTGCTAACCAGTGTTTGCAACCAAGGTGAAACAAATATTTTTTGGATATCGTCAAGGATTTCACTATGCACAACACATGTAGAATAATGTAAAACCCCATCAAACATGCTCCTCTGGGGGACATTCAGATCAACTCTCAGCTAGGTGTGATTTGAACTCAACCTTCTGATCCAACAGTCCAGCATCTTAACCACTGAATTACCACTTACCATTAAGAAGAGCAGGCCCCTAGCGGAACTTAACGTGGGATTTCTGTTGGCAAGCCTATTGCTGGATTGCCCACAGAAAACCCGCATAGAGCAAAACTGCTGGGCCCCTGAATGAGCTAATCAAAACGAGGTTCATGTGGATGTAGTTTTGGTTTACCCTGGTTGGTCTCCCAAGGTGGGCCAACAAAGGTGTGTGTGCTGGGCACCTGCTTCTAATTACACTGAATATTTCATAATTAAAATGTGACGGGATTTGTGGAACTGCTACTTTTCAAATCTAATAATGTGTTTGTTATGTATTACCCATTTATTTTGCAACATGCTTTCATTACTTACACTTAGTTTTGGGAAACTGATGCCCACAAGGAAGTTGGCCGTCCAGTTGGAACATCCTGCAATGGCCATGGCGGCAGGTCGTGGTCCTTGGGAGAAAAGCTCAGCAACAATGAACCATGGAATGGGTCCTGGGCCCATCTCAAACATCGCCACAAAACCAAACACTGCTACAATGCTCACGTAGTTCATATACGGGACGTAGTCCTAATTAGGAACGAAGACAAGAAGAAACAAGTTTTGGACACTGGAAGAAAAAAATAATAATCAAATCTGACATCATTGAAAAAGAGGTGGGACGTACCAGTAGGAGGGTGATAGTCATTAACAGAGCACTGATGGCCATGCCACCCAAGCCAATAAGGTGTAAAGTCCTTCGTCCGGCTCGTTCAACAAGGAAGAGCTTTAAGAAAAAGAAATGCGAAGTGAAAACCACCGACAACAAACTTCCACTTAGTCACAGTGTAGTCAATCATACAAGACCTGCTTACAATACTGCTCACTCAGTTCTGCAATATTAGCTTTTGTACATTTAACTGCTAGTGGTTAGCACCTTCTCTTTACACCTCCAGGGTTGGGGGTTCAATTCCCTCTCTCTGCCATGTGTGGGTGGAGTTTGCATATTCTCCCTGTGCCTCAGGAGGTTTTTCTCCGGGTTCTCCGCCCCGACTTGAGATTGAATAATGATGATGATAATGATGATGATGATGATGATGACATATAGCTGCTTCAGTATAACCTATTCAATTTAATTTGCCTAAATCCAGGTGCAGACTGTCCGATTTGGGTCACGATTTGGTGGTCTGAGACAGCGATGGGAAAAATACAGCCCGTGGCCACATCCAGCCGGTTGGTCCTTTCAATCCGGCCCAAATTGTCCAACTTTGTCCAAATCAAATCAGATAATTATCACTGCATTAATGTGATTAATGTTCCTGTAATGCCTGACATTCCACCAGATGGCGCATTAGGCACGGTGTTACATTGACTATTAACATTAATGCCTTTTATATGTATGTGTTTGATGCGTATTGATCTAGTCCTGGCCCGGCCCATTTGCCACATTTTAAAAGTCAATGTGATCCCTGAGCCAAAAGGTTTTCCCACCCCCAACCCCCTTTTTGTCTGCTGATAACTAGCTACATTATGAAAACTGAGATATATTATGACATATTTCACATTTTTTTTAGTAGAGAATAACCCATATTTATCACATTTACATTACAGCACAGTAAAATTGCTTCTTTGCATATCCCAGCTGGTTTGGAAGCTGGGATCAGCAGTTTGGTAACCTTGGCTAGCACCCACAATCTTCCGATCCGCAGCCCAGCACCTTAACATGAATTTAAGATTCAAGCAGCACATTATGATAATCAGTCGCAAAACATTCTTGCCACAAATGAGCACCGTTGAGGCAGGATTTGATCCTGCAACCTCCTGGTCCCAATGCCTTAATCACTGAGCTACCACCTCCCACCCTTTGTCAAGTCAAGAGGTTTTATATATATATATATATATATATATATATATATATATATATAGATATATATATATATATATATATATATATATATATATATATATATATATATATATAGTACATATATGAAATACACAGTAAAATGAGACAGCGTTTCTCTCCAGAAACCTTGGTGCTCCATAAAACAACATACAGCTACAAAAAACAACAGAGCTGAGGACTAGACTAAGTCGTCCTAGCTACACAAGTCGTGTGTGCAACCTAGTGCAAACACCGCCAAAACAAAACAGGGTGGAATAGACGACACGCGACGTCGTGCGGAACAAGTTCACAACACAAAATAGCAACGACCCGAAAATATATGCAGTGTAATATTCAACCGATAAAACATTTTTAAAAACATTTTATAATACTGCAAGCAGAGCCGCAGTAGTAATAGCGGAACGAGGTGAAACGTTTTCTGAGGTGGTCTGAAGTCGTTGCGCTAACTGCTCTAACTGCGTCATCAGGCAACAAAAAAAAACAAACAAAAGACTATTAAAAATCGAACATTGTGCCTCGAGTTTCACTGATTTGTCGTTCTGTTAAATCCTAAAATACTATTTCCATGGTCAGGGAACAGTTTTGACCTTGAAAGAAGAATTTAAAAAGTGAAATATCTTTTCTTTTCTCAGGTTAGCATCAGAGCAAGAACCACAGGGCCACTGCTAGCATCAGAGCTATCAACGGCACTGTGCTGTTTTCGACTTGAATCAGAAACTGATATGTAAAATAATAAATTCTGTACACAATAATGGCAAAATAATAATAATAATAATAATAATAATAATAATAATAATAAAATAATAATAATAATAATAATAATAATATAAAAAAAGTCAATGATTTCTCAAAGGAGAAAATATGCACGGGGCCACTTCCTGAAAATGCGTAAGTATGCTCTTGTCAATAGTAAAACATGCCCTCTCACACTCAATGAGCTTTTAGCCAACACTACAATGCTCTGTGGTATAGAATTCCCAGTTTGACCGCTGAGAGAGCTGCTGCCAAGATTTTTGCTACAGGAGGAAAGTCCATATGTGCGTGTTGTATGGCACTCAGTATTCTACCTGTTTTTTTGATGATACAGAAATATCATCTCAAATACATTAGCCATAAAAGTATCCGAGGCCATGACCACACTGATATAGTAGATATTTGTTTGAAAACGCATATTTTTTGGTTCTCCCCACCCTGAGACGCCCCTTTTAGTCAGTGCAAACATAGCCTTTTGAAAATGCTCTCTTTCTTAGGCTTTTAGAAAGTACAACACCTTTTTTTTCGTTCAATGCTGCTACGATTCAAAGAGCCCGAATGTAAAAAAACCGCAAGGCAGGAATGATGCCTCATTTTCAGACTTTTTTAAGACATTCAGTGAATCTTAATAATTAGAGTGTGGATAACTTAATCGTCTTTCCGTGGATTTTTCCTTAGAACATAACTAATAACTGAAAATATCCTCTGTATAATTTTTAACACTAAATCAATCATTTCATTCGTCCAACCATTCGTTATTGCACTGTATCATTTTACTGTATTTATATTCTTAAATCAAATGACTACAGCGTTTATTATTGAATGAAAAAATTAAATTTTTGCTGTATTTACGATACTTATACCAAAGAAAACAACAGCTAGTGCTAAAGAAACTGTGCTTGCATGAATTACAGTACATATACGGGTAACATCTGTATTTTACATTCCAGCACCGCTGGACAGTACTGCAGTTTTTCTCCGGGTTCTCCGGTTTCCCCCGGTTCAAAAATATGCACAATAGGTTGACTGGCACCTTGGATAATTGTCCCCTAGTATATGAATGTGTGTGTGTGTGTGTGTGTGTGTGTGTGTGTGTGTCCTGCGATGGGGTTGGCATTCCATCCAGGGTGTATCCTGCCTTAATGCCCATAGACGCCTGAGATAGGCACAGACTCCCCGTGACCCGAGGGAAGATCGGATAAAGCGTTAGAAGATGAATGAATGAATGAATGAATGAATGATATATTAAGCTGAGTTTGGAATGAACTAAAAGTGATTTGGGGACATATTTAGGGTTAAAACTATATAGGCTGAAAGAATATGAATATTTGTGCATCTATCTTATGAAATACGATTGTGTTTTTCTTTCTTCGATGAGTCGAAGTCAACAAAAGGACGGACTGGTGCATGTCCTAAAATTCAACTTGTTTTGTCTCTACCCTGGCCATTCGCTGTATCAGGCCCGATACAGGAGCCGAAAAACAAGCCTCAACGTCCTCGGACCTGTTATCCTGGGTTGTAAACGACGCACACACTTAACTCCCCTCCAGTATATGCATGCTCGCACACATTCATTATCAGTACACGAAGTTGATCACAGGTTCATCTTCTCTCGATTGGCCTCTTCAAATGTATTCAAGGTCCTTCTCTCACACACACACCTCCCATGAATTTAGCTTTTGTTTGTAACCACCCTGATTTGGGCATTCTTTTCTCATATAATCTGCTGTTTGACAATGTTTTGTTGATCTAAACCTTACTCCGATCTCTCCTGTGTTGGTGCATTTGTGACTCCCGAGATTCGTATTGGATCCTGATTTCTGAATAGGCAATGACACGGGCTTAAGGAACTGTCCTTACATAGGCATTTATAGAATTTTTTTTTTTTTACCACATCAAAAATTCCGCAATTTTCGCTGGTGCTCTGGGAACGTAACATCTCGGTAAAGTTGATCACAGGTGAAAATGTATTCAAGGTCCGATTTAGCCTGAATATCAGATCTGATCTAACTTTCAATTTTAATACAACGGTTAAAAAGTACGCTTTGAATAGGAAACAAAAAAAATCATCCAAATGAGGGAAAACAATTACTTACAGACACTACAGTGAAAATAGTGTTCACCACTCCAGCGCCGATAGTCGCATATATTGGCTTGGTCACTCCGGCGGAATCAAAAATACCCGTCGAGTAGTAGAACACCTGAATGAAATGCATTCGCGCACAGCTGTGTTAGTTAAGTACATACTGGATGAGTTCTTGGTGCGTTATTGTGAACATCACTCACAGCGTTGATCCCTGACAGCTGCTGGGAGAGCTGAAGCATGACGGCGATGAGGAGAGGCTGGCGGTACGTGGCTGTACGGAAGAGCTCCGGAATGGTCACCTTTTTCTCCATGTTCATTTTGACACTTTCTTCTTTCATCTCCTGCATGTCTTTTGACACGTCCTCACAGCCACGGAGACGTACCAGTACTGAAGGGAAAACCAGTGGTTAGGTTAACTGTTTCTTTAAAAGCGAACATGGTTTAGTTACTGGTAATGAAATACTTTCTTTTTTATTTTTAAATATGGAATATCTTTATCGAACTGGAATTTGTCACTTAACTATAGAACAATAAATGAGGTGTGAACCATATGATCAACGTGATGGATATTAAGTGATAGGTTTCATATAGTATGTAGCCTATATCATAATATGGCTCTCATGCTAGAATTGAATTATTATTGTCTCATGATTGATAGTATTATATCTCATGATTGATAGTGTTATTGTCTCATGATTGATAGTATTATATCTCATGATTGATAGTGTTATTGTCTCATGATTGATAGTATTATTATCTCATGATAGTATTATGTCTCATGAAAGTATTATTGTCTCATGAAAGTATTATTGTCTCATGAAAGTATTATTGTCTCATGACAGTATTATTGTCTCATGACAGTATTATTGTCTCATGATTAATAGTATTACTGAGGCAGTTCAGGAGGTTTATGTCTAAGTCATTTGGAAAAGGCTTCACCAATTTCTGTGGATTGGACTTTCTTTTTAAGGCAGACAGGATCGGATTCCTTTCCGTGTTGAAGCTAGTCAGAACAGAACTAAAGGTTATGGAGCTATTTACAGTAAGAATAATGAAGAGGGAGTGGGTGGACTGGAATATTGTAGAAGCAACGGGCAGTTGGAGACTGCAGATGGTAGCGCTTGTAAGAGGTAAGAAATGTTAAGAAGGCAGAGGCAAAGACTTATTAGAAAGTTTTAGGAACCATTCCTGGATATGTCAAGAACACATGAAGGTTGGTCCTTAGGAGTATTGAGGCTAGTGGGTACTGTCAGATTTGTCCCTGCACACCATCCGACTCCTACAATTTTAGAATGCATTCGTTACAACTACCACCCCACCCCACTTGTTTGTCACTATGACCCCCGAAAAAAGGCTTTTAGACCGATCATTCTCTTCATCCCTTACCTTATGAACCGGCATGGGGATATGTTTGAGGCTAGAAAGCATTTTAAAATAAACCTCTGCTGTAAAGGTACAATGTAAACCTTTCTATCTCTGTAGTATCTAAGCAATTCAAAGGTTTTGACATTTTACAAATTTTACAAAATATCTCTATTTCCAACAATAAATCAAATACATAGCAAGTCTGTTGACAATCTAAGAACATGTATAGCAGTAAGAAAAAATAGCAGTGTTTTTCTTGTTGAAACGCTGGAGCTGTTAAGTCATTGGAAAGTCTGCCGAGCTTCAGAGCTTTCTCGTTTGGCAAGCATTTTTACACAAATAATAATAGCGATGTTTATACATTGGAAATGATATAATGCTAATGTTATTCAGATGTTAGGATGTCACCTTTGCGAGCCTGTTCCTCTTTATTGAGGTTAATGAGGAGGAAGCGTGGACTCTCGGGGCAGAAGGGTAGAAGCAAACATTGTAGCACAGCAGGAATCACAGTCAAAGCCAGCAGAACAGGCCACAATGTATCAGAGCCCAGCAGAAACTCCAGGCCAAAGATCTGTTTGCAGCCAAAGAGTTCATTGAAGGCACACTCATAAGGTTGGTTATACACTTACATATGCATGAACATATCAGAAATAAAGAAAGATCAGACAGCATGTGTTAGCTTGAATTAAGAGAACAAGAGAAAAGACAGATTGGTAGAAGCCAGCCACTGCCAGTTAATATCCTTAATCCTTAATAATAGTTTTAGCAACAAATTTATATCACATTAGGCTTTGTACATTCATAGTAATGTGCAATTAAAGTATGCTTTTAGTTAGAATAAAATATTCTATATTTAACTACACAATGGCAGTCATGTGATTGTATTCACCTGTGCAATCAAGATGCCTATAACCACACCCAGCTGGTGTAAAGTGCCAAAAGCTCCGCGGAGTGGAGTTGGTGAAACTTCCCCCACATACATAGGCGTGAGACCAGTGAAAAGGCCACAGAAGAGGCCAATAACTAAGCGGCCAGCAACAATCATCTCAAAAGAAGAGAAAACAGTGCAAAGCCCCATGAGTCCTCCACCAATCAAGGCCAAGATATTCACCAAAAACATGGAATTGCGTCTGCATGAAGAAAGAGAAAGAAAAAAAAAAAGGTCTGTGTAAGTTTGTGAGGTAAGAAACAGTAGTGATGATCAAGCGCTGTATACCGAATAAAGTACATTTACATTGTGATAAAAGATAAAGTCGTAATTATAGTACTGACCACCGAATGCATTTGATTGACAATTGTTCTGGTAGATTAATGGACGACTGAAGCTACCAAAATGGAATGATCAAGCGACCATCTTAACAAGTGGCTAGATCCTTGAAATGGGATTTCAGACATTGTCTTCTTGTCCCCATTTCATTACAGGTCAGGATACACATGTGTTGTATGTAGTTTAGGAGCAGACTTTTTGAGGAAGGCACTCGCATGCACTAGCATGCCTCGCGTCTCCAGTCCCGGTCAGTTGAGGTGCAGTGGCTAACATCATGGGGTTCGCAGATTGGGTCTTGTGGAGGGAATGGAGATCCACTCTTTTCTACTTGGAATTGGAAGCACTTCCAGTGTTCCTTCCCCCTATGAGGAAGATGTGGAGCTATGTGGAGTCTGAACCAGCACAGCCTCTCCAGCTAACTGAAGATAGTTACTAGATCAGTGGCTAAGCTTGATATATCTTGGCCAACCAGTTAGGTAGGAACCACATTTACTATCGGCAGCCATCTTGAACGGGGAACTCTGGCTCTTGGTTAGCGACCCTTGATAGTGTAGGTTCTGGCTTGGCAGCCATCTTGGGTATGGGTTCTGCCATGGGTTCTGGCTTGGCGGGCCCTCTTGAACAGGGAATCTGGCAAAGGCTTGGTAGCCATCTTGAACGTGGGTTCAGGCTTGGTGTCCACCTTGGGTTCAGGCTTGAGAGGAAGCTGTTTAATAGTATCCACCCCCCCCCACACACACACACACACTTAGCCTCCGGGCACGATCGATATATAGCCCTCAAGGGTCAAACTACATCTCACTCTAGTCATCCATGATTTTATGGGCTCATGCAGCCCACAATGAAAAATGTCCTTGAGAGCCACATCATTAAATGGTACTCGGTAGGATAACTCACAGAAATGTTGAACAAAGTCTTCAATGCTGGAGTTTCCTTGTTGGAGTTATAGTTTAGGAGTTGGGTCCATGGTGTCCTGCTGTCTCCTTAAAGCTGCCGGATCTAAGTAAGGCAGTTGATTCTATAACAGCTGGGTTGCATACTTGAACATGGGCTGGGCATAAACATAGATAGGCATGACCGGAGCGAGACAGAGGAACCAAGTGCAGCTTTATTATAGAAGTCAGGTAGGCAAAAACAAAAGGTAATCTAAAAAACCCTAAAGGGTAATCCACAAACATAATGCTTCGGGATGTCCTTGATATAAAAACAAAACAAGATACTTGGCAAACAATTCAATCAACTGCAACCTGTATGTGTGGGAGCGTTTGCTCATATACCCCTCCTGCCAGAAACAGGGAGGAGTCCTTGATTGGTTCCCACTCAGGGGTTTCTGGGAACTGTAGGTTTTTTGGGGCAGCATCCAGAGCCCTTAAATGCTCTAGGTAGTATACAGAAGTTTCATAATAATTGAACTATTTACTCTATATCATTTAGATTTACAGTGGAGGGCGGAGCTTACGTTACTACATTTGCCTGCTTGCGCAAAAACGTTTTTTAGTCGTATCGTCGTAATAACGAAAAAATCATCATTTGAACTGATTATTTGTAACTGAGACCATCTGTGCTGCGAACCCATGCTGGTTTGGTTTCTGAGTATCTAATGAATCATGGATTATGCTGTTATTCACACATTAGTCATGTTCCGTTCTATAGCTAATGTGCATATTACACACCTCACACAATACAAGAAACAGTTGTTTATTTAATCATCCTTTTAGTCCTGTTCCCAAAATGCACATTTTGCCAACCTTCAAAACCTATATGATTGACCAGTGAGTCGAATCCTTCCCTCATTGGATTATGCTGGTAAACCTCACTTGGTTTTCTCCCAAGTACAGTATCTCGAGCTGTTTTGCTATGAGCAAATATTGTATAGATGTTTGCATTGATATAATTAGAACATACTGAGAACGCTTGGTCTAGGCCTTTACCAGTAATAGAATGATCTTGTTGCAGGAAATTGATATGATGGCTGATTCTGCTCTGTGTGCTCAGCTTGGTCATCCACAATCTTTCTGTTACTGGTACTACAAAGGTTTGAATATAGACGTCGCTGTAATGATTCTTATTTTCTCCATTCAATCTTTTAAACGGGGTATTCATGCAACGTCATACAATATATTTATGATTTGTATTTTATCCCCATGCGTCCTGGTTTGATGTGCATGACATGAATCAATCCAGCATACCTTTTCCCATCACTGGGTCTTGTTACTATGGTAACTCAGTTAACTGTGCACAGGCGTCCGTCTAAAAATGCAAAAGTGCTGCAGACATTTGTATGATGAAAGGTTTCTTGTCACTGACCGCCCAAACTTGTTGGCAAGGACGCCGACACTGAAGGAGCCCACCATTCCTCCCACGCTGAAGATAGCCACTGAGAGACTCCACACGATGGTGCACATTCCAGGCTCGATGGGCGTCCCGTAACGTTCTATCCATGTGTTGTTAAAGAAAGAGCGCAGTTTCTGCAAAAAAAGTGAAGACAGAAATATGTGTGAGAAGGCGAGATTGAGCTATCTTTATTTCATTGCTAAGCATGACAGCAGATCCCTATCCCAATTGGAAAGTCTGAAAGCCATAGCACCACCAAACTGTTGGGCCCATGAGCAAGGCATCTTTGCTCCAAGGGCAGATTATCAGGGCTGAGCTTCCACTCTCAAATAAAGAATTTCACTTTGCATTGTACTTTATCTTTCCTATCATCGGCTAAATATGAAAACAATTTTTGTCATATATACATTTTAGCTCAGTGAATTTCTTTTTTTGCATATCTAGGCTTGTTTTGGAAGCTGGGGTCAGAGCGCAGGGTCAGAAACGATGTGCGCCCCCTGGAGCACAGAGGTTTAAGCACCTCTATTCAGGGACATCAAGGACCCAAGCTTGGCCGATACCAGGACTCGGGACTCGAACCGCGACCTTCCGAACAGCAGCCCAGCACCTTAAACCACTGAGCTACACACTTCCCCAATACCGGGGCTTGAACCCCAACCATCCGATCTGTAGCCCAGAGCCTTAAAGGTACACCCCTCCCCTCCCTTCATATTTAGAAGCTAAGGTCTGAAAGCACGGTCAGTCATGACCCAGCGCCCTGTTAGATTCCCGTCACCGCCATTTGTGGGTGGAGTTTGCCTGTTCTCCACGTGCCTCAGGGTTTTTTTCTCCGGATTGTCCGGTTTCCTCCGGTCCAAAAAAATGCCTGAAAATTGTCCCTAGTGTGTGAATATGTGTGTGTGTGTGTGTGTGTGTGTGTGAATGTGTGTGTGTGTGCCCTGCAATGGGTTGGCATTCCATACAGGTTGTATCCTGCCTTGATGGCCCAAGACGCCTAATATAGACACAGGCTCCCCGTGACCCAAGGAACGATCGGATATAGCGGTAGAAGATGAATGAATGAAATACATAATTAATATAACATGTCATACATAATTAATAATAATAAACCTTTTTCCTTTTTCGATTATGATTAAATACCTTGCATGTTTTTTGTTGTTTTTTTCAATTTTATTTTGTTTGTTATTTATTATTCTAGTCATGCTTTGACTAACAGTTTCTTAATCAACCCCTGAATTGGTTTCCCCCCCCCCCCCCCCCCCCGATTTTGTAAATAAAAGCTTTCGCACAGGATATGTTACCGAAAACTTCATCTAATGAGGTCGGCTTGTCGATTCCACCTACAGTGTGAGGTGCTCGCATCCATCAGCTACATCAACCCTCTGCTGCCATAGAGGAAGAAATAATGATCTACCACAAAAATGTGAATATTGCTGCCCATGTCTCAGTTAGAACAGTGCACATGTATATGATCCAGAAAAACACCAAGGATTCCTAATTCATAATAAACAGATCGTTATTTATTACCTATAAGGATCAGAGACATCCTTACAAAGAAAAATACTTAAATAGATATTTAAAAAAGGGATGGAAATTGGAAAAAGACTGCTCAGTTGGAAAAGACCTTGTCAGTACAGTTATTAAATGTAGAGTATGACCTCATAACCTCATAATCTACCCATGTCTGCCCATCTACCCATCCTGACTGAGACCGGAAAATGCATTACTCCTATTAACGGCCATGATCTCGTTAGTTTCCATCATGCATTGATTGTGCGGGACACAGGGACTGAATAGAAACTGAAAAAGATCTTTTGTCTCGATGAAAGGATGCCATAATGTGCATTCCTTCCACATATATTCCACTTCACCCAGAACCATTAATTAAAAACTATTCAGATAAATTGAAAATGAAAGAATGTTCAGCAATACCTTTCAGTAATTTACACAACTGTCCCGATGTCCCTTTATTGTCCCATTATAACCTAGGCCATTATTAATATAAGTATATCTAGTTAGTATATTAGTATACCTCTTTAATTCCCTGCATTATTCTATGTATAAAATACTGACCCTCGCACATAAACTATGTGCACATGAAGAATATGTATTTTGACACTGGTCCAAATGAATCACCATAAGGAATCATCCTTTTCTAGCACCAACTACAGACTGTTAAGGTGTAGCAAAGCACTTTTTTGGAGTAATTACCTCATTGATGTGCATTTTTGATATAAGCTTCTCATATAATATAAGCTTCTTTTATTACACCATAATAAAAGATGATTAACCACCACGCTGTATCCCATCATTGCCTTTAATAGCTGAAGCTGATGTTACAAAAAATGGTATTTAGACAATCCTCATGCAATGTCATGGAAATTTACTGCGTTTGAGTGACTTACATTTATCTCATTTTAAACTTCTGAGCAGCTATGGAGTTACGGTGCCCCAGAGTGGCAGCTCAGTTTGCCTGGGATTCATACGAAGGTCAGTTAGAGACACGACCGCCTACCAAAAACACTGTTCTTACATTCATGGAGGAACCCGTAACGAATGGAGTCACTGTTTAGAACAGGGGTGGGCAATTATATTTTCCAAAGGGCCACATGAGAAACCTGAGGTGTGTTCGTGGGCCGAACCAACAATAATGTTGAACATTCATTCATGCATTCATTCACTTTCACTTCTACAATCTTCCCTTGGGTCATCCTGGGTCAGGGGATTAAGGCATGATGGAATGCAACCCATTCAGGATACACGATATTCTCCCACAGAGCCCTGATCAACCTACCGGGAAGGAAACGAGGATCCATGCCAACTACCATCATGCCCCAACATTGACATGTTCAAAATACATTTTTCCACTTGTAAAGGGCGGTGATGTTCATTGGATTCTATTTTTTGGAAAAGGAAAAGAAAAAAATTCGCCGTATTTTTCCTTCGTTGTGCGGGGTTATAATTTCTTCTGGTGCGGCAAAGAAGCCTAAGCAGTTCAGCGGGCCGGATTAAAAAGACCAAGGGGCCGGATTAAAAGGACCCCGGGCCGGGGTAGTTTCCGTAGTTTGCCCACCCCTGGTTTAGAAGCTTTCATCAAATTATATATTTGGCACTATTCTTCACTGGCTATTTCACCACACACAATCATCCTGGCAGGATTCATGAATTCTCTATTCTCCCACAGAGCCCTGATCTCTACATCATGGAGTGTGTGTGGGATTCCATGAAGAGACAGAAGGATGTGAGAACGTCTACATCCACAGAAGATCTGTGTTTACTTCTCCAAGATGAAACAACCTACCAGCCCAGTTCCTTCATAAACACTGTGTGTAAGTGTACCTAGAAGTATTACTGCTGTTTTGAAGGCAGAGGGTGAATATTGATTTGATTTCCATTTCTCCTTTCTTCATTCACTGCAGTTCGTTCATTGATGAAAGAAAATAATTAACATTCCTAACTCCATTCCATTATTGAAAGCATTCTTTGTTTACAACAGCATTTTTTTCACAACCTTTGCAAAAAACTTTTGCACACAGTACTATATATATATATATCTATATATATCTCTATATATATATATATATATATATATATATAGTACTGAGGTGGTAGAATGAACTTCCTGTAGATGAGTCACTGGCTATCTTCAAACGACGGGTGAAGACGTATCGTTTCCTGGAAATACACTTAGACTGGCACTTAATCTTTTCCTGTTTATTTGATGAAGATGTGTATTTAAAAATGATGCCATAATTCCTCCCAACAGAGTTTTAGGCTGATGCCTGATGGGATGTTGCAGTCTACTAACTAGTGAACCAGTGGCTGATGTACTCATTAATACTTCAAAGCACTTTTGTATACTGCTCTGAATATCCACTAAATAGGTAAATGTAAATGTAAAAGGTATCATCTTTGTGTAAATAATTGTATTTACAAAGTATTGACAACCTGTCTTAGGGTTCAGAGCAGAAGTGGGAAGCCGAAATACTGCAAGAAGATATTATAGTGTGAGCATTTTACTTTTTACATCACTCATTACATTATTTGACACAAACAGATGTACTTTCTACTTCTATTACTCTTTTTGGGTGAAATGTCAGTATTTTGTCTTCTCATTTCCTGGCTACCACGCGCCACAGGCTTAGGATAGCAGCTAACACGAAGCTCACAAATCTAACAATAATGTGCAAGGCAGAACGCAACTGGAAGTCTGGCTAACACGGATGAGACAGAGGGAGTCAGTGACTGAGAACATATCATCTCCCAATAATCATCATCTTTTTTTCTATGACACTAACACAGGTCTGCTTTTTACTTAAGTACATGTCAAACCTCTTTACTTAATCTTGAGTGAAAAAAAATGTATTCAGTACTTCACCTTTTAAAATGTTAGAAGTAGAATGTGTGTGCTTTTTTGTCATCTCTGATTCAGAAATTTTATACACATATATACACATACGATATACACATATATTCATTCATTCATCTTCTACCGCTTTATCCGATCTTCGCTCAGGTCACGGGGAGTCTGTGCCTATCTCAGGCGTCTATGGGCATTAATGCAGGATACACCCTGGATGGAATGCCAACCCATCTCAGGGCACACACACTCACAAACACATTCACACACTAGGGACAATTTTCCAAGGTGCAAATCAACCTACTGTGCATGTTTTTGGACCGGGAGGAAACCGGAGAAAAAACCTCTGAGGCACGGGGAGAACATGCAAACACCACACACATGGCCGAGACGGAAATCGAATCCGGATCCTGGCGGTGTGAGGCAAACGTGCTAACCACTAAACCACCGTGCCCTATATACACATATATCATCCATATAAATATTTAATGTTCTGTAATGATCCCATTCTGTAAAGCTGCATTCGACAATGCACATTGTGAAAAGCTCTATATAAATAAAATGGAATTTAATTGAATCGAATATTCCCGCTGCCCGGACTATGATGATGTATTTTAATGCCAACTACAACTAAGTGTATCTGCTACAAAAACTGTGTTTCAGCAACCGCATCTTTGCTTGGTATATAAACATTAGCACATGCTTCCTGACTCAAGGCAGTTACAATATCTCTTTGAATACATGTTTGCTCTTTGACATTTTCGAATGCGTTAAATAAATAGATAAATTAAAAAATTAAAAAAGAAAAAGAAAACAATTAAATGACTGCGTTCCAATTGTCATGCATGTCTTTTTTATTATTTAAATTTTTTTATCTAAATACAAAATTTTGTGAAAATAGCATCAAATATTGGTGCATTTGTGCATCAACAACATTGTACCTCCTCCGGTGCATTGATGACCCCTGTGTTGTAGCCAAACTGCAGGGAGCCGATCACAGCTGTAGCCAGAGAGAACAGGAGGTAGCATGTCACTTCCTTCTGTGGAGGAGAAAAATAAAAGAAGTTTAAAAAAAAAAGGAAATCTGGCCATGTTTTGTTGACCTGCTACAGAAATATAAATATATGAAGACCTCAAAAATGACCCCAAAAAAACAGTCACTAGGTGTCTCCAAAAAATATATATATATATATTTATATAATTATATATATATATATATTTGACCACCAAAATGTTATATTATATAATATATATATCATATATATATATATATATCATATAGATAGATAGATAGATAGATAGATGAGATAGATAGATAGATAGATAGATAGATATAGATAGATAGATAGATAGATAGATAGATAGATAGATTTATTATTTATTTACTTTTTGTATATTTTACACCCCACACACCCACACACACACACACACACACACACACACACACCCCACACACATCTAGATAATATATATATATATATATATATATATATATATATATATAATTTATAAAAATAAATTGCTTATGATGTATGTTTTACTGGTAAAGGTGTCACTGGCTGCAAAAGGTTTGAAGGGCAGTCGGATGTAGTGCTGAGAGGACAAAATCCACTGAACCACTTGATACTGAGCCTGGAATATTTCTCCATTTTTTTCACCTTGTGTTCACCTTTAACATTGTCATCAGAGGTCACTACATGGTTCTGCTCTTTATTCTTCAGTATTATTCAGAATGACAGGAGCATTATGCTTAAAGGTTGGCGGATCTAAGAAATCATATATACGCAGTGTGCAGAATATGGTTTCAGTGATTCGCCTCTAGGGGCCGCTCTTGACATGACCGCGGACCATAAGCTCCAACAACTATCACTATGGATTTTTATCCGCTAGCAATGAACTATCTTTGCCACGACCTCTAGTCGTCTAGTTAGCTTGTAATGATTGTAGACGTGCATTGATTTTTTAATTTTTAATTTTTTTTAAATTTTTTAATTGATTTTTTTTGAATTTCTTTAAATAACGAATATTCTGTCCTTTGACTGTGACATCCAGCTTTGAATAATACATAAAAAATATAATACAGAGAAGCAGAGGAGTGTGGTTTACGCCAGTTTTCATTAAACAAGCTCTAATTCTCTGTCAGATATTCAGCTCTAGTGGTGATTCCATGTTGCTTTCCATCATGGGTTTGTCCCAATTCAAAAGCTCTGCCCTTAATTGAAAAAAAATGCTTACTTATCTATTGTATTAGTGAAGCACTAATGAACAGAAATAAATAGAATTTTTATTTTCATATATGTGTCCCTGTACTTTAATGTTTACGGTGATTTAAACCTTAAAAAAAGAAAATACTGTTATATTATTCACTTTAAAATTGTGAAAGTAGAATGTTTATTTAACAAGAATGCAACTTGCTTGATTGGGGAATAATGTTTGTGAAGTGGGAATTGTTACTCAGTGGATAAAACGAGTTCAGAATGGAAGGTTATGAGTTCAGATCACCCCCAACCTTCAGTGCTGGGCTTTAGCCATAATTATAGTATAAATGTATAAAGTTGGGATATAAATGTCTTCCAAATGCCATCCATGTAAAACGGTTCCCCATCATCAAAAGTAACTATTAATAAGATAAAACTATGGGGTTCTTTGGAAATTGCTGTGTAATAAGTAGAATAAAACATGAAATAAAAAGAAATGGTACTATTACAATACTACTGAAATAAACTGACTAAACAGACTATCTGCTACACAATGAAATAAGATGGAGGAAATGAAGAAAAGGATAAAGAGGACAATGACCCTTGTGTAAGGAGATAATCAATGTCAAATGAAACATGGCCAATACAGTATTGTTTCCCACACCATATTAGTTGCTGTAATGGTATTCATTAATACAAAAAATGATTTTATGCAAAAAAATGTGAAATTAAATTTTGCACTGCCTTTTGTAACTTAGTAGAAAAACAAGTATCCAGTATAAACTGTGTAACTGATATTTTAGATAATCTCTAACAATAATACACTGTCTGTATAAAAACCATGGGAATATTTAGATTTACGGAATGAGTAAAAATTTTTGGACTCAATAAATGAACAATCAGTAAACAATAAATGATGATCGGTGTTAATAATATAATTCAGTAGTGAATGAGATGGTGAGGTTCCTTTACTGTTAGCTTCAAGCCATTTTATCATCTAAAGTCAGTTCCTGTTTTGAGGATATGTGGATTATAGCGGGTAAGAGGATTTATGAGTAGCTGTTCATCAGGGTAAGTAAATACATTTTTAAAAAATGTTTTATCCAATTCATGGTTCTACTTTGTTTTCCCCAACACTTTATCCAGCAACTTTCGTGATATTTTCAGTTTGAGGCTGAATAATCCCACGAAGGTCCAATATTTCATGTAATACCAAATGATCATATAATATCATATATCAAATTAAAATTTCTCATCCATTCCTAATTCAGTTAAGCACCAAGAATATTGCATTATCAATATTCAACTCTTGTAGTTAATGTTTAATTGCAATTCATATATATATATATATATCTGATATTTCTATGTCCTTGACATTTTTCTCATGGGTCTGCATTTTGTTGTTAAAAATAAATGCTTACAAAAACAAAGAATGTTTATAATATTTACCGTTCTGAATATCAAAATGATCTATTTTTAAGTATGTACTAACTATGAAAAACTATGAACCCCCTATAAAAATTACAATTACAGTACAGTATCAGTGATATTACAGTAGGACACTGTATTTAGTCAGTCAGCTGCTGTATCCATTTCCCAGCAACCACCAACTACCTACCCAACATGGCAAATCTTTATAGTTTATAGTTCACACACATATATAGATATATATATATATATATATATATATATATATATATATATATATATATATATATATATATATATATATATATATATATTTATAGATATATATATATATATATATATATATATATATATATCATCATATATATATATATATATATATATATATATATATATATATATATATATATATATATTGATGGGCTGGGTTCTTTTTTCAAAGTAACTATAATTTAATTACGCGTTTTTTTCTCAGTAACGAAATTACTGTTTTACTTTTTTGTAATTACTTTTATTTTGTAATTAAATTATGTAACGTATATATATATATATATATATATATATATATATATATATATATATATACATATATACATGTTCTTTAACTTTATCTAAAGGTAAATTTATTTAGACTTCTCATCTTTGCAAACTCTTTTTAAAGAAATTCTTATCTGCACTCCCCTTTCGTGTATTCACTGTACTGCAAATTCATTTTTGGGTACTAGTCCTGTAGAAACACACTGCGGTTCATTGCCCAGTTTTAGGCAAATCATTTTGGAGTTTGGTCGAAAAATTACACATATGCCAAATTTAGTGTTGCTATTAGATAGGAATTGGGCTTGAATTTTAGGGGTCGGTGTGTTCCTGAAAGAGTATGGCAAAGAAATTCAAAGGAAAAATGTAGCTATGCAAATGATATAATAGAAGAAATCACAGGCCCTGAAAATGGAGGCCATGAAGACACTTATCCAATTATGATGATTCATCGACATTACACACCCGAGCAGGCTATTTTTTGCATTTGCCAGCACTTTACTAAAAATAACAGCTTTGAATTTCAACACTCCTTTCATGACTTTTGAATCAAGGTCTCAAATATTATGAAGAAGATTGGACAAAACTGGTGGTGCAGGAATAGGAGGAGAAAAATGACAGATTGATGCATATTTAATCCTGTTATTGAAGCATTTGACCAGTAGGTGGCCATTAAATGTGTATAGCATCAGGTACTGTACAGGTCCTCAATATGCTTACACTGCACAGGTAATTTAATGTCTTGATTGGCAGTATCTATCTGTCTATCTGTCTGTCTGTCTGTCTGTCTGTCTGTCTGTATGTATGTCTGTCTCTCTATCTATCTATCTATCTATCTATCTATCTATCTATATATATATAAACAGAGTTTATGATAAAATCCACAAACAGATTATAAACATCTATTTGTTTACCAAAGTTTCATTAGATCGATGGCAACATAATGCAAACAAAACCCTCCAGTATTCTTTTCATTCGAGGATTCGAGGAGCAGAACAGAATTTGAATGTGCACATTTCTAACAGTTTTTCACATAATAATATTAATAATAATAATAATAATAAATAGTAATAACTTATAGTAGTAAAATACTCCTCCACAAATTTAGTACATGTTTGAGAGCAATATATATTTTTCTTATCATTGATACTTACGGAAATCAGACGGATAAAAAAAAAGCAGATAATTATTTAAAATAAACAAAAGTCCTCATTTATTATATACATATATAATTATATTATATTGATTTGATAAGCTAACTAAAGCAAGTTCAGCATGTTCTCACACTACACCACAACAAAAATGAAAAAATAGGAACACCAAATATATATATATATATATATATATATATATATATATATATATATATATATATATATATATATATATATATATATATATGTTTATATATAAAAATATGTTTATTTGTATTTTGTCCCAACCCAGATTCACAAATCTAAATATTTTACAATGGTATATTGTACATTCTTTTTTATATTCCACGTATGTTCAGTGTATATAATGTTCATTTAAAAGCAAGGGTTAATGATATAACCACGTAATAAACACAAACTGTTTTTCCATTATAATTATTATTATTTTGGTCTACATTTGGGTAACTGGAGGTATTCTGATCGCCTTTTGCCTGTTAAGGTTTTCAACATTACGCAGTGACGTTATTATGATGCCTGTAAATGATAGAATCAGCTTTACAGGGATGAAATGGTTCTTAAGGCAAGTCATTTATTATTATTATTATTATTATTATTATTATTATTATTATCCGCAATGCTGTCTGTAATATGTCTTGTGTTTCTGTTGCCTTGTTGTTTAGCATGCACTACTTACCTTCTCCCCCTCCATGTTTCACTAAAATGGGAGTGGCTGATTTTGTGGACGCGCAGTTTGGCACGCAGCTTCCGATACCACCCAGACTGAAACAAAAAAAAACAACAACAAGCATTACGATTTACTCCAAATCAATAAGATATGCAAACAAATATTATTATAATTTTTTTTTTTCAAAAAGCGCATGCGTAAACTGTCATGCATTTAAAATAACGGAGGTCGTCGAACAACAGGTGCTTGGTTTGCCGAGGTGTGTTTTATTTTCCCCCTGCATTTATTTTCTTGCATCTTGCACACGTTTACAGATACTGGGGGAAAAAAAAAGAACTTATCATAATTACCTTTTCCTGGACGTCGGGCGAACGATGCGTCCCTGCGCGCTCCTGTGTGTTATTTCCGTGCCGTGTGCGTGCGTGTGCGAGTATACGCGTTCGTGCGCGCTCGCGTGCGTGTGCGTGTGCGTGTGGGTATATATATATGTCACACTGTGAATACGTGGCGATTCTCACGTTGCCCCTCACCGCCACCTTTGACGTAAAAAGATTTGCTCCAGCCAATAACAGCAAATGATCAGTGATTATTTGCTTCCTCCTCCTCCTCCTCCTCCTCCTCCGCGTCGTCGTGGTCCGGCCGCTCACGAGCGTTCATGTATTCGTAACACCGCGTCTTTGCGTCGGGAAAACTCGTGACGACTCGCCAATGACACACAGTCACACGGAGAATCCGATACACTTTCCCGTGATGCTTTGTGACCTTGAGGGGTTTCTGCGGATGCTGCGCTCGTTTCCACCGACCCGTTGCTCTCATTGGCTCCGGGATGCGGCTCCAGGAGCCAATCGGAGCGCAGAGCAAGAGATGCTCCAAGCTAATCCCGGCAGAGAGCAGGCAAATGTGGGCCGGGTTAGAAATGAACCACCAGAAGATGTCAATTCAAAGATCTCCTCTAAAGCATGCGGTTTATGACAAGCCATTTGAGGACCCAACTAAACCTTAAACCTTAAACCTCACACCGCCCCACTGCTGCGCTCGCTCCACCGGATTCCTGTAGCTGCACGCATCAGATACAAAACACTGACGCTCGCCTATGAAGCCAAAAATGAACCTTCATACCTCAGAAAGCTCCTCATCACCTCCCGTAACCGCGCCGCGCTGCCTGAGAGCGTCTGGCACCGCTCGCCGTAAGATCAGCTCAAGGCTCTTCTTTGTTCTGGTGGTGAAAGGAACTTCCCCTGGAACAACTGGCTCATCTTCAAACGACGACTGAAGACCCAAGAAAGACTTCTTCCTTCTCACTGTCCAGGAAACCATAAACAATATCCCTCAACTGTGTCTATGTTTATTTTGTACCTTAAGTTCGTCTGAATGAATTTATTCTTAGATGGAGACCTAAAGCACTGTTTGTATGTCGCTCTGGATAAGGGCATCTGCTAAAATGCCATACAAAATCTGCCATACAGATAACTGTATGGCTGTGTGCATGAGACACCACTGTGATGGGAGGGAGGTTGCTTAATGGTTAAGGCATTGGGCTCTGGACCGGAAGATTGCATGTTCACGTCTCTAGTGGGCCCTTGATCAAGGCCCTTAATGCTCAGTTGTAAGTCGCTATAGATAAGGGCGTTTACCAAATGCCTCAAGTGATGATCTCCTTATATCTTTTAATATGAATCATAATATGTAAAGACCAGTGTCGGAGAGTAACTAGTCACATGTCGCGGCGTTACGCAACTTAATTACAGAATAAATGTAACAGTCATTTGATACAGTCACTGAGAAAAGAAAATGTGCAATTAAATGACATTTACTTATGAAAATGTTAAAGATTACAAATCAGGTTCCATCTGAACAATTTCATGTAAAATTGGATTTGAGTGATGACAATCTGCTGCAGTTTCATTTAAAAAAAAGTACAGATTTTTTTTTTTTTACGAAGGATTGAAATGATTTTTCTTAGAATGTTAACTTAAAGTGCCACCTAGTGGACGAACGTCAGGTATCAAAACGTCACCAAATGTAATCAGTTACTCTTAGAAAAGGCTTTTTGCGAAAGCTTTTTTCCAGAGCATTGGGCTCTGGACCAGAAGATCGCAGGTTCATGTCCCACCGCCACCAAGCTGCTACTAGTGGGCCCTTGAGCAAGGCCCTTAACCCTCTGGATAAGGGCGTCTGCCAAATGCAGTAAATGATTCATGGTTATCTAATTTAAAATGTATCATAATATATACAGACACCTATCCTAACACTTCTTCTGGGAGTGTCGGGGAGTAACTACATACATGTAACGGCGTTAAGCAATTTAATTATATTAATTATATTATTATATTTAATTACAATTTAATTTGTTACAGTTACTGTACAGTTACAGTTATTGAGAAAAAAATGTGCAATTAAATGACAGTTACTTATGAAAAGATGACAAATCCGGTTCCATCTGTACAAATTCATGTTTGAATGATGACAATCTGCTGCAGTTTCATTTAGAAAAATAAGGTTTAAAAGACGTTTTTTTCTTAGAATGTTAACTTAAAGTGCCACCTAGTGGACGAACGAGAGTCATCAAAAAGCAATCAAATGTAATCAGTTAGTTTACTTTTATAAAGTAATTGAAAACTTGTAACCCTGTAAACACTGGTGAAAACATACACCCCATTTTTTTCCCTCGCCATGCCTTCTCCACAAGCTCTTTAAGAAATAAACCTGCGTCAGTCAGATGAAATCAACCAAGACTTGGTTTTTCATGGTCTCATTTCTTTTTGTTTTATATCACAACACAGTTTTACACAGCTTTTTGCGAAAGCTTTTTTTATACAGTTCTCATCTATTTTCATATATTTCCAAGCCTCTTCTTTCCATATAGATTATTTTTAATAGCTACAAAATCATTCTGTATATTTTCTGTAGAATATTACAGTCAAATTGCTCAATGTTCCTGTAAAGTCAGAGCCTATGTAACTGGCTTTTATTATTATGGACTATTTACAAATAAGACTAGGTACTGTATTTGGATTATGATAATGTTCTATAGTTAGTGGTGGGGGAAAATGGTGTATACACCATTATATAATTGGTTTATTGGTGTATATATAGATATATTATATCGCCAGTGTATACAGGACAATATTAGAATATATGTGCATTGTATAATTACTGCTTTAATACAACTGAAAAAGAATTAATGTACTGGACTGTGAAATCAAGAAAATACAGTACTGTAATTTGGTATCCACTATAAATACATTTGCATACTGTAAAATACTTAACAGTAGGAGTACTGCTAAAACTGGTATCCCTGCTGTTTGTTTTACATGGCAATTTTTTTACAATGTACTCATATGTTCAAAAGTTCAAATCCCAGCACTGCCAAGGTGCCACTAATGGACCCTTGAGCATTCCCCTCACTTTTAACTGCTCAGTTGTACCTCAGCCCCACTGAACACCACTGGGTTGACCTGGAACGGAAATCTCCTCCAACATAAGCTCATAATCTAATGTGTGTAGTGAAATGATTGCAAATCCCCTTATGCACCAAAATATAGTATGGAGCTTTATTAGAACAATGAATGTATACTTCATTTGGAATGGGATATTCAGCAAGCACATATGGGTGCCATAGGAGGTGTTAGTTCAATGGTTAAGGCATTGGAAGATCTCAGGTTCAAATCCATCCCATCACTAAGCTGCCATTAGTGGCCCTAGAGCAAGGCCCCTAACCCTTAATTGCTCACTTGTAAGTCGCTCTGGATAAGGGCGTCTGCAGAATGTATAAATGTATGGTCATGTGCTGGCAAATCATTGAAAATTTCAAAAAAGCATGCATTCTCTGTTTTCCTCCCAGTCCAAAAACTTGTACGGTTGGTTGATTGGCACCTTGGAAAATTGTCCCTAGTGTGTGAACTCAGGGGCCGAATGTGGCCCACCATGTCATTTTATGTGGCATGCAAGAGCTTAAAAGGTGTATGACTGTCTTAAAGTAAAGCTATGCTGCTTTAAAGCGTGCATTGACAATAAGCTACATCTCCTGCAATCCACTGACTATGTAACCCACCCCCCCCCCCAACCCCCACACCACACACACACACACACACACACACACGAAGTGACGGCATCCCGCCACTAGAATGCAGCGTATCCCACATTGGTGTCCAGGAATGTCCAGGAAGTGAAAAATGTATGCAGATGGAAGGCACTTCAAAGAAAGATGGGAAAGCGAATACATTTTTGTGCATCAATGAGAAAAAAAGGAGAAAATACATGTGTTTTGTGTTATGATGCGGCGGCGCCCACATCAGCGTGGACCAAATTGTTCCAAAATCACTATGAAAGAAAAAAAAAAGTCAAAGACACTTTGGTCATAAAGAAAAAATACTGGTTAATTTAATCTGACAAAAGTAATAATAAATAAAAATTCTATAAATGTTAACCAATGAAAGTCAGACATTGTTTTTCAACATGCTTCAACAGAATTATGTAAAAAAATAAACTCATGAAACAGGCATGGACAAAAATGATGGTACCCCTAACTTAATATTTTGTTGCGCAACCTTTTGAGCAATCACTGCAATCAAACGCTTCCTGTAATGAACTGTCAATGAGACATCTGCACCTCTCAGCAGGTATTTTGCTCCTTCCAAAGCCAATAGGATTGAGGTCACTCCTCATAGACATGGCAAACTGCTCCAATAGTTGTGTCCGGTTTGATTGTCCTGTTAGGGTGCCTGCGACTGAGACCAAGCTTCCAGACTAGTAGCTCCTTAGAATTCTCAAAGGATTGAGGTCATTTTCCAATTAGACGGCCACTTTAGCCACAGTGTGCCAGCCAATTTTTTCCTCTTAGGTATATTAATAGGGACAGTGTTCTTTTCTTGATTGCTTCAAAGCTGATGTGCCTTGGCAAAAACTTCGACTCATCTGTCCACAGGACATTCTCCAGAAGCTTTGTGGCTTGTCACATTTTTGTATAAGTCTTGCTTATTAAATATATGTTGCTGAAGAGGATTTTCCCTCCATGTCTCTTTAGAAGTTTTTCTGTCTTTTGTTAATTCGGAATCCGTCTCTTAGATTTGTCTGCGGCCACGTCCAGGGAGGTTTTTCGTCCCATGGAACAAGAATAATATGGACAAGGAACACATGGTCTTATAGCCTTTACCTTTACAGGACATTCTCCCAGAAGCTCTATAATTTTCTTTCTGTCTTGTCATGTAGTTTGGCCCAAATTCGTTTTCAGTGTCCTCCTTGTTCGTCTCCCATCACTTTGGCTCAATGGCCCAATCTATTCAATTTCACCTTGACTCTTTATAGTGGAACATCTCATTCATCCATCTTCTACCATGCTTTGTCTTTCTCGTGCAGATGTACAATTAGTTTTCCAATTTTCTTTTCTCTTTGAGACATTTTTTGGGTCATGTCGGGGGTTGAAAAACAAAGCCTGGAGCCATATATATAGCCGGCTGATTTCTCAGGCATCTTTGGTCTTAAATCAAGACCTGTTTCATTATTCATTTTTTTACCCACGGTGACAATGTTGAACATCATTTTCTTTGCATATATTAATTATTAATGATACATTATAAATTAAATATATGTTGCTGAAGAGGATGTACTATAAAACTGTCCTCGGGCAAGGGACAAGCACATGCCAATCCCAAATAGTATCCATGTCATTCAATTTTTACATAGGTCATTCATCATCTTCTAACTACATTATGCTGATGTGGCACGGTGACAATCACATCATTTTCTTTGGCAGGTATATTAATTATTAATGATACATTATAAATTAAATATATGTTGCAAGAGGATTTGTACATAAAACTGTCCTCGGGCAAGGGACAAGCACATTCTCACCATCCCAAATAGTATCACAATGTCTATTCAATTTTTACACTAAGGACAATTTTCCAAGGTGCCAATCAACCTACCGTGCATGCTTTTTTTTGTGACAGGGGAGGAAACCGGAGAACCCGGAGAAACCGAAAAAAAACCCCCCAGAGGGAGAACATGCAAACTCCACACACACACCAAGACGAGAATCAAACCCTGGCGGTGTGAGGCAAACGTGCTAACAACTAAGCCACCGTGCCGCTGTAAAATATATCGAAATTATAAAATAGTATGTTTATTTAAAAGCTCAAAAAAGCAGTGTTTTTAGAGTGTACCGACAGCATACCATCACTTTGGTTCGGCACCGACAAAAGTCCGCAAAGATACGTAATGTGTCACAACACCAGAGTTCCCATGTTAACCCTTGTACACATTTGAAAGCACCACAAAAAATGGCAATGGGACAATGGAGAAAGGTGGAGTTTGCATGTTCTCCCAGTGCCTCAGGGGGTTTTTTGCTCCGGGTTCTCCGGTTTTCCTCCCCTGTCAAAAAAGCATGCATTCTCCAGTTTCCCCCCGGTCCAAAAACATGCACGGTAGGTTGATAGGCACCTTGGAAAATTGTCCCCTAGTGTGTGGAATGTGGGTGTGTGTGCCCTGCGATGGGTTGGCATTCCATCCAGGGTGTAATGCTGGCCTGAGAGCCACTCCTCGTGACCTGAGGGAAGATCGGATATTGCGGTAGAAGATGAATGAAGGAATATATTTTACCAATAAATCCCATTTTGTCTTTTTACTTTAAAAAAAAAATATCACACTTTTATCACACAATACTTTCCCAATACTTTCAATAGCAAGGCCCTTAACCCTCAATTGCTCAGTTGTAAGTCGCTCTGGATAAGGGCGTCTGCCGAATGCTGTAAATGTAAACTGGAATTACATCATCCTGTCTCATATTGGATAAACAGAAATATTGAGTTTAAAGATTATTGCTGTAAACAGTCCATACTCTGTGCATCACCGAAGAACAAATCTATTGTGGAGTCTGCCTCTGTGCATTATGTGTCTGTACATATTTACGGGCCTGCATCCTAGAGGCAGAGGTTAAAAGCCTTTTAAAGAGTAGTGCTATTAAACCCAGATAAAAGCCTTCAAGGTGGAACGCGGTATTTGACTGGTAACAGATTAAAATACACTCAATTAAATCAATATCTACGTTAAGCATTCTTTTTTTTTTTTTTTTTTTTTTTACACAGGCCAAGTCTGAGATATCACTTCTGTGGAAAGGCAGACAGTATTGTTGCAAGGCACAGATGTGGGGAAAGCTTAAAAAAAAATGTGCAGTCAGTCATAGTGATAATCAGAGTCACAATACTTTTCTAATTGTATAGAGCGTTTAACGACGGACAGCTTTAAATAGATAATGCTGTAATATAGCTGTAAGGTTCTCCCTAATGACCAAGTTTGTGGCCACTGTGGAAAGGTAAAACTGCCTGAGCTGACAACTGCCTGAGAGGAAGCAGGCCCCAGAGGAAGTCCATCCTTATCTGGGTATCATCAAATGTCAATTTATTACAGTCAAATGTTGTTGAGGACAGTATTTCACAAATGCCCTTATACTGAGCGACATATAAAATAAGATTTTGCTAGATTTACAAACCTATAATACAAACAACCTTCAATGATGTGGAGAGGATTTTTTTATTAGAAGACATGTTTCAGGAAGAGATGATTTGTACTAATAGGCGATTTTATTTTTCCCCACTCCATTTTCGCTGATCTAAGTTTTCGCCTATTGCTGTGCATCACTCCTGACAGCCAGGGGATGGGACAAGAAGTCTTTTTGGGTTAAGCAGTCCTGATCCCCATCCTAACTTCCAGCAATGTTGCTTCTGCGGCGGTTGCAGTGTCAGAGCGGGAACGGCGGGACCATCTTGGAAGTGTTCATATGGATGCCGAAGTCTCGTGTCAGATTTTCTTCAGATTCGGAGTTTATTTGTCACATACACATACATACACAGTAGGATATGCAGTGAAATGCTTCTTAAATAAGTAGAATAGAAATGTAAAAAATATAGATTAAAAAAAACAAAATAAAAAAATAGTGTATAAAGTGTAAAAGTGACGGGTATAAAGTGACGGGTCCAAGATGTCTGGTGTAAAATGTCCAGTGTGTGGCGACCAATGTAAAGTGACCAGTTTTCATTTGTTCAATGTTATCCCAGTGTGTAAGTACTTTGATTATCTATTTTTCGCAATTACCAGCATGTTTACTCCCAACTACCCCACTTTCCATATATTATATTTATATATATATTATATATATATTATATATATATTATATATATATATATATATATATATATATATATATTATATATGTATGTATATTCACATACATATTCTATATTATCATATTCATATACTGCATAGTATTTCACTATGTGAGAGTGTGAATGTGTATGTGACTGATATAATTTAAACTGAATTTAAGAAAACTAATAATTAATAAATAATAATTAATAATAATAAATACAGTAATAATAATAAAAGGTTTGCATTAATATTGTGTAATTATCTTTTAATACAATGAAATCAGCGGGGCACTGTGGCTTAGTGGTTAGCACGTTCGCCTTACACCGCCGGGGTCTGAGTTCGATTCCCGTCTCGGCCATGTGTGTGTGGAGTTTGCATGCTCTCCCTGTGCCTCAGGGTTTTTTTCCTCCGGGTTCTCCGGTTTCCTCCCCGGTCCAAAAAACACATGCACGGTAGGTTGATTGGCACCTTGGGAAAATTGTCCCTAGTGTGTGAATGTGTGTCTATAAATGTGTGTGTGTGTGTGTGAGTATGTGTGCCCTGCTATGGGTTGGCATTCCATCCAGGGTGTATCCTGCCTTAATGCCCATAGGCGCCTGAGATAGGCACAGACTCCCCGTGACCCGAGGGAAGATCGGATAAAGCGGTAGGAAGAAGATGATAATGATGGTCATGAATTAGAAAGATGAATGAATGGATGAATGAATGAATAAACGGTAATGAAATGACTAATGAATGAATGAATACAATGAAATTGTATTAATTGCAGAATTAAATTACTG
The DNA here is from genome assembly GCA_030449085.1 of Kryptopterus vitreolus. NCBI lineage: Eukaryota > Metazoa > Chordata > Actinopteri > Siluriformes > Siluridae > Kryptopterus > Kryptopterus vitreolus. The sequence goes on along the minus strand of JACRUU010000033.1, from coordinate 497,674 downwards.
AGTCTAATAATGCATACCAGCCACTAGGTGGTGCAGTGTGAACACGTTTACAATCGAGTCTCACCGAGAAATGGAACAGACGGGAGTGGATCGTCTAAGGTTAACAAAACGGTATAAAGTTTAAAGTTCTCTCCCTATTGCCCATTAAAAATTTCATCGAAAAATTTCTTCATAAAATTGTGGATAGATAGATAGACAGACAGACAGACAGATAGACAGACAGACAGACAGATAGATAGATAGACAGACAGACAGACAGACAGACAGACAGACAGATAGATAGATAGATAGATAGATAGATAGATAGATAGATAGATAGATAGATAGATAGATAGATAGATAGATAGATAGATAGATAGATAGATAGATAGATAGATACCTCCAATTTAAGATATACTTCAGGATAGATTGTATGGGTGAAAGAGAAATCTAGATATATTGAAATAAAAAAATGTTAATTGTATGTTTAATTTGTTACTGCCGGGTTTGAACTCTAGGCATGGGCTCTTTTACATCCGGATCCAATGCTTACATCATTTTCTTACTCATCACTGAGCGTTTGTGTCAAATATTGATGAACACACGATTATCTAAAAAAGAAACCTCTTCTCTCAGCATATATAAGTGTTTCATTATACAAGGTTTCATTAGAATAATATTGTTGTTGCTATATTCAGGGATTCGTCCCTCTAAAAAGAAAAAAAATGGTGAGTAAAGGATGTCATCATTCGATTTTTTAGTCCGTATGTATTGAAAATACATCACTTTCTTGCTGTCTAAACAGAACATGGAAAAATACTCTAAAGAGATTGGCTGAACTAAATAGCACAGAATCAATTTGTATACTACCGCTATACAATAACTTCTGGACTCAAACCCAAAACACAAACAAAAGAAGCATATGAATAGGGATACTTTTTTTTTTTTTTTAGCTGTAAACGGACATGAAATGAGAAAGCATATGCTTGATTGCAGTACATAACCCAAAACATTACATTCTACCCACTGGCGAGTCTTTTTCCCACAGTGCCTTCACGTCTCATGGTAAAAAAGAAATCAGGACTCATCAGACCATGCAACCTTCCTCCATTGTCCCATTGCCCATTGTAGGTGCTTTCAAATGTGTACAAGGGTTAACATGGGAACTCTGGCCCATCTAGTTTCAATGCAGCCCCCATACAGTGCAGGGTGCAATGCTTTTGTGTTGTGACACATTTCGTATCTTTGCGGACTTTTGTCGGTGCCGAACCAAAGTGATGGTGTTGGTGCACTGTAAAAAGTGCTTTTTTGAGCTTTTAAATAAAGATACTATTTTATAATTTCATTATATTTTACAAACAAATCCCATTTTGTCTTTTTACTTTTTTTTACATTTACATTTTTTTACTTAAATGTTTTTTTTTACATTTATTCTGTTTAAATACTTTCAATACATTGACATGGAACTTCTGAAGTGATATTTAATAAGTATTTTTGTTATCTAATGTCCTAACGCAATGTCAGTACTATATGGCAAGTTTGTACTACATTGTACTATTGAACAGAAACACTGCAGAGTTGCTAAAGAAAAGGTTTTTTTTTTTTTCATCACAGTAGTTAATCTTAATGATTTTTTGTTATAATTTTTTTTATCAGTATTTTATTTTTTAAATAATATTTCAAGTAATTAAGGAGACTGCGTTAGACAATGTGAGATTGTTTTTTAACACTATAACCCTTACTTTCTGATAAAAACGGGGGTTAAATACTGAAATATTACATTTGACATTTCTGTCAGCATTACCCATGATCCTCCTCAGCATTGGACGGAGACAGTCGTGCTTGATGTGACCCGAGCAAAAAGGGAAATTCGTGCCCATGAGCACAAATCCATAGATTAAAGTTTGTGACTATATCTCGAAATGCAGCATATATATATATAATATATATATATATATATATATATATATATATATATATATATATACAGCAGCAGAATATAGCAGCCCTATAGCCTATAGCAGAAAGTCATCCCCAAAACATTAAAGAGCCACCGCCACGCATCATTGTGGACATGAGGCCAATTTTCTCTCTGTTTACACCACACCCACTCATTCTGTTTATTGCCAAAAAGCTCTGAAGCAAAAAAAGCTCCAAAAAAAGCAAAAAAAGCTCCATGTGACAAAAGTATATGATCCCATCTGAAGTTCCACAAGTGTCTGACAAAATGAAACATGATTGAGCTGTTTCTTGGATGAGAGATGCAGTACGGGATATGTTTTCACATATAATTCATTCATTCATTCATTCATCTTCTACCGCTTTATCCGATCTTCCCTCGGGTCACGGGGAGTCTGTGCCTCTATGGGCATTAAGGCAGGATACACCCTGGATGGAATGCCAACCCATCGCAGGACACACACACACACACACACACACACACACACACACAAATTCATACACTAGGGACAATTTTCCAAGGTGCCAATCAACCTACCGTGCATGTTTTTGGACCGGGAGGAAAAACGGAAAGAACCCGGAGAAAAACCCCCTGAGGTACGGGGAGAACATGCATGCAAACTCCACACACACATGGCCGAGACGGAAATCGAACCCGGATCCCTGGAGGTGTGAGGCGAACGTGCTAACCACTAAGCCACCCCCCCCCCCCCCCACATGCCCCTCACATATAATTATTTGTAAATAAACCATACAACCCCACAATAAATGAGATTTTCACCATACTGTAACAGTCGTTTACATTTCCTTTACAGTACATGATGCTATTTGCAATAAAGTGGCTAAAAATCAGTGTTTTTTTACTGATGTGAGTGAGATTAGCTAATGCTAAAGTCGATTTATACAGTGCTCTACTGGAGATACCACAGTTTGGATTTAATAGTATTGTGCAGGAACTATGTTTTTTTTGTTTGTTTTTGTTTTGGTTCTGATAAATATAAATAGCGAACTATACGGGACATTTCATCGATAATCGTGCCTCCTATTCAGTACAATCGCTAAGTGAGTGTAGCGTTTAGCTTTCCTGAGCTTTTCCGAATAGTCACAGCATAACCCACATCTGCTGTCATTTCCAATCACACACACACACACACACACACACACACACAGGCCGTATTTTGGGAACACCCCCACACCCGCTCATTTATCTAGTTACCCAAATAAAATAAATATTTAGAAATCTTTACAGTTCTAGTGGCCTTGAATGACATGATATGTTTCGAAGCACATTATAAAAAAAAAAAGAAAAAAAAAAAAAAAAAAAAAAAGCAGGCATGGTCGTTGTGTAGCCTACGAACAAATAACGTCCGGGGCTTGTTGCCATGGCAACTGTTCGCTTGTACCTGGCGATTATTGTGAGGCGCCGTTAACTGCAGTCTGCATTTCCTTAAAAAAAGAAAATAATAATAAAATCGACAACCGTTAACAACCATCAAGTCTCAGATGGGTCAATTCACCACCAAGATGTTTATGATGTAGGATTTCCATTACACACACACACACACACACACACACACACACACACACACACACACATACGAAAGGAAAATCATCAGTTATTTAGGCACTTGCTTTGGGCTAGGGATACACTGGGCGTTTCATTTTACAAAATACATTTTACTATAGCATTTGCATCAAATACATTACATGTCATGATTCATAAAAATAAGAACAGTATGATACAGAAAGCCTTTCAATTATACAGCAAGTGTTCTTTTCGAGATATTCACCGAACCACTGTGTGACTGAAAGCTGACAGAAACAAAGAGAAAGAGAGAGAGAGAGAGAGAGAGAGAGAGAGAGAGACAGAGAGAGAGAGAGAGAGAGAGAGAGAGAGAGAGAGAGAGCATTCTAAGAGAACAGGCCTACATCAGAGTGTTCTCTTTGTCCATTTAATCCTTCTTTAAGCTATGTTGCCATGGACACCTCTGCATTCGCATGCAGCTCCCGGCATGCCGCATGTACATATGCAGACCTATTACAACCCCCCCCCCACCTACCTGTAGTATTCAAATGCAAATTGGTATGAAATATCTGATTCGACATTTGTACGGAAAAATAAATAAATAAATACAGACACTTTGACGTCGCCTGGCATTGCGCAGTATCTTCACGCGCCACCCATACGCATAACTATTACTAGTTAATGAAGTGATCAGATGGCAGTTGCGTAATTATGAAAATGACAAAGAATGAATAAATAAATAAATAAATGAATAAAACGAAACCTTTTCCCAGCAGTCACGCCTGAACCTGAAGTGAGAAGCAGGAGATTATCATCTATTTACAGAATTGCATCATTGTTTTTGTTGTTTTTCTTTCTTTGTTAGTTTTCTTTTATTTTTGAGTAGGAAAACAATTCCATAGGCTGAAAAATGAGAAGAGAAGCTGAAAAAGAACAATTATTATTATGAATATTAATATATTTAACCATCCATATGGTTGTTGTCTTTGTTGAGCTTTGTTGAATTTTCTTTGTCGAAGTAAAAAACAAACAAACAAACACATATATAATATTTAAGCATGGTTGATTATTGTATGGTTCTTTTTTTAACCACACACAGTAAAAGTATGTAACATACTTTATACAATTTATATATTCATTGCATTATCATTTTTATTATACAATTGTTATCGATCAAAACGCCTGTTCGACTGTAAAAAGCTATTTCAGAGAACACATTAATTGGCAGAATATCGCGATTCATAGTGTAAGAAATTATTATTATTATTGAAATTTTATTTCAAATACAGAAAAAAAGGTGATTCTAATAGTTACATTTACCAGTGCTGGTATATTAAATAATAGTCAAATGATTAGACTGGAAGCAAAAAAATACATTACATTCTATTGTAGAATATTCCATGGCTCCTTCATTAGATGTAAAACTGAATGAAAAGAATTTATTAATTTAGACTTTATATTCTCCGGAGGAAAATTCCCCTATGACAATTTACATTGTAAAATATACCTTTATAACAATATAACTATGGGTGTATTGCACTGACATGATCTCCACTTGGTTTCACCGTGAAACGCTCTCTCGACTCATGCCAACCATTTATTTATTTATTGTATTTATTAGTAATGCAGGTAATGAATTTACCCCTTGATTGCTTTTCATATCTTTCCAGTCTTCTGTTGCTCATAAAACACAAAACTTGCCTTTATAGAGATAATGGGTGTGTGTATCATCATCTGTGTATCATCATCATAATTATTTTCTTAAAATAAGGATTTTCTTTATTTGTTTGTTTTACAAGTTTTACAAACTTGTGGTATTGAAATAATCCTGAAATGGACCATGTTTGTTCTGAATATTGAATGCATGGATTCCCTTATAAAAGAGACAATAAATGCATTTTAAAGACAACAATTTAAAAGAAACAGGGTCTTTCTGCTTCTAACGATGTGTGCTGAGTGACAGCTTTTACTTTACGAGATGAAGATGAAGGTTCTAGAAGCAGAAGCAGCAGCAGTGCCTTTTATTGACAAGGGTCAAAGGGGTATTTGTTAACCCCTCCATGAAGTTCCACAAGAGACTCACTCCAAGCAATGACGTCGCCGGTAAGATGGCTTGAGCAGGAAGCTTGGTTGTGTATCTCTTGAGAGTTAAGAACACGTGACCATACCTGCAGGTCTGACATTTCGCCAACAAATGACTGCGTGGCATCAAAGCGGCCACCAAGAGTGTCCTGTTATTGTTCGAAAGAATAAAAAAAATAAAAAATACGAATATTTGCACGGAATAATGATCTAGAACAAAATGTGTATCAATTATTCGTTTAGTTACCTGCTCTTGTCCCAGGATAAAGACTCCTCCTGGTTTTATGGGATGCCACGGGGCCAGATTTTCCCCAGACCCCCTTTTCACGCCATTCTGATAGGCCTCCCACACGCCATCTCGAGTTGACCAGGTCACACATAGATGGTGCCACTTACTGTCTTTCAGAGATAGCGGTAGAGTTACGGCCTTTAAAAAAAGGGAGATAAAAAATTAAATAAAGAGGCATTATAACTTTTATAAATCCTCAGTAAAGTTACATTACATCACCAAAATGTTCGGTCAGTGCTACATGTGGGCCTTCACTAAACATAATATAGCACAGACTGGTATCTTCATATGCTGTATGACCTACAGTGCCCAGTAATCCTTTTAGCTTCATGGGTAAATCTCCACATCTATCTATCTATCTATCTATCTATCTATCTATCTATCTATCTATCTATCTATCTATCTATCTATCTATTTTTTTATTATTACTGATTATCATAACAGCCAAGAGACATTTTATATTGACATAGTAATATAGTAAAAATGTATAGTCAAACCTATAAACATTATATAGCTATAAACAACATATACTGTTGTTATCAGTATCAGGGATTAATTAGTTACATGTAACGGCAATACGTAACTTAATTACAAAATAAAAGTAACAAAAATTTGTTACAGTTACTGAGGAAAAAAAACTTGTAATTAAATTACAGTTACTTTGAAAATGTTAAAGATTACAAATCCCAAAGACCACATCCGAAAAAATCCCCCGTCAACAATTTGATTCTGATGCGGCTTCATTTCGAAAAATAAAAGGTCCTTTTTTGAGGGTTTGAATTTTTCTTTTCTTAGAATATTAATTCCAGTAAGTGCCACCTAGTGGACGCATGAAAGTAATCAGTCTAATAAGTTACTTTTCTTTAATTACTTAAAGTAATTACGTAAAGTAATTACTATTAAAATTACTTTAAAGTAATTTTGTTACGTAAAAAAAGAGGGTGGTAGTATCTCAGTGGTTACGGCATTTGCCTTGGAACCAGAAGATCAGCAGATCGCAGGTTCAAATCCCACCATCACCATTGAATAGGGTCATATGTAATCTATTACAGTCCCGAAGTAACCTCCCCAAACACTGGTTGTTATTTATGTCTGTACTTTCGCGTGTGGCCAACAGCTAAAACACTCAGCCAATAAACCTGATTAGGCGTCCAAAAAACTATTGGCATTATGATGAAGTTTTTGTAGCACAAAAAAGAAAAATGCAAATGTGTCCATATTGCTGTTTCCTTACTTTGTCGTTCACCAGTAATTCTATTGGACTATTGGCCCATTCAATTAGGACAAGCTCATTGGCTTGGCCAGGAACCGAGTAAGAGAAAGGTGTGCCAATTCCTGGGCCTGAACCCCCCTTTAGCCAGAGGCAGACGGTTAGGGCGAAGATTTCATTGAGAAGAGTGCGCTTGATCCGACCATACATGTAGTTAGTGTGCATGGGAAATCCGATTTGAAAGCCATCCGGATTCTTCCGTGTCTTGTGGTTCCCTGTGAGGTGGACAAAAACGTTATTAATCACGTCCTTTGCTGTCTAAAGGTTATTGTAGAGCAAGTCTTTATTGTACGTCACCTCTTTCTGGGGACCGATGATACAGGTGGCCCAGCACCGAATCCAACTTATGGTAGGCACCACGTGCTCTAGATGCTGTTGGCTTCGGAGGACTATGGCGTTGGTGGCCATGGTCATCACTGCCATGGTGGTCACTGTCATGGGGGTCCAAATGATCGTGGTGTTCATTCTGGTCATCGTTGTGGTCATCATTGTGATTGTTATGATGGTCGTCGTGGTGATCATCGTTATCGCTGTGGCGTGCGCTGAGCTGGTCATAATGCGGGCCATAATAGTGGCTGTACTGGTGGCTGTTTTGGTGATCGCTGTCATGGTCGTCATGGTGATCTCCGTGGTGGTCATCAGGGTGAGCGTCGTGATGCACGTGCCCGCCGTGGGATTCGTGCGATCCATGGTCATGATGGCGGTGGAGCTGTTCTTCAAGCGCGTTGATTTTGCGCTGCAGGAGGTCTTTCAGTGAACTAGAATAGGTGCTGGTGGAGTTCCTTGCCTATGGGAGGAAGGTATACAAGACGCCATAAGAACACAAGCTAGCGTTTATTGTTTTTCATTTAATGTCACGTGAATCTCATGTCATTCAGACATGTCATTCTTTATATATTCCCATGAGTACAGTGCGCTCCATGGTTGTAAATAAGGAAGAAGCCTGGCACCACAAAGATTCTTCCCGAATCAGAGCCTGCCGACCCTGTGTATTGTTTTGTGTTCACCCCGACCCCCCCGGATGTATGTTGTCTGATGAAGCACATTGGTCCTGGGGAAATGTTGTTTTGTTTCTCTGTATACCGCACTGTATATTGTTGAACTGACAATAAAGCCTATTTGATTAACATTTTGTAAACGCTCTATTAAGGTTTTATTGGGAGAGTCTTAAGACAGAAGCAAATCTGAGTAAAAAGCAAATCTGAAGCATATAAAGGATTGATGTACTGATGAAACTCTTTGGGTTGAACTTAAAAGTGTCCATTTTGCAAAGCTCTGCGTTTGAGGGAGGAAAAATCAGATTGAGCTCGAGGGCATTCACTAGAAACAATGCGGGAATTAAATATTGTGTTTACATTTTTATCTAAATGAGGGCGTTTTTGGCTTTAAATACATTGTTTAGACAGTTTAGACATTGAAATCTATTTAAAGTGACGGGCAAAATGGGGAGTCTTATAGTTTACAAAACAAGTGTAGGGGAAATAAGCTCACTAAGATTATTAATAATAATAATAATAATAATAATAATAATAATAATAATAATAATAACTAGACGTGACATTTCCTGAAGAAAATGTGAGTAGTGCTTGAGGATGCAAACCTCGGTTCTGGGTGTGACCACTCCGTTTTGTTTTTATCGCTGACCTCGAGACCAGAAAGTATTCGGAAAGATGATTGTTCATATACCAAAAATCGTTTCTATGCGTCTGGAGTGTCGCACCCGGAATTCCGAGAAGAGGCCCGTTCCATCGCGACCCACTCCATAGCGCCTACGAGTGAATATGCCATATGTGAATGTCGGATGATCTCGGGAGAAAATTACCGGGATCGGAATTCCGCAATCCTTATAAAAGTAATAGCATACATTGCTCCGCCAGACCACACGATTTGAGCCATCATCCGTGTTGCTGGTGCAAAAACGGCCGGACTAGTAACACGCCAAAAATTTGGTGGAGGAAAAAAAAGACTGACGGCAACAGTAGGAGTGACGCTTTCCAAGCACCACTAATAATAATTAGACACGCCTCTGCTCTTTCTCTTTCCGAAAGATGGCTCTTATTTGACACTTTAGTGCCCTCCGTCACTATACCAGGTTGCTAGGACCCACAGGGTAAGCGCCCCCTGCTGGCCCTCACTAACAACTCTTCAACAACAGCTCGTAGTGTATAAAATACACGTTTGTAAAATGTTCGTATTAAGAATAAACGCATATTTTCTTGCAGTGTTTGTTATGTTCATTTGTATTGAGGCTCGATGACATTTAAAATCAGCCCCTCCTTTACCATCAACCTCCTTCCTCTTATTAGTCAGAGCAAATCCGGCTTACGTGATGCCATATTACACTACGATTAATGGCTCTTCAAGGTGGATAAGTGTAATTAACAAAGATACTGACTAGCCTGTCACAAACCCTAGTTAGAGGTGCGCTCTAACATCGTCCAGACCCAAGTAACAAAGCTTAATAATTTTCCAATCCTATTCTTTATTGGTCCAATATATTAATCTATAGTATATATATATATATATATATTATATATATATTTATATATTATTATTTTTTTTTTTTTTTTTTTTTTTTTTTTATGCCATAGTGGTAATAAACTGTCCATTTTTCTTACCAATCTGGATCAGTGTCTACAGGTCACTGATCGCCCCAATTATACTCTAATCCTGGTACGTGGCCAAGTCCCACTCATGACAGGACTGAAAATATAAGGAGTGAATACTGCAGGAAAGATCCAGGACAATATCTTTAAGCCACTTGGCCAAATATATAAATCTCTTTATAGTATATATGTATAGTAAATATATTTATTTGTATATATGTATATATTTTTTTCTGACAATTCTTTCAGGTGACAGCTTGGGAAGATTTTCTTAATGGTAGAAGGGTTTGAAAATAGACTGTCGTCCTCAAAGGTCCTTGAAAAAGAATCTTTCCTGCTTCTCTCCTGGGAATCAGACAAATCAAATTAAGCAAGCTAAGTAGGTTTACCTGTACGGAAAGGGAGAAAATATCTGATGATCAGTATCTAGTACTGGGTAGCTTTACATTGTATGTTTGTTAGAATTGCACCTATTTATGGATATCTTTGACAGAGAGGAAAATCTTATTAAAACTCTTTCTAATTATTCCTTTTTACATATACTAAATACCGTATTTCACCTCCAACAAGATTGCACATTCTTGGTTTTAAAAAAACAAAACAATTCCCAACCTGTATATTTTCCAGCCTCTCTTTCAGAGCCTGTAAGGTTTTCCCTGCCTGTTCGGGAGAAAATCCGTGTTTCCCCAGAAATGGTGCTTTTCCCCTGTGATGGTCATTGTGGTACCCATTAAGGGGATAGTGCGGATCAGAATGATGGTCGCTGTCATAGTGATGTGAAGAGTGGTGAGTGCTATGAAGTCCATGGTGGCCGCTTGCGCCCCTCCCAAAGCCCTCGCAGAGGGTCAGCTTCCCAGTCAACTCCCGTATAGTTTCCCGCTGATCCAGAATGGTCTCCTTCTGGCGCACCAGGTTTTCCCTCAAGTGCAGGATTGTGGCTTTTGCCTCGTCGGACATGCCCTGTTGACTACCGCTGCCACTCGGCAAGCCTCCACCAAAGTGTCCCTTCCCGTGACCGTTACTGTGGCTACTACCATGGCCATTGTTATGTTCATTGAGGCTCGGGCCATGAGTAGCCCCATCTGTGGGAAAACAACTGGGATCAGTGTCTGCCGGTAGGGGCATGCAAATTAACTTGGGCTGACCTCCCCAGTCATACTCCACCGCAGGTACATTGGCGAGTCCCACTGAGGACAGTAGGGAAAGTATTAGAAGTGCATATGAGAGGGAAGGAAGAGGACAAATTCCTTGAAGCCTTCTATTATCCGAGAATACAACCAGTGACGGCCAAACGGATATGCTATTGTCCTTAGCCATTATCTTTTTCAGCACAGTTCTTATGCTTTATCCAGATTTTATTATGGATTTATCCATGTGATGTGTGGACATTGTGCTTACTCGATCATTAATGTGGAAGGAGGTGGTAAAAACATGCTTGTTTACAGCCAATCACGATTTTCCTTTAAGTGTGCTTGTATAAGTCATGAAACCATCAGTTGTAGGACAGAGTTCCAGGGTTCGATCCAGCACGATCCATATAACAGACTTTGTCCCCACGTGAACGTGAATGCGTATATCCTGAGTCCGAGGTCCAAATAATCTTTCAACATCCAGATCCTGTTACCAGCAGTATTGTCCTGCAGACAACACAGAAGAATGTTCATTAAGACCGACCTGCTTGAATAAACCGACCTCCTAAACATTAGTCTAAAACAAAGCACACAGGATTATGAGCTAAGGGATGCTGATTAAAACACGTGGCGGTTTAAGTAATCCATTCAAATAGTATTTTTTTTGTTGTTGTTAGATGAGGCATGGCTTGATCGTAAACAAGCTCCATTTCAATTACTGACTCACTCAGTCGCTCTGAGCCATTCACCCTGAGGTGAATGACACGAACAGATGAACCCTCCCAGGAAAGTGTAATCAGATTACAGCTCTTTTAACAGCCATATTACCGCACTTTTAGTATAAATCTTGCAATTTGTCTTAATTACGCAATATTTTACATCCAGTCATATTTATATAAAAAAACAGACCTCTTTTATTCTTTATAGGTTTTTGAATCTCCTTTACAGTCTCCTATTTAAAGGAAAAGGTACTAATAAATAACATTAGTAATGTTGTTGATTAGATGCTCTAAGTTGTTGGGCCAATGTTTCATATTGGTGAATCCATGCACCACTGACATCGTGATGGCGTGTGGGTGGGTTTAGGCTGGGTGAACCTCAAACTGGTTCTAAACAGCACATGTGACTATGAGGTGCGGAATTTTTTACTTCCTTCCTTTTTTCTTTCTTTCTTTCTTTCTTTCTTTCTTTCTTTCTTTCTTTCACAAGGCCTCAGGCTGTGTATCAGAACTGATATTACAGAGACAAGTAATAAGAACATAAAAGGGGTTTTCATTTCATGTACTGTAGCTGGATGATCAGTATCTGCAGGTGGAGGTCCAGTATCATTAGCATGTTAATTAGATATAAATTGATATAAATACAAATATAATGTTCAAATACAGTTCAAATATATATATATATATATAGATATATATATATATATATATATATATATATATATATATATATATATATATACATATGTTTTTTGTTTGTTTTTACATTTATTTCAAATGTTTATATTTATATAAAAACGCAATCTCTCCGCTTTTCTGTGATGCGAGTTGTGAAAACCATATTAGGCCATATCAGCAATCTCTGGTTTTTTATTTGGACAGCACTGGATTTAGAAAAATACATTTGTAATAGCTTTACATTGTTATTTTTTCCCAACGAAATAGCAACGAAAAGCAGCTTTTTCTTTTGTGTGTATATATATATATATATATATATATATATATATATATATATATATATATATATATATATATATATATATATATATATATATATAGTATATATATATATATATATATATATATATATATATGGTACATCCTCAGGAAGAGCATGGATGAAGGTTGGCACATGATATATATATATCATCCTGAGGATGTACCATATCAAAGTGTTCCGACCAAGGGGAGTATTTTCTACATGTCAAGGTTGACTGGATAATAGGATCTGCAGGGGATTAATAGTCATGGCAGATTGGCTTGGCATGCCACCAGTCAGCCCTTAGTATTTGTGTAATCATACGTGTTGACGAGGCTGGATGGCAGTCAACCTTAACAGCCCCAGCAGCCAATTCACAAGCACTCTGCATACATTTGTCCACGGTCTCTTAGTCCCCAAGTCTTCCAACAATCCACCCTATTATCTCTAATGATTTATACAAAATTGAATTTCAGGGAGAATCAGCACTTATATTTAAAATAATAAAGCATCCGTTCTGTATTTAAAGGACACAACTGACATTGAGGAACCAATGTAAGGCGTTTTATTAATCAGCATAAGATTTACTAATTAACTTTTCATTTTTAATTGTTGTGTACATATATATATATATATATATATATATATATATATATATATATTTCCCTCTGGATATTTAATTCTTGATTATGCCGCAAAGCAGACCCGATGACCAAATATGGCATACCTGAGCAGTTTAATCCTATTCTGAAGCAACGACTATGAAGTCCAGTGAATAAATCTGACACGATCTATGTGAGAAGAATTTCCGTTAAGTCTATCAAGACAACAAACTAACATATATATTCTCTTACCTGTTGTCAAAAACCATGGAGACACAAGCTGACTCGTTCTTCTCATCTGCAATGATCAGATTGGAAAGGATTTGCTTGAGGGGAGTAAGTTTAACTCTGTCCTCCTTTTCCCCTCTCATTTCTTCAGCACCACCACCACCACCCCCCACCCACCCCACCCCCCCACCCCATCCTTGTCTTCTTTCTTATCTCTTCCTACACACCGACTACACGTCATTTGTTTTCCTCTTGCTTCGGTTTGGTTTTATTTGCTCAGTTATTCCAACACACTTCTATAATCCACACTGAAAAAGTACATGCCTTTGTAATTAGGATGTGATTAAGCAAATGCCTACAGTATGTTCTTATTAGTGCATTTACACCGCATTGGACGAGACTTCATTTACAGCCATAGCATGAACTCTGATATAGCCTTCAGCATCCTGAGAAACTGAATGTATAGATAGATAGATGAGAGAGAGATAGATAGATAGATAGATAGATAGAGATCGATAGATAGATAGATAGATAGATAGATAGATAGATAGATCCTTTGATCAGCAGTGATTTACTATACAGTAAACACAAAACGACTAACATCCTTTGACATTATCTATCTATCTATCTATCTATCTATCTATCTATCTCTCTATCTATCTATCTATCTATCTATCTATCTATCTATCTATCTATCTATACTATTCTACCTATTCTACAGACCTAATCTATCTATCTATCTATCTACTATCTCTTTTTCTCTAAAAACCCGATCTATCTCTCTATCTATCTATCTATCTATCTATCTACCTACCTATCCTATCTATCTATCTATCTAGATCTACAGATTTTATTTTATTTTTTTGTTACTTATTTATTTTATTTATTAATATACCAGTAGGTTGTTCCAGGTTTCTCTGCCCTTGAAGTGTTACAGATATGCTGTAAATCAACAAGTTTGAAAGTGTTGAAAGCAGCTGGGACAACTCTGCTCAGTGGCGCCACCCACTGCTTCGTGATAAAGCAACATCTCTGTCAGGAAGTGAGCCAGCTGAGCCATCACCATGCTAAGCACATACAACTGCAGCGCCCTGTCTCCCTCCCTCTCTCCTCTCTCATTCCTCTTCTCTCTCTCTCTCTCTCCCTTCTCTCTCCCTCTCTCTCTCATCCTCCTCTCTCTCTCTTCTCCCTCTCCTGATCTCTCTCTTCCTCTCTCTCTTTCTCTCTCTCTGTGATCTCTCTTTGGATTCTCTCTCCTCTCTCTCCTTTGTCTTTCTCTCTCTCCTCCTCTCCTCTCTCCTCCCGTTCGCTCTCTCTCCCTCACTCTGCTCTTCTATCTTTTTCCTTCGTCTTCTCCTCCTCTCTGATCTTCTCTCTCCTCTCTCCCTCTCCCTCTCTCTCCTTGTTTTCTCTCCTCTCTATTCTCTCTGATTCTATCTCATCCTATTTCCTCTATGACTCTCTCCCTGTCTCCCCTCATCTCTCCCTCCATCTATCCCTCTCCTGATCCTATCTCGATCTATCTATCTGTCTCTACTCTTTTTTTTTATTGCTCTCCCTCCCCCCTTATCTATTTTTGATCTCTTCTTTTCTCTCCTCATCTATCTATCCTCTCAGCCACTTATTCGTCTATTTTTGTCATAATTTGTACTACGCAGTCTCCTTTTCCTACATTAATATACTATCCGCATCTATCTATTTAGTGTCATTGGTCCCCCCGCCTTTATCTATTTTCATCCTATGACATCAGTTTCTTCTTTTCTTATCTCTTTGTATCTTCTAATGCTAATTTCATTGACTTTCTCG